>CAJGYO010000002.1:57611076-58004009 GCA_904845875.1 Miscanthus lutarioriparius
TTCATTAAAACAATCAACTTGGAAATGATGCTTGTTGGTAATTCCTGTTTTTTCCTTGGCTTGGTTGGATCGATGTAAGCCTCATCCATTTCCAATTTGGAAATATCATGTTTCTCACAAAACTCATACACTTCACAAGTACTTTCTCCCACTCATCTCGTCGAACTCGATCTAAATGGTTTCTAGTAGATCTCACACAATTAACATCATTCACAATATCTTGATCTTTCCGTTGCAATACCGTAGACAAGGTATTTGTTATAGTCAAAATTGTCAACATGAGATGCAAATAGAACACAAACTCAAAAGACTGGAAGTACACAAGAACACCCCTTTCCTTTCCATCCATGTCTTCCTTTTCCACAAATTCAAGCACTTTGATAATTGTTTGGAATAAATTAACTAAACTTCTAAGAGATTTATAGTGAGAACTCCAACGAGTATCTCCAGGTCTTTGAAGACATTGTTCTTGATTCAATCCTGTCCCGGTATTAAGTAACCCACAGCCCAATGCCTTACTAACTTCTTTGAGATTGATATCTCGAATCATGTCCCTTCTCTTTGAAGATCCACCAACCACATTCAATAAGGTAGAAATCTTGTTAAAAAATTCAGCAATGCATGTATGCTTTCTAGCAACAGCTACAACCACTAGTTGAAGTTGATGGGCAAAGCAATGGACATAATATGCACTACTATTTTATCTCATGATCAAAGATTTTAAGCCATTGAACTCGCCTCGCATATTGCTAGCACCATCATATCCTTGCCCTCTTACTTGTTTCAAGCTTAACTTTAATCTAGCAAACAAAGAATCAATACATGACTTGAGGTTGGCAGAAGTCGTATCTTTCACATGAACAATCCCAACAAAGCTCTCCTTCACAAGTCCACATTTATCAACATATCTCAACACCACTGCCATTTGCTCTTTGCAAGAGACATCTCTAGACTCACCAACTAGTAAGCAGAATACATCTTGTCCAATGTCTTCAAGGATATAATGTAAAATCTCATCTGCAAAACACTTGATGATGTCTTTCTGTATGTCAGCAGATACCAAAAGACTATTATCTGCAGCATCAATTGTCAATGTCTTGCCTAAAGCCGCATCATGCGCAGCTAAGAAATCATAAACTTCCCTGTAATTCCCTTTGTGTTAAGGATGTCTTTGATTCATCATGCCCTCGGAAAGGCAATCCTTGCTTGAGTAGCAATCTGGTAGTATCAATTGCACCATTAAGTCAAACAAAATATGCATTCTTAGAACTCTCAAGCTGTTCATGTAACTTAACATCAATGTGTTGTTCTCTTTTCAACAGATTAGCACATTTTTTCTTTGCTACATTGTGAGGGTTGTCAACACTGCCAACATGCTCTTTTAACCTTTCTTTATTGTACCAAGTATTCCAACCATCTAAAACAAATGACTTGTACCCAGCCTCCTTCTTAGTGGGGTCTCTAAACAAGAAACACGTAAAACAGTAGGCTCTATCGGTAGACTCACTGTACTCAAGCCAATTTCCAAATTCATCAAACCATTCAGGATTAAACCTTCTATTTCTATTCCCAATCCGAGTATATGGAAAATTAAGAGTGCGAGACTGACAAGGTCCATTTGCCAAGTACTTTCTTCTTACAGATTCTCTAAGATTAGGGTGATAAGAACGTATTTCTTTTCTTTTACGAGGATCAAATTGGATCTCCTCCTCCCAATCGATATCTTCTGGAGCTGGTGGTATTGGATTAACATTAACATTGTTGTTTTGCTGATGAGAATTACCAAGATTGTTAGCATCATCCGACGCTTTCCTTTTTAACCATCTTTCCATAAACGCACCTGTAACACAATTTTTTAAAAATGTCAGTTATATCAATGCATCTCATGTCTTTCTGTTAAAGAATTAAGGCCTACTTTGGCAGCAGGGAATCCCTCCGGGATCCCAGCGTTTTCCCGGGGCGAGAAGCCCGCGCGGAAACTGGCCACGGGCCAGATTACGGCGCCGTTTGGAAGCCTACGCGGAGGGGGAGGGCAGCCCGACCCACGCGTTTTCCCCGGGGCGCCGCCCCACGTCTCGAGACACCGGGCACGGTTCCCCGTCCGCTCGCGGGTCGCTCTGTCTATCCTTCGACGTGAGGAGGCGAGGACCGAGGAGGCGCTGCGCCGCCGCCGCCCGTCGTCCCTTGCGTGTTGGCGTTGTTGGTCGCCGCGCGGCCGATGGCTGCTGACGAGTCCGCCCCCTCATCCCCCCTTGCGTGTCCCGCTGCCCCCGCCTGGGGATGGAAGGACACGAAGGAGGAGCCGCTCCCTTTGCTTCCCGACGACGACGACGGCGCGTGCCGCAGCCGCGACACCGTGGCCGCCGACGCCCGGTGCACATCCAGCAGCGTCCGCTCGGGCTCCGGCGGGATGCGGAACGCCGCCGTCAGACCCGGGGGCACCAGCGGCTGCGACAGAGGGGTCAACTCGTCATCGCCTGGGAGCCCCGACTCCCACTCCATCACGCGCCAGTCGTCGTCGCCGCCGCCGCCGCCGTAGCACACCATGTGGAGCTCGTAATCGTCCACCGCCTCCTCGCCTAGCCGAATCGATGGATGGATCCCCACCTACCCTACACACCTGCCTAATCCAATTCGAATCCCCAAATCGATTCAGCAGCATAGGCACAACAGCAACCCCAGATCAATCAACCAATTCCCATACGGAATCGAGCAATCCAGCCACGTCTCCGTCGATTCAACCGCCGGCGGTGGCGGGTGAGAAGAGACAGGGACAGGGACAGAGATATTTGTGTGGGTGTGGGAAGGAAGAGAAGAGGAGCTGCTGTCAAACAGCGACAAGGAAACTCCCCCACTGGTGGTAATCTTCCCTGGGGCAGAGGCGGGAATAAAAAATCCAAATAATTCCACGTGCAGGGTTATCTACCTAGGGTTAATTGGCCTCCGCTGCCAAAGCAAGCCTAAGGGGAGGAAAAAAGATTAATTGACCAAACATTCATAAACTTACTTGACATGATTTTTGTTTATTTCTTGAGTCTCAAATCTCAACGAATCCTTCCTGAATCCCGAGTACCGGCGAACAGATTACTTAAATTGAATCAGTAACCAATTCCGGGCTTCCGGCGAACAGACGTACCGCGGTGAGTCGGCGATCGGCGATGCCACGATGGTGCGACGCGCCTCCTTCTCTTCCGCGGTTCCGCCGCGGCGCCGCCTTTCTACGACGACTCGACTAGTTCTGACGTTTGGGCGACTGGGCGGCGGACGGTCTCCATGACCGTGAGGACTTGTGTCAGCTGTGGCCTGTGGGCGTCTGTTCATTTCATCGTGGGCTACTGGGCTACTGGGCTCTGGGCTGTCAGGCTGTCAGCTGTGTACAGACTACAGACGGATGGCTGTCAGCTGTCAATTCATCGTGGGCGCTGGCTGGGTTGTTGGTGGGCCACAGTGGTGCACATAATTGGAGATTAGGGAGTGCACAAGGGGTAAAAATTAGATAATAATCACTGAAAATTTGTTTTTACCCAGGTGCATGTGCACTCGGCAGCCACTGTGTAGCTTCGCCCCTGGGCTGGCTGGAAAAACAGCTGATGCTGATTTGTTGTGAGAGAAAAAAACAGTTATTTCGTTGAAACAGTATGGCTGATAAGTTCAAATGAACATGGCGTTAGTGTATAATATATCTATTGAGCATATGTAGGATTTTTAGTTTATAAGAATGCAGGTCAATTTGATTTTATCCTTCGATCACATATATATGCTGCGTGAGTTACTTGTCCCTAGGAAGAAAAGACGCTTTCTTCATTCGACTATGTTTTCCACTTTTCAGAGATTTGGAAAGGGCATGCTTCTTCACGTGTATGGGCCGTGTTGAACGGAACAGAGTTGAGGAGGATCCAAGCCCATGGGCTCTCCAGAACCATTTATCCTTGTAGGAGAACAATCTACTACCATGAATAATGCGTGGAATTCTAAGTGGAGACTCCTTTGGGCCTGTTTGAACGCGAAAAAGAAAACTGCGCTCCTGTATTTTTGCTATGAGATTGAATTGATTCACATGAAATTCACATACAATTCATATGTGTTCCAAATAGGACATAAATGGTTAAGGCTCTGTTTGGATACAAAGCATATTTTAAGTGTTGTGGTTTTATAAAAATACTTTGGTTTTCAAAAGCTAACGGGTGTTTGGTACAACAAATCTTGTAGTCTCAAAAGTCAAAACCATGGCCTCGTTCGTTTCACTGAAAAAACAAACCGAAACACTGTTTCGGCTGATTTGTTGTGAGAGAGAAACACTGTTCCGGCTAAAAAAACAAGCTGAAAAGTACGGATTATAAGAGAAGCGAACATGACCCATGTGTTCGTCAAAGCTGTAGTCATTTTAGAGTTTCAAAAACTCCGCTTATGGCCTTTTTTATTTGGGAGTGGCTAGCGCCCGAACGTTCGGACGCTAGCCTCTGTCCAGACGCCCGCGCCGCTGCCACCTGTCCAGCGCATGTCAGCTCATGTTTGGCCTGTTGCGCCCGCCCGCAAGCACGTGGGCCCGCCCACGCTAGTGGGGACCGCCTCCACCTACACTTGCTTCCTACGCCTGACACCAAGGCGAGACAACAAAAACACGCGGATGGAGATGTAACACCTGATCTAGTTTTGAAACATCCAGATGTAACAATTGCAACATACGTCTGAAAACAAATGAAACATTTAAAACATGCGTATGAAACACTTGCAAAAACACCTGAAAAACACTTGCATCATATGTGTGAAAACATATACAACATCTAGATAAACACACTTGCAACATATGTCGAAAAAAACAGATAAAACATTGAGAACAGGAGCTTGCAACATACGTGTACAACCATTGCACATATGCAACATCCGGAACTCCTTTTGCAACATCCGTATGAAACACTTGCAACATTTCTTTTAAACATCTAAAATAATTGAAACATACTCTTGCAACATGTGCTTTTAGCGCAACGTCACCTTGCTGCTTGGACGAATGGAGCTTTTCATTGTGGAGCTCGACACCGGCGCGGAGCTAGATGCCATGGAGTGCGCAGAGGTCGCCGGTGTGGAGCTCGGTGGCGGCACGGACCTCGGTAGTGGTGGCGGCAAGTGGATGGAGCATAGCCGCGACGGGAGGCGCGAGTACGGACAGGGGATACGCACCCAGGGGGGAGCGGCTCGGGCAGAATCCATCCTGCGACCGCGAGTCGCACATCATAGAGCGGCGCGAGCGATGCGGGCGAGTGGATGAGGATAAGCCACGAGGTCCGGATGAGAAGTCATGTGAGCGACGCGGGCGAGTGGATGAGGATGAGCCACGTCGGGAAGTTACGGGTCAGACGCCCGAGCTATATGATTATCGAAAAGACAAATAGTTGTGTCTCTTTATGTTATAAAACTATAGTGATATAATACTTTAATATTTTAAAGCTTTGTCATCTATATAGGCCCTAAATCATATGATAGTCTTTACGATGCAGTTAGACTAGGGACATATGGCAGACGAACGTGATCGGTATAGCATCCGGCGTTCTCCTTTCATCCTAATAAGCATATTTAACAAAAAAAAGGTCATATAAAATACTCTAGATTTTAAGATTAATTTCTCTAACTACTACTTAGTATACATTATTATCACTCACTAAATAATTATTAGTATATCAGAAACACTTTGAATATAAATATGTTGACACAAAATATATCCTAAACTTATTTATTGTTTAAATGTTTTTTGATCAAAGTTTATAAAATTTTCTTCTCCGGTATTTTATTCAGGAATCGCACGTATCAAAGCTCTTAAAACTCACTCGTGTTCGCTCGCAGCACAGCATTCTGAGACTCGTGGCTTCACCGTGTGCCGACGAGTGGCGATGGGTATTTTACAAAACTTTTCTCCAGTTTTTCGCTAACTAAACCGTGGTTCATTTCCTCATACCAAAGCTGTATCCACGTTTGGTAGTCTTTCGAATAAACCCCTAAAACAAATTTTAATATAACGCGAAGAAGAGAAAATTTGATATTCGCCTCTTTTTTGCGAAGAAATCCGCAAAGCACTTTACGGAGAGCCCCCTCCACCGGTCCACCCGCCCCGAACCCTAACCCTCTCCTCATTCCTCTCTGGCGCTCTCTTCTCCCGACCGCCGCAACCCGTCGCGTACCGCTGCGCACGCCTCCCGACTTGTCGCCGTCGCTCCTCCACCTCCACAGGCGCATCCACGGCGATGACGACATCCTCCCCCACTCTCCTCCACGGGCGCATCTACGGCAACAACATCCTCCTCTTCAGTTCTACACGGTGGGGGCAGTCTCCTCTGCTCAGGCGATGACGACGGGGTCGATCTGGGCGGATCCTAGCATCAGCTCGCTCAGGATCAAGCCGGTGAGGGGAGGGCCGTCCCTCTCAAGTCAGAGGCGTCTTCTGTCTTCCCGCGCTATGCCGATGTCCTTGTCGTGTCGTGCGGCCTCCGCGGCGAGGGGGAGCCCGACTGCAATTCCTGCTTCCTCCTCCTCTGATTAGTTGTATGTTTCCTCCTCTGATTAGTGTGGTTACCACTTACCTGTTCATACCCATATCCATTGCCCGTATCCCCATCGACAAGACGCCCGAGACCTCCGCTGCGGCGACTGGTCCAGGACTCCTCCGCCAAGGGTGATCCCACGTGGGGGAGGTACGCTGCTATTGGTCTTCGGCTGCTAATCCAACGGCAGCGCAGCGAGATTCATCTAAAAAGATATGCAGGGCAAGATGTGTTCATCTTTGGAATTCTTTGTAAATTGGTTTTGATTTGCTCATTTCAATCAGTGTTTCCAATCAATTTCAGTTGTAAATAATTGATTGCTGGGAGAAGGCAAAGCAAAGGGGCCATAAGAGTGGCGTCTTTGCATTGAAGGTTGGCGAGAACAAACTTGATTCTGCAGTTCTTTGTGCCGCGCAGATTTGCCTCTGTTTTTGTGATGGCCTGGAACAAGCTGCTACATCTCAATTTTATGATCCAATCCAACGTGTTTTTTATTTGTTTGAGATTGAATACAAATGAGTATATCCCATCATAAACAGGTTGCTCCCAGATGCACAAGCGGTGAAGAGGTATTTTTTTTAGAATAACCGATTGGTTGGTTTGATAATGATTTTTTTTTTGCACTACGTGTCTTTGATTATAGATAAACAAAACATTGTTATCAATTATCTTATAGTATTAAATATCATGCTTAAAATTTACATGGATTTCTGGTCGCTAGCGGGTGCAGCTTTGCAGGCTTAATAATTTAGCTCCACGAAAATTATCCATATGCTGCATTCAAGGTGTTTGATGCAATTCCTTACAGGAATAAAGTATCTTGTGATGTATCCGATTGGTACAAAAATTTAGGTAAAGTTCTAGATCACCGCAAAAGATAAACTATCTAAATATTGTCTTAGCGACGCGAGCTTGACACCAGCCAGCGCACGCCCTCGGTGCGTCCCGCCAGAGACGCATCAGTCCACCAAGCACCACAAGGCAACAGGCAGCACGCTGCGACCCAGATACATCAGCGTCTCGGTCGTAACCGCGACGCGCGCAGCACCATCGACGCCCATAGATGCACCTACAACGACCCAAGAGAAGGAGCCCGCCGCGGCTATCATCCTCGTCGCGGCGGACGCTACGACAGCGGTGAGGACCGGAGCCCGAGCCCTGGCCTGCCTGGCCCTTAGGCCTTCGGCTGACACATCCTCAACGCTGCTTTTCCACCAAGGTATCGACCACCTACCAATATCTCTAAGTACTTTGGGGAGACAAACTCCGGATTTTGGCTCGAAGACTATCGACTTGCCTGTCAAGCCGGTGGTACGGATAATAACGACTTCATTATCCACAACCTCCCACTGTTCTTGGCTGATTCGGCGCGAGCATGGTTGGAGCACCTGTCGTTCAACGCAATCCAGAGTTGAGCGAATTTAAAGAAGATCTTTGTGGAAAACTTTCAGGGCACATACAAGTGCCCTGCGAACCCATGGGACCTTAAGAACTGCCGTCAGAAGGCCGGTGAGACCCTTCGCGGGTACATCCGACGCTTCTCCCGACAGTGCAACGAGCTCCCTAACGTCGCCGACGTCGACATGATAGGAGCCTTTATGTCCGGGACGACCTGCGAGTCTTTGGTTCATAAGTTAGGACGCAAGGGCCCGCGAACCACCAAGGAACTCCTAGACATCGCCACCAGCCACGTCTCAGCTGAAGAGGCGGTCAGAGCGATCTTCGATCGCCTCGAGGGCAAGGCAAGGCGGGACGAGGGTGCCGACGAAGGCACCTTCAATCATTCTGCCAAAAGGAAGAATAAGAAGCAACGGTGTGAAGACTCGCTCGTGGCCGCTGCTGACCGCAAGGGTGGTCGGAAGCCCGCGGAGGGCACTCCGAACCACTTCGAAAAATTACTCGAAAGGCCATGCCCAAACCACGCCTTTCCTGTCAAGCATCTGCTCAAGGACTGTAACCTCATGCGACGGTTCTTGTCCGGAGGGTCCAACAATGGGGAGCAGGGGAAGGACCCTCCCCCACTGCGGACGACGTCGAGAAGGACGACAGCTTTCCAACGCCGGACGGCTGCCATATGATCTTCGGAGGATCAGCGGCCTACGACTCCAAACGTCATCAGAAGGTCGCACGCTGCGAAGTCTACATGGCCCAACCGACCACACCTCCCTTTCTTCGGTGGTCGGAGTCTGCCGTAACCTTCGGTCGGACTGACCATCCGGATACCGTCCCACACCCGGGGAGGTATCCGCTTGTGGTCGACCCAATCGCCGGTCCAAAGCGACTCACCAAAGTACTGATGGACAGAGGCAGTGGCCTCAACATCATGTACGCTAAGACGCTCGACGAGATGGGCGTCGACCGGACGAACCTCCGTCGAACCTGAGCGCCTTTCCACGGCATCGTGCTCGGGAAACAGGCCATGCCATTAGGGCAGATCGATCTGTCCGTCACCTTTGGGGATCGGTTCAATTACAGGACTAAAATCGTCACCTTCGAGGTGGTTGGGTTCCTCGAAACCTTCCACGTCATCCTGGGACGTCCATGCTACGCGAAGTTTATGGCCGTCCCCAACTATACATACCTCAAGCTGAAGATGCCGGGCCCCCACGGGGTCATCACTGTCGGCACCTCCTTCCAGTGGGCCTACGAGTGCGAGGTTGAGAGCTGTGGCCACGCCATAGCAATTGTCGCCTCTAGGGAACTCGCCGTCCTCAAGGAGGAGGTAGTCGAATAAGCGCCCGATGCCAAGAAGTCGACCGAGTCGTTTGAATCAGCAGAGGGCTTCAAGGAGGTCCTCATAGATCCCAGCAGCTCCGAGGGTAAAACGGTACGCATTGGTCTCACACTTTCCTTCGAATCGAAAACCGCGCTCGTTGACTTCCTCTACGGCAACAAAGACATCTTTGCGTAGAAACCCTCGGATATGCCAGACATTCCGAGGGAGGTCGTCGAGCATACCTTGAAGATCCATCCAGGCTCCAAGCCGGTGAAGCAACGCCTGCGTCGCTTCGATGATGAAAAGCACAGGGCCATTGGTGAAGAGATAGCAAAACTATCGGCGGCCGGATTCATCAGGGAAGTATACCACCCAGAGTGGTTAGCTAATCCCGTTCTTGTACGAAAAAATAGTAGGAAATGGAGGATGTGTGTTGACTATATGGGTCTCAACAAAGCATGCCCAAAGGATCCGTTCCCTTTGCCATGCATAGACCAAATAGTTGACTCTACCCCAGGGTGCGAAACCCTCTATTTCCTTGATGCATACTCCGGCTACCATCAAATCGCGATGGAGTCCGACCAGCTTGCGATGTCTTTCATCACCCTCTTCGGACCGTTCTGCTTTTCGGACTAAAGAACATTGGGGCTACGTACCAATGCTGTATGCTCAGATGATTCGGGGACCTCATCAGGCGGACTGTTGAGGCCTACGTTGACGATATCGTAGTTTAGTCGAAACGAGTAGACCATCTAGTTGCCGATCTTGAGCAAACCTTTGTGAAACTCTGGGCGAATGACATCAAACTCAATCCCGAGAAGTGTTTTCGAGATCCCGAGGGGCATGCTGCTCGGCTTCATCGTCTCCGAGCGTGGCATCGAAGCCAACCCAGAGAAGATTTTAGCCATCACAAGGATGGGCCCAATTGAGAACATAAAGGGGGTTCAGCGAATCACAGGGTGCCTCTGTAGGGGACCATGACGCCTAAGAGCGGGGGGGGGTGAATTAGGCAACTTAAAATTCTAACTCTAAATTATGACATCTTTTTCTAACCCTAGCAAAACCTATGCAAAAGATAAACTATCTAAATGTGCAACTACAGCTTTGCTAGTGTGTTGCTATCTCTACCGCAAAAGGAGTAGTACAATCAATATAAATACGGAAGCTAAAGAGTAAGATAGAGATATGCAAACTCCCGTCGATGACTCCGGTATTTTTACCGAGGTATCGAGAAGCACACAAGCTTCCTCCTAGTCCTCGTTTGAGCCCCTCGCAAGGAATCCCTCGTAAGGGCCAAGCTCCTGGTCTGGTAACTCCGTGAATAGCCTCGGGCCTTCCCCACGCGCAAGTGGGTCTCCGACGTGCCTTCCGGCAAGCCTCTCCCGGATGCTCCCCGCCGTCATCATTATCAAGCTTCCGGTCGAAACGCCGCGGGCCTTATTCGCTCCGGTACACGGTGGCGGCCACACCACAAACACGGTTGGTGTGATCTCGCAAGACTACAAGCTCCTTCGATGTACAATAATGGTGCGCGCAATGACTGAGTGGTAAGAGGTATGCAAACCTCACTAAACACTAGGCCTAAACCTAGAGCAAGCACATAAGCGGTGGTCTAATCAACCTAAGCACTTCGCAAAGCACCTACGCTAATCACCTAATAAAACACTAAGCACTATGCAAGTGGAGATCCCTAAAATGGTGTATCAACACCCTTGATAAGTTTCCTCAACTCCACTCTGCTCATTTGGCCGGTTGGGGGTTGTATTTAAAAGCCTCACTGAGAAAGTAGCCGTTGGGGACGAAGTCCCGCTTTTCTACTACTGATCGGACGCTGAAGTCGTCCTGATTGGACGCGTCCGGTCGTCCCGACCGTTGGAGCCGTGATCCACTAATCGGACGCTGCCAGCGTCCGGTCACATGTCACCGGACGCGTCCAGTCGCATTTTCGCTGCTCTAAAACCTCTCTGTACTCGACTGAACTCTGCTGTCCTACGTCCAGTCGATCTATCGCCAGCGTTCGGTCTAGCGTCCTGTCACGCCTATTGTCGAGCCTCTTTATCGGAGCGTCCGGTCACTTTCGTCCAGCATCCGGTCACCTTTGTGAACTCGTTTCTTCGCGATCTTGCGTATGGCTTGGTTCCTATCTTCGTGCTTGGACTTTGCTTGATATTTTGGGTCTTTCCTTGTGCTTCTAAGGTCTTGCTGATGGTGTTGATCATTGGATTATCACGTCGTCTTTGTCCAAGCCACGTGTTGCACTCTATTGAACTACAAAACAAACACTTGCAAATTCATTAGTCCAATTTGGTTGTGTTGGTCATCAAATACCAAAATCCAAAGTAAATGGGCATATGGTCCATTTTCTTACAATCTCTCCCTTTTTGTTGATTGATGACAACACGACCAAAGCAAGCAAATAATAAAAATTTACAATTTAAAAGCTGTCTACTTACTAGGATGCAATGCAAGGGGCAATGTTATATGATGTTTAAAAAGATACTTCTTGTAAGACTAAAAGATATCACATAAAAACTTATCTTGCCCTTACAAATGTCCCCATGTGGCATTATGGATTTAAGCATTGCTTCCTACAAATTTTTCCATTACATAGACTAATCCATAATCCACTATCCTCTCTTTCTTGGACCATTACCACTTGTAGACACCACTTGTAGACTTTTACCACTTGTAAATTATTATGATCTAGCTTTTGGTCCTACAAATTAGTTCTTGCTTTTGGTTCTCCAAATTTTCCTCCTTTGGAATCAAACACCGAAAAGAAAGACATTACTAGCACAAGGGAGGGTCAAATTTTGTGATCCTTTGTGTGTAGAGAGGAATATGTCACAAAATTTGACTCTCACATTATATAGATTAAGCTCCCCTAAATATATGCATATATATGGTAGAAAGCAAGGCATATGCATATTTGGTAAATTATTTCTCAAGCGAATTTAATCTATATAATGTATGGAGAAAGCATATAAATATAAAAAATGAAATCAACATGATATCGGTTTAGAAATACCACATGTGAAAACCAATTTGATTTTTACCACTTGCAATAGGTGGTGAATATTTGAAGTATGATTCTTAACTCCGGGGACTCTATTTTTCTTGCAATGAGACTACTACACACATGATAAGCTTGAAAAGGTGTTAGTCTCAAAGCATCCAACTTGTAGAGTAACCTCCCCCTAAATTTATGCACACAAGTGTGGGATACTTGTAGAAGTCATGCACATTGATTTTACACTTAATAATACCTCTTAAAAGATGACATCTCATGAATGTGAGAATCATTTTCGAAAACGATATTCGGGATAAATTATCTACAATTTAGACTTTGACACATATTAGATGATCAATCATAAGACAAGCTATGTGTCGTGCTCCTAAACAATTTTAAACCACGTCGGTCTGCTCCAAGGGTTGAGAATGAAACAGAGTAAGCCTACCATAAGATATATCTAGTGTATGCATGACAAAAGATGTAAGCATGCAAATGCAAATATAGGCATGAAAAGTAACTAGATACTTAAGGATACTAATTTGTAAGAAATACCACTTGTAGGAAATGTAAATTGATATTACTCGAAGAAAATTGAATCTAGTTACCTAACATAGGATGGGGAATTTGGGTCCATAGTATTCACTAACCCACTTGGTAATAATTTTGTCCATCATGATGCACCCCATGAAATACACCCATACTTTGTCAAGTCTCCAAATTCCCCGACGTCCGTTGGACTTCTCACTTCCCTTTCGGGATCCAAACCTTCTTGGTGCTCTTCATGTTGGAAATGATTTCCTTTGGCACCTAAAAGCGTTTGACCCCATTGTTGGCTTGCTTGTTCATTTTGATGGCCACCACCTTGTCATTTTTCTTCTTCAAGAGATAAGGTGTGGAGGCCTTTTTGTCCACCTTGTTGGTGTAGGTGTTGGAAAGCTTACTTGTTTGCTTCTTCTCTTTCTTTTTTGCTCCTCCCCCATTCTTCACCTTGCACTCATAGGACTTGTGACCTTCCTTGTGGCACACGTAGCAAATCACGGTTTGTCCTTCATCAAGCTTCTTCACACCCTTGACGGTGTTATCTTGATGAAGTTGGGTTTGTTTCGCCTTGCCTTTCACTTGAGTCAAGTCCTTGGTGAGGCGAGCTACTTCTTACTTGAGTTGCTTATTCGTCTTTGTAACTTCTTGTGTGCATGTATCTAAAACAACTTTCTCAACACAAACTTGGTTGCACAAAGACGAGTCTAAACATAAATAATTACCAGTAGAGGCATCCTTTTTAGACATATTAAAGATATCACTTTTCTTTTTAGATGCCTTTGTGGGGTTGTACTAAGGGCTTCAAGATTATCAATTTTATTAGTTAGCTCATCACAATGTTTGCACATGGTTTTCATTTTAGCAAGCAAACTTTTATAAGCATCTTGTGAGCTAACTAACTTTTCTTTTAATTTTTCATTTTTCTTTACAAGTTGCTCATCATTGATTATGCATGCATTTGTTGTTGCACTAGCCTTAAGTTGCTTAATTTTAGTAGATAGTTCAACATTGAGATTAGCAAAGTTTTCATATTGTTCGAGTAAAGTTTTATATGCTTTTTGTGAACTATCTAGCTTTTTTTTAATTTTTCGAGCTTCTTTTGTTGACTAGTGCAAACTTTAACATAATTAAGATTTTGCTGCACAATTTTATCATAAGAAGGCATTTCATCATCACTATCACTTTCACTAGAGGATGAGCTTTCGTTACCTCGTGCCATAAGGCACACACGAGAAGAGCTTGATGATGAGTGCTTGCGGTCTCGCCTCTTGTGATGGTGTTCTTCACTTGAAGAATCATCCCATGACCTCATTGATGTGAGGGCTTGGTTCTTGCATGCCTTCTTCTTTATCTTGGGTGTGGGCTTGTTTGGACAAATTTCTACAAAGTGTCCCAACTCGTCGCATCCATATTATCCTCTCTTTCTTTGCTCATTTCTTTGATTGGTGAAAATAAGATCTTGAATTTTGATGGGCACACCTTTGATATTGAGCCTTTGGATCATCTTCTCCACCTTGTTGATTAGTTTGATTGATTCTTCATCAAGGTCGGAGGTGGAGGAGGAAGATTCATTAGCTTCATTTGAATCTTCATCATGATCATCATCCTCATATTCTTTTTCATCTTCAGTTGAGGAGCTTGAACTTGAACTTGTCTCAACTTGCTTGCCTTTCATCTTCTTTTTCTCGCTACATGCGAGAGCTTTGCCTTTCGTCGATGAAGAGGCTTCGCCTTGACCCATCTTACGTGACATTTCAAATGCCACTATCTTGCCAATGACTATGTCCGGGGTCATGATGCTCAAGTTCTCTATACTGTGAAGGATGGTGATGATGCTTGCATATTTCTTTTGTGGTAGCACGGAGATGATCTTCCTCACGATGTCCGCACCATCTAGCTTTGTTAATCCTATTGAATGGAGCTCATTGATAATTAGATTCAAATGAGAATACATATCACGAATGAGCTCATTATCATTCATTGTAAAGGAATCATAATTTTGTTTAGCTAGACAATGTTTTTACTCATAGACATTACTTGTGCCATCATGGAGCTCTCGAAGTTTTAACCAAATTTCATGTGCCGTATTTAAAGTGAACACTTGGTTAAATACATCCATGCTAAATGATTTAAACAAGCAATTCTTAGCTCTAGCATTGAAATGAATTTTCTTTTCTTCACTATTTGGGGGTTTATCGAGATTCTTAATGGGTTTCATTCCGTCATGAGTGACTCTTTAAACTCCCAAATCAATCGTCTCAAGATAGCAAGCCATTATAGCTTTATAATAGGGGAAGTTAGTGCCGTCAAAGTGCGGAGACCCAGATGTATCCATCCTAACCACTCTAAATAGTGTCGGCTCAACGGCGGTTAAGCCAAAGGTCCAAATTGAGCCAACCGGCTCTGATACCAATTGTAGGAGACCGTGACGCCTATGAGGGGGGGTGAATTAGGCAACTTAAAATTCTAACTCTATACTATGGCATCTTTTTCTAACCCTAGCAAAACCTATGCAAAAGATAAAGTATCTAAATGTGCAACTATGGTTTTGCTAGTGTGTTACCATCTCTACTGTAAAAGGAGTAATATAATTAATATAAATGTGAAAGCTAAAGAGCAAGGTAGAGATATGCAAACTCCCGTCGACGACTCCGGTATTTTTACCGAGGTATCGAGAAGCACGCAAGCTTCCCCCTAGTCCTCGTTGGAGCCCCTCGCAAGGGCCAAGCTCCCGGTCGGGTAACTCCGTGGATAGCCTCGGGCCTTCCCCACTCGCAAGTGGGTCTCCGACGTGTCTTCCGGCAAGCCTCTCCCGGATGCTCCCCGTCGTCTTCACTATCAAGCTTCCGGCCGAAACGCCGCGGGCCTTGTTCCCTCCGGTACACGGTGGCGACCACACCACAAACGCGGTTGGTGTGATCTCGCAAGACTACAAGCCACTCCGATGTATAACAATGGTGCGCGCAAGCACCGAGTGGTAAGAGGTATGCAAACCTCACTAAACACTAGGACTAAACTTAGAGCAAGCGTATAAGCGGTGATCTAATTAACGTAAGCACTTCGCAAAGCACATAAGCTAATCACCTAATAAAACACTAAGCACTATGCAAGTGGAGATCGCTAAAATGGTGTATCTAACACCTTTGATATGTTTTCTCAACTCCACTCTTCTCATTTGGCCGGTTGGGGGTTGTATTTATAAGCCCCACTGAGAAAGTAGCTGTTGGGGACGAAGTCCCGCTTTTTTGCTACTGACCGGATGCTGAAGTCGTCCTGATCGGACGCATCCGGTCGTCTCGACCGTTGGAGCCGCGATCCAATGATCAGACGCTGCCAGCGTCTGGTCATATGCCACCGGACGCGTCCGGTCACATTTTTGCCGCTCCGGAACCTATCTGTACTTGACCGGACTCTGTTGTCTTGCGTCCGGTCGATCTGCCGTCAGCGTCCGGTCTAGCGTCCGGTCACGCTTGTTGCCGAGCCTCTTTATCGGAGCGTCTGGTCACTTTCCTCTAGCGTTCGGTCCAACGTCCGGTCACCTTTGTGAGCTCGTTTCTTCGCGAACTTGCATACGGCTTGGTTCCTATTTTCATGCTTGGACTTTGCTTGATATCTTGGGTCTTCCCTTGTGCTTCTAAGGTCTTGCTTATGGTGTTGATCATTGGATCATCACGTCGCCTTCGTCCAAGCCATGTCTTGCATCCTATTGAACTATAAAACAAACACTTGCAAATTCATTAGTCCAATTTGGTTGTGTTGGTCATCAAACACCAAAATCTAAAGTAAATGGGCCTAGGGTCCATTTTCCTTACAGCCTCGCCGTCCTCAGCCGATTCATCTCGCACCTCGGTGAACGGGGTCTCCCCCTTTATCGACTCTTGAAGAAAGCCGACCGCTTCGAGTGGACATCTGAGGCCCAGGAGGCGCTTGACATGGTCAAACTACTTCTGACATGGCCCCCGATCCTAGTTCCTCCAAGCGATGGAGAATCCCTCCTGCTACATAGCGGCCACCACACAAGTGTTCAGCGCCGCCCTGGTAGTAGAGCGGGAGGAAGAGGGGCACACCCTCAAGGTGCAGCGCCCTGTTGAAAGGTCCGAATATGGCTAGAGGGGGGTGAATAGCTTATTAAAAATCTACAAAATCAACTAGTGCAATTTGATTAGTATAACAAATAGCGAAATGCAAATTTGCTCTAGCTCTACAAGGGTTGCAAGCCACCTATCCAACAATTCTAGTTGCTATGATCTCTAGACACATAATTTTCTATGTCACTATTCACTAAGAGCTCTCACACTTGCTACACTAAAGAGCTCCACTAGATGAACTTAAAACAACAAAGCAAGATCTCAATTCTAATTATACTAAAGAGGTTGCTATAACTAGTTTGCAAGAATATAAATGAGCGAGTAGGGTGATTATACCGCCGTATAGAGGAGTGAACCAATCACTAGATGAATACTAAATCAATCACCGGGAGAATACCAAAGGGCAAGAGACAACCAATTTTTCTCCCGAGGTTCACGTGCTTGCCGACACGCTAGTCCCCATTGTGTCGACCAACACTTGGTGGTTCGGCGGATAAGAGGTGTTGCACGAACCTCATCCACACAATTGGACACCGCAAGAACCTACCCACAAGTGAGGTAACTCAATGACACGAGCAATCCACTAGAGTTATCTTTCGGCGCTCCGCTGGGGAAGGCACAAGACCCCTCACAATCACCATGATCAGAGCCGGAGACAATCACCAACCTCCGCTCAACGATCCTCGCTGCTCCAAGCCGTCTAGCTGGCGGCAACCACCAAGAGAAACAAGTGAATCCGCAACGAAACACGAATACCAAGTGCCTCTAGATGCAATCACTCAAGCAATGCACTTGGATTCTCTCCCAATCTCACAATAATGATGGATTAATGATGGAGATGAGTGGGAGGGCTTTGGCTAAGCTCACAAGGTTGCTATGTCAATGCAAATAGCCAAAAGAGTGAGCTTGAGCCGGCCATGGGGCTTAAATAGAAGCCCACATGAAATAGAGCCGTTGGGTTACTCACTGCATTGAACATGGGGCGACCGGACACTCCAGTCATATCGACCGGACGCAGGACCCCAGCGTTCAGTCGTGCGATGCACGCCACGTGACCCCTGTCTTCAAATACTGAGCACCCGATCCCAACGGTTAAGTGATGACCGGACGCGCTGGTACGAAGTGACCGGACGCTGGACCTCAGCGTCCGATCGTTTCTAGTAAGCATCCAGAAGCGAGAAATCACGACCGGACGCGTCCGATCATGCCCGACTGGACTCACCCAGCGTCCGGTCACTCGACGTCTCCTCTATGCACTGCCACGTTAGTAGGACCGGACGCACCCCGTCAGCGTCCGGTCACTAAGTGACCCAGCGTCTGATCGAGGACCGACGCTAGTGTCTTCGCTGCTTCTACTGACCAGACGCGTCGGTCCTACTGAGACCAACGTCCGGTCACTTACAGTGACCTCTGTCTTTTCTATATAGAGCGCCGGTGAAGTTTCTAACTCTTGCTCAAATGTGCCAACCACCAAGTGTATCACCTTGTGCACATGTGTTAGCATATTTTCACAAACCTTTTCAAGGGTGTTAGCACTCCACTAGATCCTAAATGCATATGCAATGAGTTAGAGCATCTAGTGGCACTTTGATAACCGCATTTCGATACGAGTTTCACCCCTCTTAATAGTATGGCTATTGATCCTAAATGTGATCATACTCACTAAGTGTCTCGATCACTAAAGCAAAATGGCTTCTACTATTTATACCTTTGCCTTGAGCTTTTTGTTTTTCTCTTTCTTCTTTTCTAAGTTCAAGCATTTGATCATCACCATGCCATCACCACCATCATGATCTTCACCATTGCTTCATTACTTGGAGTAGTGCTACCTATCTCATAATCACTTTGATAAACTAGGTTAGCACTTAGGGTTTCATCAATTAAGCAAAATCAAACTAGAGCTTTCACCTGTGTACTTCATCAGACTC
The DNA here is from genome assembly GCA_904845875.1 of Miscanthus lutarioriparius. Taxonomy (NCBI): domain Eukaryota; kingdom Viridiplantae; phylum Streptophyta; class Magnoliopsida; order Poales; family Poaceae; genus Miscanthus; species Miscanthus lutarioriparius. Next base: position 57,629,895 of record CAJGYO010000002.1, read on the forward strand.
CAAGACCCGCTACTCCAAAGTCCAAAAGCTCCTATACGTCGTCCTCATCACCAAGAGGAAGCTACGCCACTACTTCGAGTCACACCCCGTGACGGTCGTGACGTCGTTCCCCCTCGGCGAGGTCGCTAGAGCCAGGACGCCACGGGAAGAACCGTGAAGTGGGCACTCGAGTTGATGGATCAAGGCATCACATATGCCTCCCGAACGGCGATCAAGTCCCAAGTGTTGCCTGACTTCATCACAGAATGGACCGAGGTCCAGACACCATCGGCAGTCGTCGATCAAGAGTACTGGACGATGTACTTCGATGGATCGCTGATGAAGAATGGCGCCGGTGCAGGGCTGGTCTTCGTATCACCCCTTGGGGTCCGCATGAGGTACATGGTTTGGCTCCATTTCCCCTCATCAAATAATGTGGCTGAGTATGAAGCGCTCATCAATGGCCTACGAATCGCCATCGAGTTGGGCATCCGACGCCTCGATATCCGGGGTGACTCCTCGCTAGTTGTCAACCAAGTCATGAAGGAGTCGAGCTGCCACGACGCCAAGATGGCTACGTACTGCCAAGAGGTCCGACGGCTGGAGGACAAATTCAACGGCCTTGAACTCAATCACATCCCAATGCACCTCAACGGGGCAGCTAACGTGCTTGCAAAAGCGGCGTCCGGTCGAGAGCCGGTGCCAATGGGCATCTTCGCCAGCGACCAACACAAACCCTCGGTACGCTACGAAGGGTCAGAGCGGGCCGACGATGGCCCGTCTGATCCAGCCCCGGGGGCTAACCAACCAACGGCTCTGTCCGGCCCCGAGGTCTTGGAGCTTGAAGAGGATCTAGCGACAGAGCCCGACCCTCTGGACGACTGGAGAACACTCTACCTCGACTACCTCCTCCATGACACGCTGCCGACAGACAAGATGGAAGCTCAACGGCTCGCACGTCGCGCCAAGTCCTTCGTTCTTGTAGAAGGCGAACTCTACAAACAGAGCCACACCGGGATCCTGCAGTTCTGTATCCCCGTCGAACAGGGGAAGCTTCTGCTGAGTGATATCCATGGTGGGGTCTGCAGTCACCACGCCGCGCCTAGAACCTTGGTTGGGAACACATTCCGATAGGGCTTCTACTGGCCCACTATAGTAGCCGACGCCGAGCAGATCGTACGCACCTGCGAAGGGTGCCAGTACTACACTCGGCAAACTCACCTCCCGGCCCAGGCACTCCAGATGATCCCCATCACGTGGCCCTTCGCGGTCTGGGGACTCGATCTGGTTGGGCCTCTCAAGAAGACGTCCGGGGGCTACACCCACTTGCTTGTCACCATAGACAAGTTCACAAAATGGATCGAAGCTTGGCCGATCTCCATGATCAAATCCGAGCAAGCGGTGCTGTTCTTCCTCGATATCATCCATCACTTTGGAGTACCGAACTACATCATCACGGACAATGGCACACAGTTCACCGGCAAGAAATTCCTTCGATTCTATGATGAACAACACATCTGGGTCGATTGGGCCGCTGTCGTGCACCCTCGAATGAATGGGCAGGTCGAGCGCGCAAACGACATGCTCCTATAGGGCCTCAATCCCAGGATCTTCAACCGGTTGAACAAGTTCGGCGCACGCTGGGCCGCCGAGCTCCCTGTGGTGCTCTGGAGCCTAAGGACAACTCCAAGTCGGGCCACCGGTTATACTCCTTTCTTCATGGTCTATGGTTCCGAGGCCGTCCTCCCAACCGACCTCGACTACGGAGCGCTAAGAATCAGAGCATACGACGAAAAGGGAGCCGAGGCATCGCACGAAGACGCCATGGACCAGCTAGACGAAGCCTGCGACATCCCCCTCCTCCGTTCGGCCAAGTACCAGCAGATGCTGTGACGGTACCATGGTCGACGGGTGTGGGACTGAGCCTTCAACATCGGGGACCTGGTTCTCCGCCTTGTACAGAGCAACAAGGACCGTCACAAGCTCTCCCCGCCCTAGGAGGCGCCATATGTCGTCATGGTAGTACTTCGGCCAGGCGTCTATAAGTTGAAAACCATCGACGACGAGGTCTTCACCAACGCCTAGAACATCGAGTAGCTACGTCATTTTTACCCTTAAATAAACGCATACTTTTTCTTATCAGTTTTTGTCTTAAAAATCCCCGATCTTTAGTGACATCCGACCCTTGCAAATAGCGAGGGGTCAGACCTCACTCGGGGGCTGATATAAGTACGTTTATCCTGCAAACACTCTTTTTGTTATCTTTGCAAACATTCTCTTAGTTTTCCCTCTTTTCTCATGGCAAGTTCAAAGGGCTAGGATTTCCGGAACAAAATCTGAGTATAACTGGTAGGACTACGGAAAACCCACGCCCTAGCGGCTACGACCTCCTTGCTCACCAGCGTAATCGGGATTGATTCGCCCGCACTCCAAGTTTTTTGCGACCTTAACTATGGGAAGGGTCGGAGGGCACCAAACCTCTTCTACGAAAAGACGGAGAAGAGCTGAAAAACTGTTTGCCATAATGAAAGTTGAAAACTTGTTCATTTTTTGCACAAATTCATCGCTTACAAAGTGATTTCATCACAAAAAGGACTAATGTATTCATAAATACAAAAGACTGTTCACTCAGGGGCTCCCCCACAACTTATTCGATTACAGTTTCTGACCAGTTCTACTATGAGCACTACTACGGTCGCCGCGCCATGCTCTCCATCGGTGACGTCCTACCGCTCCGTGGGATCCTCGAGGGTGCCGTCATCTACAACGTCGAGCATCACGTCGGCGACTATGGTGCCCTCACTAGGGCGTCTAGGGACTACGCCATCGTGATCAGCCGCAACCCTAACAATAGCACCTCCGCCAGGGCGTCTAGGGACTACGCCATCGTGATCGGCCACAACCCTGACAACGGCATCTCCGCTAGGGCATCTAGGGACTACGCCATCGTGATCAGCCACAACCCTGACAACGACGTCAGGACAGGGGGCGTTTCTTGCCGAAGAAAGGCCACCACGAACGACGGCAAAATCGACGACGCTCAGCACCCTCCAGTGCGCCTCCTTCGGCGGAAGCGACCCCTTCTCGGCGAAGGCGGCCGACACCATCTCATCTACATTGGATGACCTCCAATTCAACATCGCGCTTTCGATTCACGAACGGATCAGTGAGTTTTTCTCTTCCTGGCATTACCCTCTCTCACTTAGGAGCCGCTGCGACGCACGTACGCATTCGGTGAGAAGGAAGGAGAGGAGGTTGCAGCTCAAGAATATGTGAAGGAATGGGGACGAGAACCCCTCCCTCCCCCTATTTAAAGAGGAGATACAGCATCAGAGGAAAGGCGAAAGGTTGGGACGAAAAACCATCTCCCTTCTCGTATTCAATGCAGATGGGAAATCGGTGCTAACGAAAATCCGAGGGGGCGCGCCTGGACCGACGGGACGCGCTCTGGTCAACGAGACATCGCCTGGTCAAAACATGATGTTGCCTAGGCATGACCCACCACTACCGCGCGCATGGTCAAAACAGGACGTTCAGGGCGCACCCGCATGCAGGCGACTCTCCGCTTCCCCAGGCAGGACCACGGAACGACTCGACTACGGAACCCTCATCTAGGGGGGCCCAACGGGCCTCCTGGGTCGATTGGATGGCCCAGGTAAAACGATGTACGAACGGCCGCTGAAAGATGAGCACCTCTGTTTACCTACTTCACGTGTTAATTTCATTACCGAGCTTCTGACCCCAGCAACGACAAGGGCACGGACATCGCTCGGGGGCTGCCGAGAGTGTCCACTTGTTTAGACATCCTCATCGCCTGACCCCTCCTTACGCTTAAAAACCGAAGACATGGTGTGCAGGTGTAAAACTTTGAGTAAAACTGGACGAACCGCTAGACCCTACGCCCCGGCGGCTACGATGTTTTTGTTCACCAGCATAATCGAATTCACAGTTCCCCACACCCCAAATCTTTAGCATCCGCCTTCTCGAGAAGAGTTCAGAGGGGTCCACCTGCAGAATCTCCGTCAAAAGAGAAGTTGTTAGGTCACCTAAAGTCAATCGAACGGCTCGTATTGCCGTCGAGAGACAGAAACGAAAAATTATGATGCTCGTGCGGGTCACGTCAGCCTCATCGCAAAGGTCAGACCCGAACCCCACACGGACATGTCCGGTAAGAGCTTCTTGTCGCTCATGCCACCGAGGTAACATTATCGACCCTCGCTTTCATTTCAATTAAATCATACATTAATCCCATACATCCAAAACGTTGCATATGCAATCGCTGCATCTCAACGCTTCGTGTTGCGTCACGAAGCGGCAGTCGCATCATTCGATATGAGCGGCAAATGACCGATGTTCGAAGGCCGGCCCGTGAAGGGCTCGAGGCCGCCTCATGTCAAACAGAGCCAGGGGAGAAAAACCGAGATGAGCCCCAACCGCCTTGCCCGACCTCGCTCAGAAGCGGACAGGGACATGTCGACCTTTCTCGTTCGATTCTAACCTCGAGCCAAACCCATAGAATCTCCGTCGAGGAGAGGCCAACGGGCCACCTAAGCCTATCGAACAGCTCGGGCATCTGCTGGGAGGCGGGTTAAGAAGTAGTGGAATGCCACATGAGGGCTCTGCCGACCCCGTTGGCGAATGATGGACCCAGATTCCACACAAACATACCCGTTAGCAAGCTCATTGAGCGCGACACTCGAGCCGTCAAGGCAAGTGTCGTCAACTCAGCCCCTCCGGTTGCAAAAACCGAGGACAGGGTGACGCGCGAAACACGGCTGACCTCTATCAGACCCAAAGGGGCTCGGGGGCTCGAGCCGCTCGATCTGAAATCAAGAGACCGAGGTTCGAAGGCTGACCCGCGAAGGGTCCGAGGATGCCTCGCGTCAAACAAGAGCCAGGGGAGAAAACGCAGATGAGCCTCAACGGCCTTTGCCCAACCCGCATTGAGGCGGATAGGGTTATCTCAACCTTCTAATTCAATCCAGCCTTTAGCTGAGCCCATAGAATCCTCATTGAGGGGGAATCTGTTGGAAGGTAGGTCAAGGAGCAATGGAATGGCATCCGAGGGCTTTGCCGACCCTGTCGCAAAGCAACAGGATCGGATTCCGTTTGAACATCCCCGTTAGCGAGCTCATCAGGCATGTCACTCGAGCCGTCGAGGCAAGTGATGTCGCCTCAACCCCTCTAGTTACGAAAACCGTGGACGGGGCGACAGTCACAAAACAAGCCGACCCTTGACCGAATCCCCGCCACGCGTGGGGGCTCGGGGAAGGCCGGGCCAGCAATAAGACCAAACGCACGGTCACGGAATGATCACCGAAATTCTAAGTAAGGGGTACGTGCGAATACAAGAGTAAGTTCACTACCCTCGCTTCGGTCTCTAGTAACATCCAGCTCTAGCAACCCTAAGGTGTCGGATCTCACTCGGGGGTTGATAAAGGTATAAATACCTCCTTTTTTCGAATACGTGCAAGCAAGACCCTCCATCTACTCGAATACGTGCAGACCAGCAATAATTAATCAAAGATATTTGATGCATTGATTGGCTGCTGCATACTACGCATGCATGCATGAAGATTTCATCATTCCAAGCGGAGGAGTACGTGTGCATCCTATACGCGTATGAAGCAGATCTGCATGCCACATACAAGCCGTGCACCAGGTTTTGAGTTTGTTTTGGCTACGTGACGTACCTGCCATCATCAAGCAAGAGACCGGACTCGTTGAGCCACAAGCGAGCCACGCCGAGCCACAAGCAAGCCACGTCGAGCAAGCCGAGCCGTCAAGCGAGCCACGCCGAGCTATCAAGCGAGCCGACTAGCGAGCCATGCCAAACGGCTCTGCCGAGCTCCGACCACGTCCCGAGCAGCTCCGCCGAGCTCCGACCACATCGACCACGACCACATCGACCACGTCGACCACGTCCTGAGCGGCTCTGCCGAGCTCCGACCACCAGACCACGTCGCAATGATGATCGCCATGAAGAACGGCGCTACGATAACCGCGACCACCGTCATGACGACAGGTCGGAAAGCTCGAGGATCGGACAACTTCATCACCGCCGACCAGATTTCTATCTAAAGATAAGTACACTTCTATTATTTATATTTAATATAATTTTCATTACGACGTTTCTCCACAACGTCCTCGTCATGATTATTCTTCGAATAACGTTTGTCCATGTATACCATCTTAAATATAACATACAACTATACTTAATGCAAATCCTCGACCAGTCATGTTGACGCTCGATGCCTCCAGAGATGGCCCTGTCTCCGGCTCCTCCCTACACGTGCACGAGCATCTGCCCTCTACGTTATGGGTGGTCGGCAGTGGCTCCTTAGCGACGCTTTGTTCTTCCTACACGTGCACGGGCTCCGCGCCCCGTGTTATGGTTAACGGGCTAGCTAGGGCTGGAGACTCAGCTACATACTAACTGGTCGGGCAGTTTATATTAAGAATAAACACAAACTTCACATTAACACTGATGTTTACAAAGCACCAACTGCTTTATCACATCATGCTCATTTGTAAATGACTACTGAGCGTCATACGCTATTTCTTCACCGCTGATTTTTCTCCATAATTTATTATTTTGTACATCATGTACTACCATTCTACATATTTATATTGCAGGAATTTCGAGCTACGCATGGGAACTTCGTCGCTCGCTCCTCGACCTGTGCTCGGGGACTGCCTCGTCCACTCTCTGACCACAGCTCGGGGACTTCGCTGCTCGCTCCTCGACTTGTGCTTGGGGACTGCCTCGTCCACTCTCCGACCATAGCTCGTGGACTCTACCGCTCGCCCCTCGACCTGTGCTCGGGGACTGCCTCGACCACTCTCCAACCACAGCTCGGGGACTTTGCGTCTCAACTACATGCGACTGGCGACTCGCATACAGTTGGGATATTCTTTCTCGTTTGGACCTTGCTACAAGGCTCATACCTCGCCTTCCAGCAAGCTCGGGGACTACATCGGTACGATGCACCTGTCGGTGCATCTTGTATCGCCTGTATGACGATTGGTTTCTCAACTGAACTGGGAATTCTTTTTAGACCCTGGCACCACGTGCCTACGTCACCTACTACCAGGCTCGGGGACTAAGTGGGCACACTTCACCTTGTGGTGAATGTGCTCGCTCTGATGGTTCAAACACCTCCGATTCTACAGGGACGATGGTGTCTCTTTTTGACTCAGAGTCAAAGTGGGCACACTTCGAGGGAAATATTTTTCAAATTTTATCTTGAGCCCCTTACATCCTTCTGGCAAGCTCAAGACGACGCTACTCGAAGGATACAAGGCGCTCGGGGACTAGCTGTGGGGGTATGGCCCCCGATATCCTCAAGACAAGACATGGGCCGCACCATCAGAGGTGGCCCGGCCCATAAGATCGAGGCGTGCACGGCAAGATTACAGGTTGTACTAGATATTGAAATAGTACCAAATAGGATACTTTACTTGTAACCCTCCTCCTAGACTATATAAGGAGAGGCAGGGGTCCCCCTCAGGGGACAATCCATCTAGATCATCAAGATCATACAGATTATACAGATCATACAGATCTCACCCCAGATTAATACAAATAACAGAGCACAGGACGTAGGGTTTTACGCCACACTGGCGGCCTGAACCTATATAAATCTTGTGTCTTGTGTCTCTGTAACCATCTGGTTCCTGATTACACACATCCTACCGATAATCTACCACCACGGGCACCCCCTCGGTGGACTACCGACCATATTTCGTCGACAGTCGTTGCATCAGACCTCTTCCTCGCGTTAAGGTTAGCGGCAAGGTTTGTGGAAGCAGATAAACGAGCATGCCTAGTAAGACAGCAAAAAGCCCATGCCCCAACGACTATGGTAACTTTGCTCACCAACATAATCAAAATTTCCCCCTTATACACGGGCCCTATGGTCTTAACGAACGGAAGGGTCGGATCGCATAAACCTTTTTTCTCAATTGCAAAAGAGAAGAAAGTAAGCTCAAACGAACGAAACAAAATTGCAAAACGAAATTACGAATATGTTTTTGGACACAAAAGTACCAACACTTGTCCACATATTACAGATAAATGTTTGACAAACTTATTCAACTAACTACTTCCTCGGAGGGAGAACTATGTCTTTCAGCCTGTTTGCCAGGTTCCGCGCAATGGGAATCACCGCCTTCTCAATCTCATCCAACTCGGAGTTTTCGTAGCCAGGCGCGAAGCCGAGGCTCATTACCTCCAAGTTAACTTCCTGATCATAATGAGAGTGGGCAACAACAAAGGCTTGGGTCATCCCGGCGTGAAAGGCGTTCTCAAGCTGGCCCACCCGCGCCATGATATCCACGACACGGGCCGCAAGTGAGCTGGTTTCCTCTAGCCGTGCCACCCCCAGGTCGTCGAAGGCCACCCTGATGACGGCGCGTAGAAGATCGTGCTCGTCACTCTCGGCCTGAAGAGTCCTCCGCACCTCGGCAAGCTCCGTGCCCAGCCCGACAGAGATGCTCTCGGCCTCCAACCTTCGGGTCACCGTGGCTTCAAGATCTGTCTGGAGCGAGCTGACCACCAGATGCACCTCGTCGCGCTCTAGGACGGCCTAGTCGTGCTCCTCGCGGACCGTGTCGTGCTCCGAGCGAAGTCTTTCTGCAGTCTGGCGCAGCTCGTCTCGCTCCCTACGCAGCCGGGCAATCACCTCGACATCCTGATTCGCCCTCTGCTATAGGGCCGCGGACCTTTCCTTGGCTTCCAGCTTGAGGTCCTACTCCCTCTCTAGCTCTTCCAGGAGCTCGACAGCCTGCTGGCTGGCCTCGGCGTCTTTCTGGAGCAGCTCGTCCCGCTCCTTTTGGACCCTAGCGGCCGCCTCCTCGTCCTGTTGCACCCTCGCCGATAGATCCTAGAACATTCCATGGATATCCTCCGTGTCCCAACGCGCCTCGGCTTCCTACTGTTGGGCGGCAGCAAGCTGGGCGTTCACACTTCAACGAACCTGGGACCTTCTCGATGATACGCCCGGAGAACACTGGCAAGGGGGCGGCAACGTCGTCCTTGACGTAAAACCAATGCGAATGCCACCCCTTGTTGGAGGTCGACAGACGCATCGACGGGTATTCATTCACCTGGTTGTTGCGGAGATGAATGCTGGCACATCCGATCGGCACGCTCAGCGCTTGCTTCCCAGCCCGCTTCTTCGACAGGTTGACGGCCAAGAGATACCGCCACAGGTCGAAGTGGGGACTAATCCCCAGGAACCCATCACACAGGGCGACGAACTCCACAATGTGCTGGACCCCATTGGGAGTAAGGTGCTGCAACTCCACCTGGCAGTAATCCAACAACCCCTGAAGGAACTTATGAGCAGGTATGGTGAATCCCCGCTCGTAGAAATGAGCGAAGGACACGACATACCTTTCGAGTGGCGACGGCCCGTCCTCATCACCGGACAGCCGCCACTCCTCGGCGGTGGTCAGCGGGCGAAGGAGGCCACGGCGAACGAGGCCCTCTTGGCGCTGAGGGGTGATGTTGGATCTGCACCACGGCTCCATTGAAATGATGGGAAGGGGGTGGATGCGAGTTTAACAGCGACCGCGATGCGGATGCGAGTTTGACGACGGCTGCGATGCGAGTGCGGGAAGCTCAGGCGATTGGCGGTAGAGGTTGTCGATGCGAAGGCGAGGAGGCAAAGTACAGAACCCTAGGGGCGAACCCCTCGGTTTTATAGGGGTGACGGATGCGAGAAGAGCAACCGCCCGCCTAGGTCTCCGAGCCTACCACGATACACCTCCGCGTCACGTCACGAGATATGTGCCCGCGATCCCTATCCTTTCCCATCAAAATCACGCCGGACGTTTCACGTTCCCCAGGCAGACTAGGACTCTTTTCCCACAGAGGGGATACGAGTCAAAAAGCTTTTCTCTAGCCCGCCAAGGCCCAGGAGTTCAAGGGCCAACCCAACAGTCTCGACGGCCGTCCCAACGAGGGATAGGCCCACGAGCGGCCAGAACTCAGGCGCACAAGCCTCAAGGGAACCTCAATCAGCAAATCAAGTCCCAACCGGGCTAACCCTGGATGAATCCCCGCGAACAGGATACCAGGGTTTCCTTTAGACTGTCTAGATTGACAAAAACCAAATCTCACAGCCATACCCGCGATTCTACCCGAATCACCTGGGACTCGGGGGCTACACCCGATGGGTGCGCTCGCGCGCACCCTCTGGTGAATCGAAATACCCCCCGGGCGATTTTGCCCGAATCACCCGGGGGCTCGGGGGCTACACTCGACGAGTGTGCTCGCGCGCACCCTCTGGCGAACCAAAATACCCCCCGGGCGATTCTGCCCGAATCACCCGGGGGCTACACCCGTCGGGTGCGCTCGCGTGCACCCTCTGGCAAGTCAAAATACCCCCAGGTGATTCTATCCAAATCACCCGCGGGCTCGAGGGCTACTGTCACGGACCTAATACCGAGGTACTCAATGAGATGGAATTAATAACCATTGAACGTTGACGCTTCTGGTCAGACAAGAACGCTACTACACTTCTTGCCTAAAACAATGGAAGATTGGTTCCGCCTCGCCTGACCCCCAAGGGCTAAGACACCCAATGGTTGAGGTCTAGCTTCGCCTCGCCTGACATCCGAGGGCAGGCTCTGCCTCGCCCAATGTCTAAGGACAGACTCCGCCTCGCCCGACAGCTGAAGGCTAGCTCCGCCTCGCCCGACGTCCGAGGGCAGGCCCCGCCTCGCCCGTCCGAGGGTAGGCTCTGCCTCGCTCGACGTCTGAGGGCTGGCTTCACCTTGCCTAACGGCTGAGGGCAGGCTCTGCCTCGCCCGACGACTGTACCCTGCTCCTTCATAAAGACGAGCACAGGGTACGACAAGACATTATAGTCAACCGTAGTACCGATGGCCATGCCCAGCATGCCTGTGGGAAGGTACTGTCAGGATACGACGGGACAGGCGCTTTAGGCCCTTTTTGACCTAACAGAGCCCGAAAAGTGTTGTAGGTGCCAACTTTTGTCCCATAGTGTTGTAGGCGCCGCCATAAGCCCTTGGACGCGGATACTAACACAAGCATACGACAACCACTACGATCCAAAACAGAACTCGCATCATCTACAGTGACGGACGTATGATCACTTCCCCATCTACTCCCCGAAGGGTCACAGCTCGGCTCTCTGGCACGCCGCACCGTCCGCCGGTGTAGGATGGGATGCACCCACTTGCTGAAAGAGGCTAGGGCATGACCCTATAAGGATCAGCAAACACACCATCCCTGACACAGTCTACCATGTTAGCAGGGCAGGCACTGGGGAAAAGGAAGACCCGGCTCTCTCGAAGGACCTTCTCTACCTTTGGTTTTTTCCACTTTCTCCCATCTATAACCCCTGCTCCCCCCTTGTCTATAAAAGGGAAGGCAGGGCACCCCACTAAGGGGACCGATCATTTTGATACACAAGACGACGAATCAATTCCACACACAACACACAGCCAAGCCACAACCGAGCTCTTGGAGTCCTTTCGACCTTTCCATCAGAGACTTGGGACCTGTCCCTCTCTCGACCGTTTGTACCCCCTACTACGAACCTTTTTCGGTACTAATAACACGAGCAGCAGCAAACTGAACGTAGGGACATTCTGCCCGAACCAGTATAAACCTTGTGTCCTTTAGTACACCATTCGAGCCTAACGCGCAATAATTATATATTTACTAGTTGGTGTTTGTTCAAAACATCGACAACTATGCAAGTGGAGATCACTAAAATGGTGTATAAACACCATTGGTATATTTTCTCAGCTCCACTCTACTCAAATGGCCGGTGGGGGGTCTATTTATAAGCACCTGATCGGACGCGTCCGGTCACTCATAGGGCCACGTCCGGTCACCTCTGCTGGGCTCGTTTGTTCGCGATCTTGTGTCCGGCTTGGTTCCAATCTTCGTGCTTGATCTTTGCTTGAGCTTGTATGTCTTCTATGCATCTTCACATGTCTTTCTTGAGGTGTTGATCATCGGATCATCATGTCGCCTTCGTCCAAGTCACGTTTTGCATCCTATTGAACTACAAAACAATTACTTACAAATCCATTAGTCCAATTTAGTTGTGTTGATCATCAAACACCAAAATCCAAAGTAAATGGGCCTAGGGTCCATTTTCCTTACAATCTCCCCTCTTTTTGATGATTGATGACAACACGACCAAAACAAGCAAATAATAAAAAATTTAGAATTTAAAAAAACTATTTACTTGCTAGGATATAATGCAAAGGGTATGGTTATATAATGCTAGAAGATACCACATGTAAATATCTTTGGAAACTTATCTTGCTCTTGCAAATGTCTCCATGTGGCATTATGGATTTAAGCCTCCCCCTAACTCCATAATCCACTATCCTCCCTTTTTTGGACCATTATCACTTGTAAATTATTATGATCGGGCTTGCTTTTGGTCCTACAAATTCTCCCCCTTTGGAATCAAACACCCAAAAGGAAGACATTAGTAGCACAAGGGAGAGTCAAACTTGGTGATCCTTTGTATGTGGAGTGGAATAGGTCATCAAATTTGACTCTCACATTACATAGACTAAGCCCCCCCTAAATATATGCATACATATGATGGGGAATGTAGTTTATGAATAATTGGCAAATTAATGCTCAAGGGAGTTTAATCTATATAATGCATGGAAAAAGCATATAAATACCAAAGTGAAATCAATATGATGATATCGGTTTAGAAATACCACATGTGGAAGCCAATTTGATTTATACCACTTGCAAGAGGTGGTGGATATTTGAAGTATGATGCTTAACTCCGGGGACTCCATTTTCCTTGCAATGAGACTACTACACATATGATAAGCTCGAAAAGGTGTTAGTCTCAAAGCATCCAACTTGTAGAGTAACCTCTCCCTAAATTTGTGCACACAAGTATGGAATACTTATAGGAGACATGCACATTGATTTTAAAATAAAAAATACCATTTGAAAGATGACATCACATGAATGCGAGAATCATTTTCGAAGGTGATATTCGGGAGAAATTATCTACAATTTGGACTTTGGCACATATTAGATGAACAATTGTAAAACAAGCTATGCGCCGTTCTCCTAAACAATGTAAACCATGTAGGTTTGCTCCAAGGGTTAAGAGTGAAACCAAGCAAGCCTACCATAAGATATACCTAGTGTGTGCAACACAAAATATTTAAACATGCAAATGCAAACCTAGTAATGAAAAGGAACTAGACGCTAATTAAGATTGTAAGAAATTAAATCTAGTTACCTAACATGGGAAGGAAATTTGGGTCCATAGTATTCACTAACCCACTTGGCAATTGACATGATCCAATGTGATGCACCCCATGAAATGCACCCATACTTTGCCAAGTCTCCAAATTCCCTGAAGTCCAAACGGACTCCTCACTTCCCTTTTGGGATCCAAACCTTCTTGGTGCTCTTCATATTTGAAATGATTTCCCTTGGCACCCAAAAGCGTTTGATCCCATTGTTGGCTTGCTTGTTCACCTTGATGGCCACCACCTTGTCATTTTTCTTCTTCAAGAGATAAGGTGTGGAGCCCTTTTTGTCTACCTTGTTGGTGTAGGTGTTAGAGAACTTGGTTGTTTGCTTTTTCTCTTTTTTCTTTGCTCCTCCCCCATTCTTCACCTTGCACTCGTAGGACTTGTGGCCTTCCTTGTGGCATACGTAGCAAACCATGGTTTGTCCTTCATCAAGCTTCTTCACTCCCTTGACGGTGTTATCTTGATGAAGTTGGGCTTGCTCTGTTTTGCCTTTTACTTGAGTGAAGTCCTTGGTAAGGCGAGCCACTTCTTGCTTGAGTTGCTCATTCTCTATTGTGACCTCTTGTGTGCATGTATCTACAATAACTTTCTCAACATAAATTTGGTTGCACAAGGATGAGTCTAAACATAAATCATTGCAAGAAGTAGAGGCATCCTTTTTAGGCATGTCAAAGATAGAACTTTTCTTTTTAGGTGCCTCCGTGGGGCTAGAACCGATGGCTTCAAGATTAGCAACTTTATTAGTTAGCTTATCACAATGTTTGCGCATAGTTTTTATTTTAGCAAGCAAACTTTTATAAGCATCTTGTGAGTTAGCTAACTTTTTCTTTAATTTTTTCATTTTTTTTACAAGTTGCTCATCATTGATTGTGCAATTATTTGTGTTTGCACTAGTCTCAAGTTGCTCAATTTTAGTAGATAGCTCCGTATTAATATTGACAAAAGTTTCATATTGTTCAAGCAAAGTAGCATAAGCTTGTTGTGAGCTATCTAGTTTTTCTTTTAATTTTTAAGCTTCTTTTGTTGACTAGTGCAAACTTTAGCAAAGTTAAGATTTTCTTGCATAATTTCATCATAAGAAGGTAGCTCATCATCACAATCACTATTATTGTCACTTAGAGATAGGCTTTTTGTTACCTCGTGCCATAAGGCACACACGAGAAGAGCTTGATGATGAGTGCTTGTGGCCTCGCCTCTTGTGATGGTCTTCTTCTTCACTTGACGAATCATCCCGTGACCTTATTGATATTAGGGCTTTGTCCTTGCACGTTTTCTTTGTCTTGGGTGTGAGCTTGTTTGGACAAACTTCCACAAAGTGTCCCAACTCGCCGCATCCATAGCATCATTTCTTTCTTTGCTCATTTCTTTGATTGGTGAAGATGAAATCTTAAATTTGGGTGGGCACACCCTTGACATTGAGCCTTTAGATCATCTTCTCCACCTTGTCGACAAGTTTGATTGATTTTTTATCAAGATCGGAAGTGGAGGAGGAAGATTGATCATCATCATCATCATCATCATCATCATCATCATCATCATCATCTTCTTCATCTTCACTTGAGGAGCTTGAGCTTGAGCTTGTCTCAACTTGCTTGCCCTTCATCTTCTTTTTCTCACTACATGTGAGAGCTTTGCCTTTGCTTGATGAAGAGACTTCTTCTTGACCCATCTTGCGTGACATTTTAAATGCCACTATCTTGCCAATGACTATGGCCGATGTCATGGTGATCAAGTCCTCCATGTTGTGAAGGATGGTGATGATGCTTGCATATTTCTTTTGTGGTAGCTCGAAGATGATCTTCCTCATAATGTCCACATCATCTAGCTTTGTTAATCCTATTGAATGGAGCTCATTGATAATTAGATTCAGACGAGAATACATATCACGAACAAGCTCATTATCATTCATTTTAAATGAATCATAATTTTGTTTAGCTAGATAATATTTTTGCTCATAGATATTAGTTGTGTCGTCATGGAGCTCTTAGAGTTTTAACCAAATTTTATATGCCATATTTAAAGTGAACACTTGATTAAACACATCCATGCTAAAAGATTCAAACAAGCAATTTTTAGCTCTAGCATTAAAATAAATTTATTTTTCTTCACTCTTTGTGGGTTTATCGGGATTCTTCATGGGTTTCATCTCGTCTCGAGTGACTCTACAAACATCCAAATCTACCGCCTCAAGGTGACAAGCCATTCTAGCTTTATAGTAAGGGAAGTTAGTGCCGTCAAAGTGTGGAGGCCTAAAGGTATCTATCCTAACCACTCTAAATAGCGTCGGCTCAACGGTGGTGAAGCAAAAGGTCCAAATTGAGCCAACTGGCTCCAATACCAATTGAAAGGGGACCGTGACGCCTAAGAGGGGGGGGGGTGAATTAGACAACTTAAAACTCTAACTCTAAACTATGGCCTCTTTTTCTATCCTTAGCAAAACCTATGCAAAAGATAAACTATCTAAATGTGTAACTACGGTTTTGCTAGTGTGTTGCTATCTCTACCGCAAAAGGAGTTATGCAAACAATATAAATGCGGAAGCTAAAGAGTAAGGTAGAGACATGCAAACTTCCGTCGACGACTCTGATATTTTTATCGAGGTATCGAGAAGTGGGCAAGCTTCTCCCTAGTCCTCGTTGGAGCCCATCGCAAGGAATCCCTCACAAGGGCCAAGCTCCCTATCGAGTATCTCTGTGGATAGCCCCGGGCCTTTCCCACGCGCAAGTGGGTCTCCGGTGTGCCTTTCGGCAAGCCTCTCCTAGACCGCTCCCCGCCGTCTTCACTATCAAGCTTCCGGCTGAACCGCCGCGGGCCTTATTCCCTTCGGTACACGGTGGCGGCCACACTACAAACACGGTTGGTATGATCTCGCAGGACTACAATCCCCTCCGATGTACAACAATGGTGCGCGCAAGCACCGAGTAGTAAGAGGTATGCAAACCTCACTAAACACTTGTTGAAGTTTTACCACCGGCAACCCGTCATGGGGTACCCGGGACGGTGATTTGTTCGGAGGGGTATCGGCGTTTGCAGGAACTCGATGGTAAGCGCAGGGAGACAATAATTTATACTGGTTTGGCACGCCGGAAAGTCATGGCGCCCTACGTCCAGTCTGGTGTGGATAGTATATTGCGCCCTGCGCTATTTGTTGTGTTGCGAGGTATGTTGTGGTTGTGAGTTCTGTCGGTTATGTGTGTGTCGATCTAGGGACCCCTGCCCTCCTTTATATAGTCCAGGAGAGGCGGGAGTCCTAGTCGGTTACAAAGTAGAGATCCTAGTAGGATTACATGTAACTAGTCCTAGTAGGATTACATGTAGGGAATCCTAGTTGGACTAGGTCTTCTTCTCTCTTCTCCGTGGGAAACCCCATGGGTCCCGCATCGACAAGCCCCCGAGCATTTCATGGATGAGCTTCAGAAGCCTTCTTGTTCTTCTTGGTCTTCGTTGAGTTGTTGTAAATCCGTTCTAGGTTCTTCTGAAGTGAAACCTTGAGATGATCTTCTTTTGGTTGGTTCGTTATGACTGATGTGCACTTTTTTCTAAAAAAGTGCACTCAGTGAGTGTAGCCCCCGAGCCTCTTGCTTGTTGGGACAAGAAGCTAGAGGATCCCTTTAGTCTTCTTGGTTGCTCCGAGTTCTTTTTCGGTGGGTGCAATTTTTCGTAAAAATTGCACTCACTGAGTGTAGCCCCCGAGCCTCTCGCTTTTTCTTGCAAAAGTTGGAGGGTCCAGATTCTTATCTTCAAAAATTTTTGGGGTTATGTATCCCGCAGCCCCCGAGCCTTCTCCGAGTACTTTTCTTTAGAATAGAAATTGGATGAAGGGTCTTGATGTGTTGTCTTTGTTGTAGTCTTGAGTACTTGTATTCTTGGTCTTTCATCCTTGAATTCGAGCCCTCGGGCGTAGTTGAAGCGAATGTCGAGCCCCCGAGCTTAGTGTTTGACTAAGCCGTGATGCTCTTCCGAGTTGTTTTTTATTCATCCAGGTTGTTTCTAAACTTCTCTGGTTCTTGATGTACCTCGTCTAGGTTGTTTGCACTTTGTCCAGGTTGTTTCTGAACTTGTATGTACCTTATCCGAGTTGTTTTCTTTTGATCAAACTAGGTTGTTTCTAGACTTGTCTGAGTAAAATAGCTCTCAGGAGCGTGTTTTTCCCGATCTCATGGTATAGATGTAGCCCCCTGCATGTTAAACATAAAATATGTTTGTAAATGACATTCTGGATATGAAGTCGGGAGCATGTCCCATATTTGAATAATCAATCAGGGGTGGGCCTCGGCATCATGAAATGCATATAAACTTTTTACGTCTTGCTCTTGCTAGGCCATGTAAATTCCTCAGGTAGTGTCCTGTTACGTTTAAGCACTTGAATCTCTGGCGTATGGTTCAGAGGTTCATTGATGTGACCATGTGAGCCTGGCATTCGGTTCAGAGGTTCATTGACATGACCATCCATGTGAGTAGACAAGCTTCACGGATTAAGGCATGTTCTACCTGAGGACTTTAGCGACCGTTAAGAGAAGACTTTAGAGCACTATGTTTGCTTGCATGATGATTTTTGTGTCTTTAAGAGAAGACTTAGAGTAGAGGCATACAAATAATATCCGGAATGTATTTTTAAAAATTAAAGCTTGACTTAGCTTGGTTCATGGTAGGGTTGTTGACCACCGCAGCCGGGTAGTCGATCGGTGCGCCGTTCAGCCTAGTAGCTGGTCACCATAGTCGGTTATCGTATCCGAGTTGTTGCGGAGGTCACGTGTTCCTCTCGCTTAAATTGTTTCCAAGTACTCGGACTCCTCGGCCGAGTAGTTGGTCTTGGCTTGCTTGCTATCTGGCTTGGACGACTTGTTTCTTGATTCGGCTTGCTTTCGTGTTGTGGTAGCAATCGGTCAGATGCTTGGTACTTGGCTGCTCGCGACTTGACAGCTTGCTTGTTGACGTAGTTGATTCAAGTACAAGATGATTCTCCCGTACGACCATATGTTGGCATAGTGACGGATCCAGACGTGATACATGCATGCATGGGCACTCGCATGTCTCTTGTATCTTGTATGTATATGTGTATATATGCCTCAATATTTAATTGGCTTGCATGCTCATCTCTGATTAATGGTGTGGAGTTCTTTCTTGCGTCATCAACATGTCATGGAGCTGTAGAGCATGAATAATTTGCTTGCTTTTTTGCTGGCTGGATCCGTATTGTAGTCGGCTTGCTTGCTAGTTTGCTCGGTGCAATCGGACATGGTGCTTCTGGATCAAACTTTAGATATTTATGTGGCTGGATGTCGCAAACTGACATGGGGTCTGAATTTAAGAGTCTGAGTCATCATCGTGACTGCTTGATCTTGTCTCTTGTGTATGAGTATATACACATATATGTTGGCCTTGCTTGCTTCCTCATCCTTGTCGTGCTCCTCCGTTTGGTTGGACTGGTGAAAATTTTCGTGTACTTGTCGTATCAGAGTAGAATTAGTATCTGAATTCGAGTAGACATCACCATGACTTCTTGCCGCCGTTGATGCTGACCAATCCTTCTTTGGCTTTGAGATGTATTGGACTCAGATGAATTGCAGTGCTGATTGACTTGTTCTAGGGAAAGCTCTGACTTGCATGTTGCTTGATCGCTTGTAGTCTTCAGTGGCAGTGCTTGTTGACCGGCTGCTGGAGTTGGGATCCCGTGCGGATGTTATCGTCCATGTCGACGAGAGTTGTAGCGAGTTGTCAACGAAAACTGCAGTGAGTTGTCGACGAGGCCGACGAGAACCGCGATAAATCTTGATCTTAAGGTCCACCGAGCTCTCGAACGCAAAGCGCCAAGAACCCCTACTTGGCGTGCCAGTTGTCGATGTTTTACCACCGGCAACCCGTCACGGGGTACTCGGGACGGTGATTTGTTCGGAGGGGTATCGGCGTTTGCAGGAACTCGATGGTAAACGCAGGGAGACAATGATTTATACTGGTTCGGCACGTCGGAAAGTCACGGCGCCCTACGTCCAGTCTGGTGTGGATAGTATATTGCGCCCTACGTTATTTGTTGTGTTGCGAGGTATGTTGTGGTTGTGAGTTCTGTCGGTTATGTGTGTGTGTCGATCTAGGGACCCCTGCCCTCCTTTATATAGTCCAGGAGAGGCGGGAGTCCTAATCGGTTACAAAGTAGAGATCCTAGTAGGATTACGTGTAACTAGTTCTAGTAGGATTACATGTAGGGAATCCTAGTTGGACTAGGTCTTCTTCTCTCTTCTCCGTGGGAAACCCCATGGGTCCCGCATCGACAACACTAGGCCTAAACCTAGAGCAAGCGCATAAGCGGTGGTCTAATCAACCTAAGCACTTCGCAAAGCACCTACGCTAATCACCTAATGAATCACTATGCACTATGCAAGTGAAGATCACTAAAATATTGTATAAACACTCTTGGTATGTTTCCTCAGCTCCACCCTACTCAAATGGCCGGTTGTGGGGTCTATTTATAAGCCCCACTGAGAAAATAGCCGTTGGGGATGAAACCCAACTTTCTGCTACTGACCGGACGCTGCTGTCGTCCCGACCGTTGGAGAGCGCATGTTGATCGGACTCGGCTCAGAGTCCGGTCATCATCGACCGGACGCGTCCGATCGTGCTGGCGCCGCTCTGGAACCTCTCTGGACTCGATTGGACGCTGCACTTCGTGCATCTGGTCGTCCAGTCTGCTGCGTCCGGTCACGCTGAAAACACTACCGTGACGATGAACAGTGTCACCGGTGCGTCCGGTCGCTGCTTCGCTCAGCGTCCGGTCACAACTGCCGACGCCTGCTATTGCCTGGCACCTGATCGGACGCGTCCGGTCACTCATAGGGCCGCGTCCGGTCACCTCTGTCGGGCTCGTTTGTTCGCGATCTTGTATCCGGCTTGGTTCCAATCTTTGTGCTTAGACTTTGCTTGACCTTGTATGTCTTCTATGCATCTTCACATGTCTTTCTTGAGGTGTTGATCATCGGATCATCACGTCGCCTTCGTCCATGTCACGTTTTGCATCCTATTAAACTACAAAACAATTACTTACAAATCCATTAGTCTAATTTGGTTACGTTGGTCATCAAACATCAAAATCCAAAGTAAATAAACTTAAAGGTCTATTTTTCTTACAAAGGGAAAGAAAGCGAGAACACACGAGATAGCGAGGACAGGTTTCAATTTAAAATTCTCTGATGAATACGCAAGAAAGCGAGGACAGGTTTCGATTTAAAATTCTCTGATGAATGTCTCTAACTCTCAATCTCCTTTTGCTCCGGACTCAGGAACTCACATTACATGGTGCAGTCTCTCAATTCTCTGGGCCGGCTAGGCTTGGACACTCTTGGGCCGCGGCCTTGCTCGTTCCCCTGCTTCCTCTGTTGCCGGGAGATGAACAGGATCGGATGCAGAGCTGCTCACACAATCCAACCTGCTTCATTAGTTTGTTCGAGCACCAATACGCAGGTGCACGTGCACACATACTAGGTGCATCGGCAAAATTATTTATACTAGAAGTACAAAGTTACAACTTACAAACATCTAGTACTAGTACAAAGTTACAACTTACAAACATCTAGTACTAGTACTAGTGACTACATCTAGTACTAGTCTACTAGTGCTAGTGAATTATTGAGTCGGATCGAAACAAGAAACATGCAGCCACACGAAAAGGCCGAAATGTTACAGTGACTACTGACTACCGCTAGCTATACAGTACATCGATCGCTCAGTAAGTTCAGTTATTCATCAAGCTACAAGGTCGCTCTACACATTTATCAAGCAGTAAGTAATGATTAGAGGCAAACGAGGTGCCCGTCGACGGCCTGACCGGAAAGCAGTTTTGCTGCCGCCGTCGTCTCATTCACGCCGCTCGTCGCATCCCCTACGGTGCCCGTCTGCTAGGCTCCTCGTTATTTCTCGCCGGCTCGATCGACGGTCCGATCCGTCGTCGGCGGTGCCAGTGGATTTACGCGCTGGTACTCCCTCGGCCGCCGTTCCGATCCGTTCCGCGTCCGTCCTCCTATGTACACAGTAGTTGTAACAAACAGTACTAGATGAAGCAGCTGACCACCGGTCCTCCCCGACGCGCGGATCGATCAGCACGCGGGCACCAACGCCGAGGAGTCGCACGACGCGACCACCATGCTTGTTGTTTCCTCTTTCACATCGACCGCTCGGGTGCCTGCCTCCTCGTCGTCGTCGTCGTCGTCGACGTCCCACAGGAAGCTCGCGTAGGACCCGAGCACGTAGCTTCACGATCACAGCAGTACCAATCAATAATCGATCGTTCGAACAATGAGCTATATATCACCATACATCCGCGGAAGGATCAGAGTCGTCGTCCTCACCAGTCATCCGGCGCGGCCTGCACGGCGCGCTCGAAGTAGTCCGCGGCGCGGTCCTTCTCCTGGCGCGCCTCCCAGATGACGCGGCCGTAGAGGCTGAGCAGGTCGGCGTCCCCGGGGCACGCCAGCAGCGCGCGCGCGTAGCAGCCCTCGGCGCCCGCCAGGTCGCCCTCCACCTCGTGCAGGTACTTGCCGTAGTTGCGCAGCAGCAGCGGGTTCCCGGGATCCACCCGCAGCACGCGGCGGTAGTACTCGCCCATGTCGCAGCCGCTGCCTTGGCCTTGGCCGCCACCACCGCCTCCGCGGCCTCCGCTTCCGCGGCCGTTCCTTCCGGCGCCGGCGCCGTCGGCGAGGCCCGCTGGCGCCTTGCTGTCGTCCTGCTGCTGGCGCCCTTCCTCGTCCGCGTCCGCCTCGAGGATGGTGGGGATCGGGGCGTGGCGGAGGACGACGACAGCGGATCTCGCGTAGTAGGCGAGCTCGGCGTCGGACCTGGTCCGGTGGAGCGGGAGGGCGCGCGGCGACGCGGCGGCCGAGAGCGGGGTCAGCTGTGGGGACGGCGGGAACCTGGCGGCGCGGGAGCGGTGGTGGGGGCGGGCGGCGGAGAGGGAGGCGGAGCGGGCCAGGCGGGACGAGGTGGCTCTGGCGGCTTCCATTGCTTGGCAGAGATCAGGATGGGCCTAGGAGGCCTCGGGGCTCGGGCGGTGGCGGTGATGGATTGGCTTCTCTTCTCCCTCCTGTTTCGTTGTGTTGTTTTTATAGCCTGGAATGGAAGGCTTGGCCATGTGACGGCGAGATTGACGGCGTCGGCGACTGGGGTCATGTGCACGGCGAGGCGACCGACGGTAGAGAGAGGGAGGGGAGGAGGGGCACGTGAAGCGGGGGGGCACGTGTTGGGGCCACCGTGGAAGTCGGGCCCACTCAGGCACCGATCACGAGAGAGAAGGACTCGCCGGCCGTGCGTGCAATGCATCCAGCATCCTAAATCTGCGGCTGCTGGTGGGCTGGGCTGCCGCTGGTTTCCCCGGTTCCTCTCCGGGCCGCGGTTTTATCGATCATGCAGCAAGAGGCGCGCTAGCCAACAAAACCGCAGCAGCCACTTGGTGAAAGCTGGTAAGTACCACTCTTTCAGTGACAGTGAAGATACACGAACGGGAACGGGCCGGTTCTTTCCCCCCATCGCAAATGCATGCAATGGGGCTCGCTATACCTAGGGCCTAGGAGTACACAAACGTACTGTACGTGCAGTGCAGGCGTGCAGCACTCGCGTAGGTAGATCTGTAGATGTATGCGCACGCCCGTTCCTGTAAATCCACATGTACGGGCCTGTTTGTTTCCATGAGAACAGAGACCAGAGACTAAACCTTTTAACTAAACAGGAAGGACTAAAATAGGGATTAGAGACTAAAAGGCATACAACGCACCTAGCATATGGACGCCCGGCTTCAGCGCCCGACCGGCTTCAGCACGTTGTCCCGTTTCAATTCGTGTAGGATGCACCAAATAACGTTTCGAGTCGATCCCACCAATCCGAACAGAGCTTCACTCGCCAGTCACAGCATCCCATGCTCGCGGGCGGCCGGTCCCCCCGCCACGCCGCCCGTCCCCCAGCCATCCCGCCGCGTCGCCCATCCCCTCACTGTGCCCCTCCACAGCAGTCACCATGCCTAGATGTCTCATCTCCTCTCCAACGTGGAGTTCCCCGCGGGGCGTCGTCCCCGCCGATTGTTGAGGGCCGTGAGGCAGATCTATGGTTAGAGGGACGCAAGGAGGGCTCAAGCTTCGTCTACGGCGGATTGGAGTCTTGTGTTGCAATTGCCAGGAGCAAGGAGGTGGTGGAGACGAACCCTTCAAAACAGCATGTAAGATGTACATCTATGTCGACAGAATATCGTCGGCAGTCCTCCGAGAGGTATCCCACGAAGGAAGATTAATCGGCAGAGGTGCGCGTAATCAAGAACAAGAAGACAATACAGACACAAGAGTTAGATAGGTTCGGACCGTCAGCACGACGTAATACCCTACTACTGTGGTATGTTGGTTTGTATTGGCTATCGTATGATATTGCGTGTGTTTTGAGGGGGTCCCCTACCCGCCTTATATAGCCGGACGTAGGGTTACAAGTCGGTTAGATCTAGGAGATAACCGGTAAGTAATAACAGATTACAGGAATCACGGGATCGAACATATCCTAACAGATCTCGTAGCATCTTCAGGATATCGCCCATGATATCTTGCGGTACACGCCGAGCAGTACCGTGCACCGTAAGCCTTCGTCTTGTGGGCTGGACCACACCTGGCGGCGCAGCCCATGTAGTCTGCCGTGGGTATCCGGGGTCGTACCCCCCACAGCTAGTCCCTGAGCGCCTTGTATCCGCTATGCAACATCGTCTTGAGCTTATCCGAGTAGGTGTAAACAAAGCCGAGCAGTCAGACTCATAGTTCGACCACCCTAATGAGTCGCCGAGCAGTTGTGGACCGTAACTGACTAGCTTAACTTGTTCGACCGAGCCTGGGCTTACCCAAGTAAGGCTTGCTAGAAGGATGTAAGGAGCTTAAGTTCAAAATAAAAAATTTTCTCGCTGTGAACCAAGTGTGCCCACTTAGAGTCCGACCACGACAAAGGGAGATAATCTTCTTTAACTTTGGGAGGCACGGAGTCTTCCAATGAACAGTTTAAAGAAAACACACTCACCGCAAGGTGAAGTGTGCCCACTTAGTCCCCGAGCCTGACAGTAGGTGACGTGGTCATGTGGTGCTAGGGTCTAGAAAGTAGAAGAAAAACAGAAGACCAGCCGAACGGGCAACCAGTCCATGGGCTGAGCCCTGAAATGAAAAGCACACATTCACCGCAAGGTGAAGTATGCCCACATAGTCCTCGAGCCTGACAGTAGGTGACGTGGTCACGTGGTGCCAGGGTAAAAAATAACAGTAACCAGAAAAAAAGTCCCCAGTATGGTGAGAAACCGAATCATAATGATGACGTAGTCCCCGAGCCACAAGTGAAAATCTCGGATAAATCAAGAAGTGCCGATTACTCACATCGTGGAGAAAAACTGGAGTAATGACTGTACAGTAGAAATTACTGAGCCTTGATGGTATTGCGGAGAGGTCGGTGAATATTCGGTGTGTAGTACCGAGTTGCATCGAAAATGGGCGATATGGGCCGTAGTTGCGCGGAAGCCCAGATAACGGCCCAGCACGCTGCTTTGGGGATTTCGAAAGGGCGCAAATCGGCATGGTGCGGCTTCCCAAAAACCTTTGAATGCGAAAAGTCGGGAGGGTGGCTTTACAACTGCGTCGCCACACTCCACGCTCCCACCTTTGCCACTGCGTCACTTCGTCTTCCTCCTCACCCTCGTGCTCCTCCATTCGCATTCACACGCGCTCCGCCGCTAGGGCTAAAAAGCTTGCATAAAGGGACCAGTTCTGATCCAGATCTGAGGGATAGCGTCGAAAAGGGAGGTGGTAACGTGAAGAAGGCGGCCACCGGGGTGAGCCGTGATAAGGAATGGGTACCGTCACTCATGGGGGAGACGGAGCTCAACGAGATGGTGGTGGCGGGTGTTCTTCCTAATCGTGTCACCGTCGGATGGCGTCCGACCGATGGTGAGCCCTATCCGATGCCACACACCGACGAACTCGTTGTATTCGAAGATTACTTCTAGCATGGATTAGGGCTTCTGGTACACCCTTTCTTGCGAGATCTGTTGGAGTATTGGGGAGTGAGCTTATGTAATCTTCATCCGAACACTTTTCACATTTATGTGTTTATCCACTTCTGCGAGGTTTATCTTGGCATTCTTCCCCATTTCAATCTCTTCCGACACTTTTTCTAGCTCAAGAAGAAAGGAGGGGGCGGTTCCAAAGTTGTCGGCGGTGTGTATCTATAGCTCCACGACGGGATGGCGAGTGAATACATTCCTGTGCCGTTGAATACCTCACTGAAGGGGTGGAATGCCAGGTGGTTCTATATGAAGCAAACTAATTCTGCCGTCCGATGTGATATCGACCAGATTTCGGAGAATCAAAGGAGCTGGTCGGAGAAACTGACCAGTGCCGATATGGAACAGTGAACAGGTGAAGGAGCTCCTCGACCTAATGAGGGGCATAAAGATGAGTGGAGTGGTGGTGGCGGTGAATTTCATACTACGCAGCGTCCAGCCCTGCAAGGCGAGGGCTCATGCGGGTTTTGACTTCAAAGGAGATATTGACGGCACCCGGGAGAGGACGAAGAACCTAATGAAAAAGGCTGTGCTACACTGGGCCGCTGAACTATTCGCTCCAAACGTGTCGTACACCGTGCTGGGGCAGCCGAAACCCTTCAACTGCACGAACTCACCTCCTCAGGTAAAAATCTCAACTGTTGTTCCTAGTGCTTTTTATCCCGTGCTGGCGCTGAGCAGTGGACTAATTTGCTTGTGGAAAAATCAATTGGCAGGAACAGGTGGCATACTTCTCAGGCGTGCCGAGGAGCGAATGGCCAGAGGCAGTGGACACCAAGTCGACCACTCAGCCGGAGGAAGGTGCCGTCAGTACCTTGTCCGAATACGGAGGCGAAGGTGCTGGTCAAAAGCGGAGTCCCCCCGGTACCGAAGAAAGTTTGGGGAAAAAGGACGGTGAAAGATGAGCTAGCCTGAAAGAAAAGAAGAACGGTGAATGTAACTCCCCGCAAGCCAGTCGGCATCTCATTTGGTGGTGGTCGGACCGCTCAGACACAGAGTGCGGCGATATTCGAGTGGTCAGACGATGACGAGACTCCAGTAGCTCCCCCTCCAAGCGCCAAAACGTCATCGCGCGGAACGCGCGCGGAGGTACGATCAAAGGGAGGAGCAGACGTCCAGCGTCGAGTCCCCGAGAAGCAACCGACGAAGAAGACGCCGACGGCGGGGGCCCCAAGACCACCAGCCTAGGACATGCAGGTCGACCCTAGAGCAGGGCCTGGTGGCTCGAGGAGGCAGCGCCGATTCAGAACCATTCATCGGGAAGCCAATGTGTAAGTATCTTTGCTTTGGGATCGGTTGCTATAGGATCTTTATAGTGGCGATGATCGATGGGCTAATCTGATGCAGAACGGGGCTCGCAGAGGATCTGAATCCTTTAGGCTAGACTTGCGAGCAGCCAGGGGCTGGTCCTGACACGGAGACATTATGGACAGACTCCGTCCTAGAGTCCCCGGACGCTCGTCGGTTCGTGGGGGATTCGACCACCGCTGTCGATAGCGTTGGAGGTGGAGACCAGTCGGTGACAACGATGGACGATTCGACAGAGACGCCAAGAGCAACGGCGAGAGCCACCGAGTCTTCAAAGGAGGAAGTGAGAGCTGCCGATGATGTGTCGGAATCTAGGGCGCAGAGGCCGGCACCGTTAGAGGAGCAAGCAGCGCACCCTGAGATGCCGCAGGGCGAGGTCGGTCGCTCTATGCGGCCACCGAGCCTCCAGAGAACGCCACCGACTATGGAGGAAGCGGACGGGGTCGAGGAGATCGAGCGTGGAGGATCACGACCTCAGACCGTCCGCATCTTCTGCAAGCAAGGGGAGGAAATTGTGGTCGTAGAAGAGGAGGACACCATCAGGGAGGTGAAGAGGCTACAGTCCACCCTTTGCACAGCTATGAAGCAAATTGAGGTTAGTGTTGCATCAGCGGTGTCCGTCTTTATCGTTGGAGACTATGGTCTTTTATAATCTTGGTGCTTCACAGGGCATAGCGTGAACTGTCGTACAACGGTAGCAGTTGATCAAAAGGATGGAGCCCCTCGCTGAGGAGAACGAGAAACTGAGGGAGGCAATGAAACTGATGGAGAAGAACGTCCAGAGGGCCCAGCATGAAAGGGATTTTGCTGAATCAAACACCAAGGACCTGGAGTACTAAAAGGGGACCCTGTGCGATCAGTTGAGAACCATCTCCATGCTGCTGAGGGATGTGTCCGAGCAGTTGAAAGCATCTTTGAGCAGAAAAAGGGTATCCCCAATCGGTGAGCTTGTTCCGCATTGTCGACCAATCATAACGTAGCCGCTGTTTACTATGTTTGTAGAGCAAGATGCGAAGCTCGGCTGGTTGCGTCAAGTCGTCGGTCAACTCCAAGAGGAGAAGGAAAAAGCGTCTGGGCGAGCGGAGAAACTGGCCGAGGATCTAGAAGGTGAGTAGTTCATGGTCGGAGTTGTTGCTGAAATGATTTCTTCGTTCGACGGATCCCTTTGGTGTCTACAGAATAACGTCGAAGAACCAAGTCATAGTTCGACGCGTTGGAGCTTGAGGCAAAAATCCAGAGGGGAAAATTTGACACCATGGTGGCCGGAGTCAGGCCGGTGCTCGACTGTATCGATATGGAGGTAGCTCCTTAGCCCGACGACAGGCCACCCTGTCTGGACGCCAACATTGATCGGTGCAAGGCGGTGTGGGAGAACTTCAAGGGCTTCAACCGAGACGCCGATGTCTCCGTTGTGACGCATGCCCTGGCGGTGGTCCGGTCCCACTACCCTGCGATCAATCTTTGAGCGATAGGGGCCGGATTCGCTAGAGGGACGAGTGCGACAAAAGAGGAGTAGCTGAAAGATGAGGTTGAG
The DNA here is from genome assembly GCA_904845875.1 of Miscanthus lutarioriparius. Lineage (NCBI taxonomy): Eukaryota > Viridiplantae > Streptophyta > Magnoliopsida > Poales > Poaceae > Miscanthus > Miscanthus lutarioriparius. Next base: position 57,658,058 of record CAJGYO010000002.1, read on the forward strand.
GACGCGGCGAAGAGGCTGGCCGGCGATGTCGATCTGTTCGATGAGGTAGACGGTGACGCCAAGCTCAATAGCCTGAGTGGGAGGAACCTATATGGAACAACTAGAAAGGGGAGTTAGATGCACGAGGGCCTAAGCGAACATTTGTGTATTTGTATAAATGTTGTAAGTAGACGACATATGCGTGTTCAGGCGGCTTGCAAGCGCTTGCGATGAAAAAGAGACATGTTGTTAACCCTAACACATTTATACGTGGTATAAGTAGTGTCCGAGTAGTTATTTTGTTACTAGGCTCTTGTCCTAGGCTAGCCTATATTCCATAACGTCGAGCGCTAGAGCCCGTGCACGTGTAGGAGAGACAGACGTGACCAAGAAACCACTGTCGACCACCCATAACGCAGAGCACTGGAGCTCGTAGCACGTGTAGGGAGAGATCGAAGATAAGGTTTGCTGCTCGATGGTTGGTGGAATATCTTAAAGATATTTTAGTATGGAGAAACGGGGCGAAGCATTTATGGAGATCACGTATAATTGCCAGAGTTTATTGAGGTGTAGCTTGGAGCTGGTGATCGTAAACGAAGGTCAAACTAGAGTGGAGAAATAATGGAGACAATTTATGGCGATGAAAACTTTATTCATTATAGAGTGAAGAGTACATATCTAGAGCATTTCAAGGATAGAAATGTATAAGGTGCTCGATGTGCCATGAATTGGGGATATCGATTCCCTACATGTCAGATAGCCGGTAAGACTCTGGTCGGGTAACTTGTTTGACCACGTAAGGCCCTTCCCAGGGGGAGGAGAGCTTGTGCATCCCTTCGGTTTTCTGCTTTCTATGGAGAATGAGGTCGCCGACCGCAAATGAACGACCTTTGATATTACGATTGTAGTATCTTCGCAGGCCTTCTAGATATTTGGCTGTGCGGATGCAAGTGATCAGGCGTTCTTCTTCGGCTCTATCGACGTCCTCTGTCCGAACAGCTATGGCTTGCTCTTCATTATAATGCTCTACCCTAGGTGCTCGGAAGGCAATGTCCGCAGGAAGTATGGCTTCTGAGCCATAGACCAAAAAATATGGAGATACACCGGCGTTGCGACTAGCTTGAGTGCGTAGTCCCCAGACCATAGCTGGTAGCTCTTTGAGCCATCTGCCCAGATGCTTTTCCTCTTTCTGGTAAAGTCCCTTTTTGAGGGCATCGAGGATCATGCTGTTTGCCCGTTTGACCTGGCCATTGGCTCTAGGATGGGCAACAGAGGTGTATTTGACGGAGATGCATCGGTTTTCGCATAAGTCCCAAAAATGGTGACCAGTGAATGTAGTTCCGAGGTCGATGATAATGCTGTTCGGGAGACCGAATCTATGGATGATATCTTCGAAGAGCTCGACTGCCTTCTTTACAGTGGACGAAACAAGCGGCTTGTATTCGATGCACTTGGAGAACTTGTCAATGGCGATGTATACGTACCAAAAACTGCCTGGCGTAGGCTTGAAAGGCCTGATCATGCCCAGTCCCCAGCATGCAAAAGGCCAAGAAGCTAGAATGGTCTGCAATTCCTACGTCAGCACATGTATTTGCTTGGTGAAAAATTGACATCCTTCATAATGTCGGACGAGGTCTTCTACATCGGCGATGGACGTGGGACAATAAAAACCAGCTCAGAAAGCTTTGCCGACCAGGTTTCTGGAGGCCGCGTGATTGCCACAGGAACCAGAGTGAATTTCAAGAAGTAATTTTACACCCTCTTCTCGGGTGAAGCATTTCAATAGTATCTCTTCCTTGTCACTTTTCCTCATCAACTTCCTGTCTACCAGCACGTAATGCTTGCTATGACGGATGAGGCGTTCAGTTTCGGTCTTATCATCGGGTACATCGGCGCTGGTGAGGTACTTGATGAACTGTTCCCTCCAATCTACGAATAGCGAAGGTACTGTAAGTACCTGCTGCTCGGCGGGGGAAATTTCTTGAACTTCCTTCTCTTCCTTAATAGACGGCGTAAAGAGGTCTTGAACGAAGACCCTAGGCGGAATCACGGTGCGAGAAGAGCCTATCATAGATAGGTGGTCGGCGAGCTGATTTTGGTCTTGTACCATGTGGTGGTACTCGATACCGTAGAAGTGTCCTTCGAGTTTTCTGATCTCAGCACAATATGCGTCCATCTTCTCACTAGAACAGGACCAATCTTTGTTGACTTGGTTGATGACCAGCGCGGAGTCTCCATATACCATGAGGCGTTTGACACTGAGCTCGATGGCAATACGAAGTCCATGGAGACATGCTTCATACTCCGCGGTGTTGTTGGAAGCTGGAAAATGAATTTGGAGGACATAACGGAGCTTGTCCTTAGTTGGAGTAATGAATAAAATGCTAGCACCAGCACCATTAATGTTGAGGGCGCCATCAAAATACATCACCCAGTGCTCGGGGCAAGCAGCAGGGATGGGCTCTTGGATCTCAGTCCACTCAGCGATGAAGTCAGCCAACACCTATGACTTAATGGTCGGCCTGCTTCTGAATTCTATGGAATAAGTGCCGAGCTCGACTGCCCACTTGATGATGCGGCCATTGGCCTCTTTGTTATGGAGGATGTCCCCTAGAGGGAACTCGGTGACCACGGTGATCCTGTAGTACTCGAAGTAATGGCGGAGCTTGTGCGATGTGACCAGAATGGCGTATAATAGCTTCTGAACCTGAGGGTAACGAGTTTTCGACTCATTAAGAACCTCACTGAAGAAGTCGACCAGACATTGCACCTTATAGGGATGTCCGACCTCCTCATGCTCGACGACGATAGCTGTGCTAATGACGCGAGAGGTAGCAGCGATGTAGATCAATGGGGTTTCATCTGGTTGAGGCGCCATCGTGATTGGGGGCTTCGTTAAAAACAACTTGAGCTGCTCAAAGGCCGTATCAGCCTCCTTCGACCAGGAGAAGAGCTCGAAGGCCTTGAGTAGTTTGAAGAACGGTAGTCCCTTTTCACCGAGGCGTGATATAAAGCGGCTAAAAGCAGCCATGCACCTTATGAGCTTCTGTATATCCTTTATGCAGGTCGGCCATTTCATATTGGTAATGGCGGAGACCTTGTAGGGGTTGGGTTTGATGCCGTGGGCACTGACGATGTAGCCCAGGAGTATGCTGGATGGAACTCCAAAGATGCACTTTAAAGGGTTCAACTTCCATCGGTATCTTTTCAGGTTGATGAACGTTTCTTCGAGGTTGGCGATGAGACTGTCGGTGGTTTTGGATTTGACGACCACATCGTCGATGTAACCTTCGACGTTGCGGCCTATCTATTGGTCAAGGCACATCTGGATGGCCCTATGGTGGGTCGCCCCGACATTTTTGAGTCCAAAAGACATGGTGGTATGCATCGAAAGGCGTGATGAACAATGTTTTGATATGGTTGTCCTCTTTTAGGGATATCTGGTGATAGCCGGAGTAACAGTCGAGGAAGGAGAGGAGTTCGCAACCGGCGGTGGAGTCTACAACCTTGTCTATCTAAGGCAGATCGAAGGGGTCTTTAGGGCAGTGTTTGTTAAGATCAGTGTAATCAACGCACATTCTCCATTCTTTATTCTTCTTTTGAACAAGAACTGGGTTTGCCAGCCACTCAGGATGATACACTTCTTTAATAAATCCGGCTGCTAGGAGCTGTTTTATTTCTACCCTAATAGCCTCCTTGTCTGGCATGAATCATCAGAGCTTCTGCTTGATCGGCTTGGCGGTCGGTGCGACATTCAAGGAGTGCTCGATCTTCTCCCATGGTACCCCTGGCATGTCTGCAGGTTTCCAAGCAAACACGTCGGCATTGGCACGTTAGGAAGGAGATGAGTGTGCTTTCCTATTTGGGGTCGAGATGAGCCCAAATCTTGGTGATCTTGGTGGCATCGTCGAGGCCGAGGCCGACCTCCTTCATTTCCTTAGACTTGGCAGAGGCACGAGGAGGCTCCAGCACTGGGATCTCCAGGTCATCGGCGGGCACCGTCTTGGCATCGGCGACCATGCTGGCCATCTAGATGGAGAGGTCGGTGGCTTCGGTGAGGGAGAGACTCTCTATTTCGTAGGCGTAGGCGATGGAGAGGTTGGCCCATAGAGCCAAAACTCCTATAGGCGTAGGCATCTTCAATACCAGATAGGCGTAGTGCGGTATGGCCATGAACTTGCCCAAAGCTGGTCGACCAAGTATGCCGTGATAGGCAATGTTGAAGTTGACGACGTAGAAGTTGATGTGCTCAACATGGAAGTTGCTAGCTGTGCTGAATTGTACCGGGAGGGTGATCTCTCCAAGCGGTCGGGATGCCCTGCCAGGTACCACCCCCTCGAAGGAGGAGTCGGAGCGAGTGAGGTCTTCTACTCCAAGGCCCAGCTTCTTTAGGGCTCCAACGAAGAGTAGGTTTAGGGCGCTTCCGCCGTCGACGAGTACTTTTTTGAAGAGTACTTTCTTGATGGTTGCATCGAGAATGAGGGGGAAACACCCTGTGTAAGGGATGCCCGCCCACTGGTTAGCCTTGCTGAAGGTGATGGGGACCTCAGACCAATGGCGATAGTTGGGGTCGGCGATAGCGTCTTTTGTGTTGATGGCGAGCACCCAGCGGGCGGTGAGTTTTCGATCTCTTCTGTTCTCGACGGCGGTGAGGCCCTTGAAGATAGTGGCGACCACTTTGTCATGATCTAGAAAGGCGTTATTGTTGTCCCCAGGTGGTCGGCAACCTCTGGCTCCGTCGTCATTGTCGTTGTCCTTCTTTTTGGGCCTAGAACTCCTTAGCCAAACCAAGGCAGTCCTTCATCTTATGCTTGCTATTCTTGTGGAGGGGGCATGGGCCTTTGAGGATTTTGTTGTACTGCTCATCGTAGTTACGTTTGGCGCAAGGTTCATCAACGGTGGTGACAATGTTGTCTGGTCAATGACGGCGGTACTGACTAGCTTTAGACCCTTCCGTCCGATCGCGACCACTGTCCTGATGGTGGTCGCGGTCGCCATAGCGGCGGTCACTGTGGCGTCTCGTCGAGCAATCATCGCTGCGGCGAGTTGGGCGGTGAGTTCCCATATCCTCGTTGAAGCAAACTTCGGCCTCTTCAGCATCGGCGTATTGATCGGCGGTCATGATCATCTCACCAATCAACTTTGGTGGCTTATGATTGAATTTGGAGCGGACGTCCTGGTGATGGAGTCCTCTAACAAAGGTGGTGATGACTTCTGCTTCCGTGATGTTGGGAATAGAATTCCTTATCTCAGAAAATCATCTGATGTAACTACGGAGAAGCTCGGATGGTTTCTGATAAATGCGATTCAGATCGTGCTTGGTGTCCAGCCGAGTACACGTAGCCATGTAATTTTTTGTGAAGACCTTCTTCAACTGTTCCCAAGATTCGATCGAAACTGGGGCAAGGCTCGTGAGCCAGTTCATTACGGTCGGCATGAGCACGATGGGAAGATAGTTCGCCATGACACTGGTATCTCCCCCAGCGACACGCACAGCGGTGGCATAAGCTTGTAGCCACTATGTGGGGTTCATCCGCCCCTCGTAGGGCTCGACCCCAGTGATTTTGAAACCATAGGGCCACTGGAGTGTTCAGAGTGCTCTCGTGAATGCTCGGGGCCCTTTGGGATCATCACCGTCGGGATCGGTAGCATTGCCAGCGTTAAGTGGCTGGAGGGCTGCATCCGAATTACCGAATTCTTGCTTGTATTCTTGACGCTGGCATACTTCCTCTTCATGCCAAGAGGAACGGCGCCCATCGATGTGACGTCGTGCATCCCGGAGGTTGTTGATGTGTTCTCGGACATCTTGATCGACTTCTTGGTCGTGTTGGCGAGGGTTGTTGATATGGTTCCCCCTAGCTCCCCCCTGGAGGGGTTGTCTATCATCATGATGTTGGTTGGCGAAATGGCTTCTGCTGGGGCGGCGATTGGATCTTGGCGTGGCGGATCGGCGATTTGAGCTCGTCGAGTAGGAAGGTCCCTGATCCTAGCAGATCTCATTGACCTGGCAGTGAGCAGCTTTGAGCATTGCGGCGATCTTGGCGACCTTTGGCGTTTGTTCGAGCCGAGTGAGCTTGTTAGAGGCCATGGCTAGGTTGGCGCTTGGGTTCTTGTAGACATCATGGCCGTCGACACGGACGAATTCGTCATCAAGGTTGCGGCGGAGTGGGCGTGTCCTTCCTTGTGAGTTGAGTTGTTCTCCATTGCGAACAGCCTCGGCTAGCACAATGGCAGCCTCATTCGCTCGGCATTGCGCATGGTTGGCGTTTCTGTTGATGCGAGCTGCGCGGTCCTCATCGGTTTCTCCCTCTTACGGAGGGCTATCGATGCTGACATTAAAAATCCCACCTCCACGGAAGGGTGGAAAAGGAGGTTGGATGGCGGCGGTTTCGACGACAATCTTCATAGAGCCTTGGGGCTCAGAGTCTAGATTTTCCTCCAGAATGGTGTGGAGGGATTCTTTGGGATGTTGGTCGATTTGCAGCATGTTGATAGTCGGTGAGAGCTGATCGGTGATCGGGTCGGCGAGAGGATAGATGTCTCCAATCTGGTCGGTGAATTTGTCCCTTAGGGCATCCTGATGGATGGTGGTCGTATCCCCTAGAGTTTGTTGACCGACTTCTGATAGATCGGAACCAGAAGGTAGTCGGTGCCGAACCAGAGTGGTCAGGGCTGATTCTATGAGGGAGAGGCAGTCGGCGAGCTTCTGGCTGACCTGATCAATGGATGCGATCAGATCGACGTTGCCGACCTGCTTCCTCAAGTTGCGGGGCAGTAGGCGGCGAGTTGTTAGTGAAAACGACCTCGGAGGCGGTTCCGAGATCGGATCTGCTATTGTAGGTGTTGGTGTGGTCGGCGCAGAATCGATCTGCATCGGCTTGATGATCTCTCCACCTCCATCAACATTGATGACCCAGGTGATTGATCCAACCGTAAAGATCTGGCCACGCTTTGGAGAGGACGAAGAGCTTGAAAAGTGTACCATCTTATTCATCATGGAAACGGCACGCACACCCCTACCTGACATGCCAACTGTCGATAGAATATCGTTGGCAGTCCTCCGAGGGGTATCCCATGATGGTACATTGATCGGTAGAGGTGCGCGTAATCAAGAACAAGAAGGCAACAGAGACAGAAGAGTTAGATAGGTTTGGGCCATCAGCACGACGTAATATCCTACCCCTGTAGTCTGTTGGTTTGTATTGCCTATCATATGATATTGCGTGTGTTTTGAGGGGGTCTCCTATCCTCCTTATATAGCCGGAGGGGTAGGGTTACAAGTCGGTTAGATCTAGGAGATAACCGGTAAGTAATAACAGATTATAGGAATCACAAGATCGAACATATCCTAACAGATCTCGTAGCATCTTCAAGATATCGCCCTTGATGTCTTGCGGTACACGCCGAGCAGTACCGTGCACCGTAAGCCTTTGTCTTGTGGATTGGACCACCCCTGGCAGCGCAGCCCATGTAGTCTGCCATGGGTATCCGGGGTCATACCCCCACAATCTATGACCCCATGTCACAATTTGCTTGAGTTGTGTTAGTTTCATACTACAAATCTCTGAACATTGGTGACTTGGAACCATACTTTGGTATTAGATGCTCTATTTTACTATTAAAACGTGTGTTACAATAATACTGAAACACTTACCAGAGTCCACTGCAACAAGAATTCTGGGTGCCTGTGTACACCATGACTAGATGCTCTGTTTTACTACTGAAACGTGTGTTACAATACTACTGAAACACTTACCAGAGTCCACTGCAACAGTAATTTTGGGTGCCTGTGTACACCATGACTAGATGCTATGTTTTACTACTAAAATGTGTGTTACAATACTACTAAAACACTTATCAGAGTCCACTACAACAAGAATTCTAGGTGTCTGTGTACACCATGACTAGATGCTCTGTTTTACCACTACTGAAACTTGTGTTACATTACTCCCAAAACACTAAACCAGATTGAACTACAACAAGAATTCAAGGTGCCTATGTGTTCTATGATACCCCTATTTTGTAGTTTCCTCACATCTATAACAAAATGTGACCTAAACCAAATTTGCAACACTCTAAAACGTGAAGGAGGGCATGATTGATGGGAGAAATACCATCACTGGACATCATCAGATTGCTAGAACTTCAAGCGCTAACATGGTTGCCTATGTTTTAGAAGTATGTTTCTGGGCACACTCTAACTGAATTTGTTTGTTTACATCAAAATAATTATTTGCTATTGATTGCATGTGTAATCTGACAACACATTTGCAACGTAGGGTTCCGTTGGCCCTAATCTTGATTAGAGTCTTTCTCATGGGGCAGAAGGTCAGCCATGTGAGGTTGTTGAGGTGGATATAACTGATGATGAAGTGGTGTATGAAGAAGAAGAGGATGTTGGATGCTCCCAGCCGGTGGTTCCATTTGAAGGAATGGAATTTGATACACTAGAGGAAGCAAGGAGGGTGTACAATGCTTATGCATTCAAGATGGGATTCAGTATTAGGGTAGGCTGATTGAGAAATAGCCATGTGAGTAAGCAGTTGATAAGGAAGGAGTTTGAGTGTTCGCATGCAAGGATTACACCTGGTGAAAAGGAAGACAGTGCATCAAGTAATGCATCATCATCAGCAACGACCGCATCCAAGAAGAAAAGTGCAACAGCCATAATGACTACTGCAACTAGGAAGGAAAGCACGCTGAATAAGGCAGATTGTAAGGCACACATGGATGTGGGTCTATGTGAGGGAAGGTGGAGGGTCATGGTGTTTGAAGCAGAGCACACACCCCCTATGGTGAAGATAAAGGGCAGGGTAAAGCAGCTGTGGTCCCACAGACGGATATCATGGGCAAATTATGAGCTGTTGAAGACACTACACCATCGGAACATATCCACCATGCAGATCATGTCTGTGCTAGGAGGCTTTCATGGAGGCGTGGGAAACCTAACATTCAACAGTAAGGATGTCTCCAACATGAGGACACACTTGAGGGCAGGAGTACGGTATAGGGACATGGATGTTGTCCTAGAGTACTTCCAGAAGTTGCAAGCCGAGAGCCCCAACTTCTTCTATGTTGTCAAGCTAGATGCTGATAATGTAGTGAGGGGGTTGTTTTGGGTTGATAGCAGATCAAGGGAGTTGTACAAGTGCTTCAGGGATTGCATATTCTTTGACATGATGTTCTGCACTAACCGGTATAACATGCCCTTTGCGCCGATTGTTGGGATCAACAATCACACCCAAAGCATCCTACTGGGTTATGCTTTCCTTCCGGATGAGACTACTGAAACCTTTGTGTGGGTGTTGCAGACACTCAAGGCTGCAATGGGAGGGATGGCACTAACCAACATCATGACTGACCAGGATAGGGCCATGAAAGCTGCAATAGCACAGGTATTCCCTTGTGCAACACATAGGTGCTGCAAGTTTCATGTGGTGAGCAAAGCTTGTGAGAAGTTTGGTTGGTTAATCAGGAACAAACCTGGATTTTGGAGACGAGTTTGACAATTGCATCAACTTCACCGAGTCACCTGAAGAGTTCAAAATGTTGTGACATAACATAGAGGTGAAGTATGATATGCATGGCAACGAACACTTCCAGAACATGTCTTCGACGAAGTCTATGTGGGCGCCTACATATTTTAGGAAATGCTTCTTTCCCTTCACAAGCACAACAGGGAGATCTGAGAGTATGAATGCATTATTCAAGAAAATGGTGAACCCACAGGACTCGGTGTTGCAGTTCCTTACCCAGTATGAGTACATAATGGAAACAAGGATTGAGAAGGAGTATCAAGAAGTACACAAAGGTGAAAGGACAAAACCACCACTGTGGGGGAGGTCTGAAATTGAGAGGCAAGCATCTAAGTTCTACACCAGAAGTGTTTTCTTCAAGTTCCAAGAGCTCCTGCGTGATTCGATGACATTAACTATAGGTTCGATTGCTAAAGAGGGTGGCCAAATGACAGTGCAGGTAAGGTGTACATTCATGCCTCAATTTCCTTGAATTGTCTTGTTTTAGACTGCACATCTCTATTGTAGCATACTTTTTGCAGTGTATGCTCTGTTTTACTACTGAAACAAGCATTACATTACTACTGAAACACTAACCACAGTCTACTACAACAAGAATTCTAGGTGCCTGTGTATACCATGACTAGATGCTCTGTGTTTACCAATACTAAAACATGTATTACATTACTATTGAAACACTATCCAAAGTCCACTACAACAAGAATTCTGGGTGCCTTTGTGTTCCAAGATACCCCTGTTTTATAGTTTCTGATTCTGAAAGCATACAATATTTCCTTTGTGTTCCAGGTGGTGAAACAAGTATACAAGGAAGGTGAGGCGACATTGAAAACATACAATGTTGCTGCGAATCAGGGGTCTAAAACATACACATGCTCTTGCAACATGTTTGATCAAGATGGTCTCTTATGTCCCCACATCCTGAAAGTTTTTACCACACTTGATGTGCAGCACATACCACAGAAGTACCTACTGCACAGGTGGTCAGAAGAAGCAACGCTGAAAGTGCCTCAACATTGTAACACCCCGGTGTTACGATCTTATTTAGCACCGTGATTTAGGCCTAAGTAAAACTTTCAAAACGATTTTCTCAGACTTTTAAATTGGACGTATGTATGTCTGATAGCAAATAAAAGGGGCGAATGGCTTGTTTATTTGATTAAGCATGAAGAATAATTTTTTATATAAACCAAAAATTGTTGAAAGTAAGATTTGCTAATAATAAAGCCTTGGAGTTTTAGTTATGCTTGTACATGCATAAAGTTGTTTTAGAAAATGAATTTGTGGAGGTTAAAATAATAACGAAAGTGTCGCTGGCCAATCAGCTCACCTAACCCGCCGGTACGATGCGTGCGCTGATGGATGAAAGTTGGCCGAGCTGCTGTTGCCGTGTACTGCCTTGCTTGTCCTGCTGCTCGCATCGTCCCCGCTAAGCGCCACCGTCCAAATGTCAATATCATCGCCCTGTTTTTCTCCGTCTCACTCTCTCGGTGTCTGCCAGACCTACCTCTGTCTTGAGTGTTTTCTGGGCCGAGTCTAGTCGTGCCTGCCTCGGCTTGTCCCTGTCCCCTTGGCGTGCTATCTGCCTCTACTGTCCTTTCGCATTGACGCCACTGTCTCCGCGTCCGTGCTCTGGTCACGTACGATGTTGCCTACGTCGTGTCATCTCCTTCTCCCTTTTTCTTTGCTGCTGCCCTTTTCCTTTGCTTTGGAGGATGCCAAGCTGCTGCTTCTCTATGCCCGCAGCGCTGCCCCTCCCATCCCTTTCGCCACCGCTCCTATTGCTCCTGCTCGGCCACCGCCTCTGCCACGCACGCCCTGCTCTCCGTCCACGCGCGAGCTCCTCGGCCTCGTGCCTGGGCCCACGAAGCACCTATGCCTTTTTCTGTCCCCGCGAGCGAGCGCACCCACGCCCCTTTGCCGCGCTGGACCAGAGCCGGGGCGCTGCTCCTCCGGGGCACCCGCAGCCACCATACCCGGAGCTCCGCCGGTCCACGCACCTCCTCGTGCCTTCCCCGTAGCTCTACAGTCACAGCGCCCCACCATGGCTGCGCCTGCAGTCGCCGTGCTGGAGCTGTCGTGAGGCCGCGCCCTCGCCACCCATCGCCGGTCCTCTCCGCGCGAGCGCGTCGAAGCCCCACAGCCGCTCGAGACCGCAGCACCATAGTGCGTGCGTGCTCTCGGTCCGCGCGCGTCTCCCGCCATAGTCCCACACCACCGAGCCTCCAGCACCACCGCGTGGCCACCGTGGCCGCGCCGTCCGCCGTCTCAGCTCTGTCGTGGCCTCGCGCTGGCCCGCGTCCCTCGGTTCCGCAGCTGTGCGCCACACCATCGCCGTGGCCCTCCTCCTCCTCCTCTGCCACGGCCGTGCGTGGCCGCCATGCCCGCCTACCTACGCCCGTCGTCGTGCCGCGCCTTTTGTGGGTGCTCCATGGCCGGCCGTAGCGCGCTCGTGCCGCAGCACGCCACGGCCGTGACCGCACGCCATCACCGGGCTCGTCTCACCGTGCCACCGCCTCCCCCGTGCGCGTGCCCCTTAGCCGCACGCGAGCACGCCATGGCCGGCCGGTGCTCCTCCCCTGACGATGCTCTGTTCTCAAATTGAAGACGAGGTGAGAAGTCCAAGAAGAATGTTATACGGGGTTTTATTTGTGAAATACATGACTTAAAGGAATAGTGTTGTGGTCCGGTGGCCAGATTAGGCAGAAGTCCAAGGGCTTATTCGCATAATAGACCACCACTGCCCTGTTCTGGTCGCATGGGCCAGCGTTGCTAGGCCATCCATGTTCACCCACCTGGGCAGGCCACGCCGGGCCATTTTGCTGGGTCGTGCGCCCCGCCCGCGCCTGAGCCGCGCATGGGCCTGTTGGCCGCGCAACCACCTGGGCCCCGAGCGTGGATTTCTGAATTGGGCCAAATAATTAGCTGCCGGCCCTTTTAGATTTCTAAGGCATTTGTCAATTTAGTTGATGAAATAACTTGTAAAAATTATAGTAAATCATAGAAAAATCATAAAAATGTCAAACCAGTTTGGTTGAGTTCCTAAAAATCATGATCCATACAATAGTGTAATTTGTTCACATAGTTTGACGATATTTTTAGGAGCTATATAATTAATTTTAAGGTAATTAATATTGTAAAATATGAACTTGTAGGAATTTCTATAATAAATTGGTAATATTGTTGAATCTGAAATTTGTACGGTAGGCTCCTAGCTATAATAGGTACTCACTATAATTTTTATAGCTCCAGAATAATTAGTTGCTAGATAGACAATGATGTCCTATTTTGAATATAGTAAATTAGATAGAATGAATAAAGAAACAACGTTGGTTTGTATAACTAAAACAACTGTTAGGAAGTAATGCCTTGTTCGACAATATGGATACGTAGCTAAGTACGGTCGTCATTAGAACTAGCTCGTTAGCTTGAGAGGCGTACGTCGTATTTTACGAGTCACGATTGCAGTCGATTAATTATGTCTTTGCATTTACATCGCATCGCATATCATATAGGTACGATGATGGATCAACAGATCAATTGAAGGATGATTGGGAACCGGAAGATGGTGTAATGGTATTCTCTCCAGGAGATGATGCAATGGGCTTTCTATCCGGTTGATGATGGATGATCTGAAGCTGCAGATACTAACTTTTAACATATATCTTACCCAAACAAGCCCCGGTGCATAACCCCTACTTTCTGTAGTTTAAATTATATCTGCATTAAGTTTTAAGGAGTTGAATGAAACCCACCTGCATATATATATATTTCTCCTATGAGTCTTACTAGTATGACAGGATCGTGTAGATTGCCATGCTACAGGACTCCGGTAGAAGTCGAGTGATGGCTGTCACTCGCGAGAGATAGGAAATATATTATTGGATTATTATCACTTGAAAAATATAAAAATGGTGGAAAGGAAAATGGTGACCACACAGGGATAGAGTTTGGGTATTGGTGGGTGTAAGAAGTTGTGTCGCCGTGGACACGGGGCATAGCTTGGTCACACTGCTTTCCTTGTCTGGTCGGTTAAGGACCGTTCGTTGCAGGTCACAGACTTATTATCCCGAGCACATACTTGTGTATGGGCGCTTGAAAGACTTATTGCTCTCTTGTCACGGATCTAGCTCTTTCCGGACCGACTGTCAAGGTTTTATTTTGGTGGAGGAGGTTCTTGCACCGCACTGAGTCCAGGACTCAGGGGCGGGGCTTGGAGTCCCAGTTTGGATGGGGACCTGGACACCCGAGACAGGATAGTGATGGGTTGGTCCTGCTTGTGCCTGGGGTACAAGTGGGGTGTGTGTTTTCGGGGTACCCAGCTGGGGGCATTGATTCGCGAATCGCCGGGCGATCCGGTACGGCTTGTCTACGGTTTAGCATCGTAGTAAGAACTGAAAGATGGAAGATGGAAAAAGGAGCTCTGATTGCTTACCACCTGCTTGGAAGTAGAATAGGTGCTTATATAGAATGGTTACTTAATGAACCAATGCGGCTATTAATAAAAATCGAATATAAGGACGCACGTTTAGTAATGCTTCGTGCAAATGCAATAAACCCACAAACCAGATAGCCTTGCATATCCTTTGAGTCTTTTTTTTCCTCCTATCGGGTAAGTCTTGCTAATTACAATTGAGTACTTAGGGTTTTATTCCCCCTGTTGTAGGTGATAGATGGATGCTAAAGCTGACTCTTGTGTGTGGATTCCTCCTGGTGGGCTCAGCGAGGATTCCTTTACGCTGCGATCGTAGTTGTTATTTATAACTCTCACCAAATGCTTTTATAAATGAAAGTTTCATAATCTGTTGTCGTAGTTTATATATCAATGCTTCATCATGTCATTAATAGATGTTTATTTCCGCTGTAACTCTGTTCACATGTTTATATTTCGCTGTTCAATCAAGTTATTCATAACTCTGATCATATAATTACATTCTCGCTGTTATAGTAAATAAATATTATACTCTAATGTTGTACTAAAAGTGATGTAAGAAATGGTTAAGAATGATGTAAGCTTTATTCTCTCATTTGTGATCCTGATGACAAAAATGTGGATTTCCGGGTTCTCCCCTGGGGTGTGCCCAACTGGAACCGAGTAATTTAGTGTTCTCCCTCGAGTGCTTAGTGTCTAATGGAAGACAAGCACTCCAGGGAGGCATTAGATTAGGCGGTTCTGCCACAAACATTTGTTAGGCCCTAAACCAGTGTTTGGTGTTCCAGTGACAAACAAGCTGAGATACAATGCGATGTGTAGGAAAATGACACAGCTTGCGGTTGATGCTTGTGTCGGGCCAGAAGAGTACATGGTGGGTTCAGAAGGGATCGACCAGCTGAGGGAAAAGGTGAAGGCAACCACCCGAGCATTGATTTTGCGGCAAAATGATCCACCAAATGCAGTTGGGAGTGAAAAGGAGGTGGAGGGAGGGGTGAATCAAACAAAGTTCAAGAACCCTCCGACAAAAGATCCAAAGGGTAGTCCCAAGGACAAGGTTGGCCGTTTGAAGACCATTGTTCGACAAGCGAAAGATAAAGCAATCAAGAAGAACAAGTCCAAGGCTAGGAAGACCAAAGCCAAAGACTCAGCGTGCTTGGTATGCCACGAAGAAGGACATGGTGTAGAGACATGCAAATACGTGGCAGTAGCAAAGCATCTAAGGGACACCGAGTTAAAGCTATAGATTTATCTTGCTTCAACAAAAATAAATGTATATATGAGCCACATTAAGTTATAAGTTAAAGACAAAGTTGTATTTAGCTTGTGTGAGACTTTAAGCATTCTGTTGACCATTTTCTTGAACACTTCTGTAGTAATATATGGTTCATTGATTGTCGCAATGAAGTTTATTATTGGTCACATTTTAGTTTCATGAATTGAAGCTTGTTTTGGTTTAACACTTCATTCATCTTTGTTCTAGTAGGTTTTGCTTATATTTTCATTGTTTATTTTACATCGGTTGTGGTAATTATATCGCCTTTTCTTTTCTATAAGGCCACCTTTCATTGAGATATCTGGCTTCCACGTTATGTACGATGAGTTCTATGACTCCTTCAAGGCAAGGGGATTGGTTGTAACAATGTAATGGCCTTGTGGGGTTACCAGTTCAATCTTGACCACCTTCAATTGTTTGAAGAGGGAAAAACAAGAGATAGAAAATTTGCTTTCCCCCAGTTGGCCACGGTAATGATACAATACCATGTGACTTTCCATTTGAAACTAAATTCCTAGAACTCATCTTTTATTTAGCTCTTCTCCTTTTCTGTTTTCCACATTTTTTTATGTGTGTTGGATAGGAGTTCCTATGTGTGGATCCAGCTTCTTTCAAGAATGATGAGACTTGCAAGAACCTTAACACCAAGATAAACAAAACATTTAAACTCGACAAGATGGATCTGGTATGTGAGCTGTATATACATTCTTTGGTTTATTTGAAATACGATTAACGAAGCAACGACACTCGTTTATAATAGGCAGAACTACTGTTACATCTAAAATCCTCTAATGAAACAATATAATTTCACTATTATTACATCTGAAATGCTCTAATGAAACAGCAGAGTCTCACTACTGTTACATCTGAAATCCTCTAATGAAACATCATGATTTCACTTTTGTTAAATCTAAAATGCTCTAATCAAACAGTCGAGACTCACTACTGTTACATCTGAAAAATGTGGTCATGAAAAAACATGATTTCACTATTGTTACATCTAAAATGCTCTAATGAAACAGTCGAGTCTCACTACTATTACATCTTAAAAATGTGGTCATGCAATAGCATAATTTCACTACTGTTACATTTGAATGCTCTAATGAAACAACCGAGTCTCACTACTATTACATCTTAAAAATGTGGTCATGCAACAACAAAGGTTGACTACTGTTACATCTGAAATACTCTAATGAAACAACATAATTTCAATACTATTACATCTAAAATTGTGGCTATGTAAAAGCAAAGGTTGACTACCAGATTGTGCATATGGTCAACATTGTTGTAAAAGTGGACAAACATTGACAAGCATGGACCAATAGAAAAGAATGTTGCAACACAAGCTAAAGAACTAACCAACATTTTTTGAAAGATGTTCATAGTACATAACATTTCAAGACTAGCAGACTTTAGTTGCTACCAAAAGTAGATCAACATCATACCAGGATGTTTCGAGGATACGATGACCTAAGATCACAAGCATTCACATATTACCACATAGCATAACAGGACTCCACTCCATATTTACAAGAATTCTGGTGTTTCAATGCACATCGTTCTCCTAACACCTCCTAAGGTACATAGCATTAACTTGATCAGGTCTCCTTGGCATCATACTTCTTCACAAAGTCATCTAGCTTAACCACATTGTGTTCTAATAGAAGGAGTAGTGCAGCAGTGTGCTTCCTGTACTCTAGCACCGACCCCTGGGCAGAGAGATAATGAAAAAAAAGAAAGGAGAGCAAAATTGAGCAAGCAATTTAGAGACAAAATAGGAGTTGCAATAAGAAATTTTTTGAATGGCAACACATACTTGCTCGAGTGATGAAGCAACCATCTCCTTGCCACTCCATGCATCCATATAATCCATTGTGTATAGCCCACAGTCAAACCTTTTAAGAAAAAGGAGTAATAAAAATGTGAACGTACAATCATTAGGAGATATGGCAAGGAGGGACATGCTAAATTGAAAACATACAAATTCTTTTGTTTAGGGTATCCTGTAGGGTAGATCCATGCAAAATCAGACACGTCAGCTTTGAGGACCCCATATTTCATTGTTGTGGCTGCAAAATTCTAAATCTAAAAAACAATAAAACAAATAAGGAATACACAATGCAACAGATAATCAAGAGCTACTTCAACAACTGAAGTACTAATGTGCAACATGTACAAGAGACAGTGACAACTTAGAAACACCAAGTGACACTAGATTTTCATAATCCTCTTATTTGGTATTTTTAGCTTGCTAGCTAAATTATATGCACATCATATGTCATCACATCTGTTGAAATTAACACCAAGAACCACAAATATGTTGCAATAGGTAATCAAAAGCTATTTTAACAAAGGTGGAATGAATGTGTAACAACTAAAAGTAAAAGCTACTTGAAACACCCAAAAAACATATGATACAGCAAGGAACCCACTTACTAAGTTCTAGGCACACTTCAAACATTTGCTCTCCTTGGAGTCACTCAAAGAGTCGAAGAAGGCAATTTGTTTCATGAACATACTAACACAAAGAAGCACCCAATGGTTCTCAAATACTATCGGAAAGAACATCTGCATAGTATGGTGATGTAAAATTAAATAAATTAATGTGGCACCTTTGACAACATTACAAATGAGTGTAATATGCTTCGTTAATCGTGTTTCAAAGAAACCAAAGAATGTATATACAGCTCACGTACCAGATCCATCTTGTCGAGTTTAAATGTTTTATTTATCTTGGTGTAAAGGTTTTTGCAAGTCTCATCATTCTTGAAAGAAGCTGGATCCACACTCAGGAAGTCCTATCCAGCACACATAAAAAAGGTGGAAAAAGGAAAAGGAGAAGAGCTAAATAAAAGATGAGTTCCAGGAATTCAGTTTCAAATGGAAAGTAGGGTATTGTATCATTACCGTGGCCAACTGGGGGAAAGCAAATTTTCTATCTCTTGTTTTTCCCTCTTCAAACAATTGAAGGTGGTCAAGATTCAACTGGTAACTCCACAAGGCCATTACATTGTTACTAACCAATCCCCTTGCCTTGAAGGAGTCTTAGAACTCATCGTACGTAATGTGGAAGCCAGATATCTCAATGAAAGGTGGCCTTGTAGAAAAGAAAAGATGATATAATTACCACAACCGATATAAAATAAACAATGAACATATAAGCAAAACCTACTAGAACAAAGATGAACGAAGTGTTAAACCAAAAGAAGCATGTTTCAATAGTTGAAACAAGTAGCTGCAACAATTAAATAAAGCTATGGCAACACCTACTTGAACACATGAATGAAGTAGAGCTACTCTTTATTTTATTTTCCAAAAAAAATAAAGACTATAGAGGTAGCAAACGAGCAAATCTAATTGATCACTTCATGCAACAGGTATGAATGAAGTATGGAAACAGAAAAAAAGAGCTAGTTTCAACAGATGAATAATACATTCGCAACAACTAAGCAAGCCTAATTCACAGATCTGATCACCACATAAAACCCGGCATAAGTGTAGGACAAGTTAAAGTGAAAAAGGTAGGGGGGTGGGAAGGGGGTAAACTCACGGTTGGCCTTGACCCTCTATCTTGAATCCCTGATCAAAAGCTCTTTTAGCCAAAAACTTGTTCCAAATTTCTTTGGAATCATCATCAACCTTGATTTTTTTATTCAGCCCAAGGCCAATGTGAATTATTTTCCTCTTCTTTCTATTCCTTTTTTGATTGTGCTCGAGCCTGTTTCTCTATCCTTGGAAGCCTCAATGGTGGTGTCCCATGGACAAAAAAAGGAAAACACATGTGTCAAACGAAGAAGCCACATTTCAGCACATAAAATGAAATGAGATGGATGAAAAAATCAGAGTGTTTACTAGTAGGCGTAGGGCTTCTTGATCTTTCTCCACACACATCTTCAAACTCTGGTTCATCAGGTTTGAATAAGTCAAATGAAGGGATATCATCTAAATACGAAGGGCCTGATGGCTTTGGAGGAATTGGACCTTTTGTACTCTCCTTTGGTGAGATTAGTGGAGGCAAAGGAGTTGGATCTTTTGTACTATCCTCTGGTGGGATAGGTGAACTAGGAGGAGTTGGTTCATGTGTTTTGTCCTCTGGTGGGATTGGTGGACTAGAAGTACTTGCATATCTTGTACTCTCTAGTGTGTTGGATGTTTTTTTGGGTGACTCAGCTAGTGGATCTGTTGGATCTGGTGGAGGATGCACATTGGCATTGTCATTGGAAGGTTTCTTCAGCTGGCTCATCTTACTTGCCAAATTAGCAACATCATTCAGACATTTGTTCAGATGGTTCAACTTAGAAGCCAACTTAGCACCACACTTTGCCATGATCACCTTTCCTTGCTCTTTCATTGCATGCACAAGCTCATCAAAATCTTTCTCCACCAAAGAATTATGCTAAGCCAATAGAACTTGGTATTCTTCAGGAAGGGACTGCAATAAAATAATATATGCAATGTCAAACATAGGAAATTGCAACATATATATACATATATATTTGCACAATATAAAATAGGATCACTGACACATGTAGGAAATGACACTGCAACATATGAAGTGGGGTAAATGAGACATGGGGAAAATTACACTGTAACATATGAATGCACATTGTGCAACATGTATGGAAATTCTAAGATGGTTTTGACAAAATCACCTCAATGGCAATCGTAGGAGTATCAACTAGACGGTGGCTGGAAGTGCCTGGGCAATTCAGCCAGTCCTTAAGACTTGGCAGCATGGGCTCTTCTTCAGGCATTGGCGGCGGGGGTGGCCCCATGGCCTCTTCTTCAGGCATTGGCTATGGGGGTGGAATGTAACCAGTCATGGGCACCAGGGTAGGGTAGGGGCTGGTCTTTTGGAACTAACAATGAATGAAGATATATTATGTCAAGAAATAATGTAATGACTAAAAAATGACAAAGATGAATGAAGATGAAAAAAGCATCAAACTCACAGGTTGCTGTCCATATGAATTAAGCTGCAGCCTACTCCTGTCAACATTTTCAACGAATTTAAAGTCATTGTTGGTGACATGGCAAATGCGTGGGATAGAATAATTGATTTTGTGAGTAGCCCGATAAGCAGGTATGTCAACCAAAACAAAACATGAAGGCCCAACATTAGGAAATCGGGGCTGCAGTATATGGAAGCACATGTAATGAAACATGTATAGATAGCTACTACAGCACATGAGGTAGTAGCAATGAAACAGTAGAAAATCAGGGCTGAAGTATATGGAAACATATGTACGAAAACATATATAGACAGCTACTGCAACACATGAGGTAATACCAATAAAACAGTAGAAAATCAGGGCTGAAGTATATGGAAATATATGTACTGAAACATATATAGATAGTGTGGATGGCAAAAAGTGACGGGTCATTCTCCACCGTCACACGAAGCAAGCCGAGGGAAACCGCATAGAGTAGATCTTGAGCTCTCTCCGGGCTTAAGGGGTGAGTGCCAGACTGGATGGTCGTGATCGAGGGCGTGCCAGTCAATTTAACCCTGTAATTGATAAGGAGAGAAAGTTGATCAGTAATTTATGGTGGAACATGCTGGTGTTTATCCAGACAGTTCCAAATATATGGCCAAGTGGCTAGTACAATAAGGCTATCGACTAGAGAGTCGATATCCAGCATGTTCATGATGTAATGTAAACAAAACAGGCATATCATTAATTATTATTTACTTAGTTACATGGATCTAACTTAGCTGATGATCATAAAAACATGCGAAAGATGTAAGAGTAGGCGTGTAAGCATACGTGTGAGAGACATACTAGCTTTTAACCAGGACAAGAATAAGTAAAAGCATGTAAATAGCCAGTACATCCTCAACAAAGTGGGCTATCGGCTAAAACAATTGATTCTAGTGATCGTGTCATATGTCATACAATCACTCATTTGTTAAACATAAATAGATCTACAAATGACTAGACTCAATCTATTCTACCGCCAACAAGTCGAGTCATCTGATGCAGCATTGATGGTAGGACCCTAGATCAGAGGCTAGCAATCGATAGATCTATTTATGTCGCAATGAAATCATGAAAGCATGTCATACGTGTTAGAGCTTAGGCCATCGGCTAAATAGCCGATGGAGACATAGCGGGTGATTGATGCCATGCTCTTCTTAACAGATAGATCTACCAACCACCAATTTTTGATCTGACACGCTATCAATAGATCGAGTCGTCTGATGCAGCATTGATAGCGGAGTTATACCGGATACTGATAATCAATGGATCTATCTCCTAATGGAACATGACTTCAAACACCCGTCATGTACGATCAGGACCGAGATAGATTGGTCATTGAAACACGATCTAACGTCAAGAATTGAATTCAATCATGATAGTAATCAGCAAACGATAGATCAAAACAGATAGGACCAACAAATCTTAATCTAGATCGTTCAATTGGTGATATTATATTAAACAGCGAACTATCTAACATAATATTGATAACTTTGATAATACGAATGTTTATAAGAGATCAGTCGTCTGTTGCAGCCTTGTAAAAATTGATAAGAATCGATAACTAATCTATATCGTGATTTATAAGAGATCAGTCGTCTGTTGCAGCCTTACAAATAACAATATAAGTCGTGACGAATACTCACAAACAAGCCGGAGGTCAGGTTGTCCGATGGAGCCCTGCTTGCTCAAAAAACTCGTCGAAATCTACTCTACTCCTACTTCTAAGGGATGGCTGGAGCCAAAAAAGTAAAGGTACGGGATTTGTTTGATCAATGTGAGATGTCTCGTTACAATATCCAGGTGTATATATTTATATCCAAGACTAATGACTCATGACAAGCCTTGTACGTAACTTCCCTGGCAAAATATCTAGACGAAAAGAAATACTAAAATACATGGACTCCAATTTCCCTTTTTGTAAAATCCTTGCTAATAAAGCTTTTTCCTTGGCCGACGTGTCTTCTCTTGTCTAATTCAACCGCCAAAGATCCTATATGCAAACATACCACCTTACCGAGCACGTATATGAGTATGACACCTAGCCGTCCATGTGCATGCACATACATGATATACATGATATGTGTCCTTGCTTCCTTATGTGCACCTGGACATCGTGCTTATCCCAAATAATATTCCTTTCCTTCCATGCATGGAATCCATTACTTGCGGTGTATATCCATGAAACAAATAGGAATAACCATGGCCAAATACGTTAACTAGCCATACTTGCATGCCCCCCTAATAGCTGAACATGCAAGTCTACATATGCATGTATATCTCTTTTGCTTTAATCGTGAAGTTGGTCTTTGATTCGGCTGCGGCAAAGCAGCTAGCCTTCCATCTTCATATACACACATAGGCACCACGTGTCTTAATTAATCAAGCAGGTCTCCCCTCTTTCCCTTGGACACATGAACTCCGATCTGCATGTATCTTTATCTTTATATATCCTTTCTTCATGCACGTGCAAACCAACTCACGATTTGCTCCTTCATGTTAAGATATCTTGGACGTGAGGCTTCTCCCAGATTAAATATTATTTTCTGGCCGACTCATAAATATCCCTAAATTAGGAGATTTTCTTATTTTTAACGCTATCGGCCGATTCCCTCCATTCCAGGAAAAGCTTACCAAATTTTGGTGTCAACAGATAGCTACTGCAACACATGAGGTGGTACCAATGAAACAAATTAGCAAAGTTATTGCAATGGGACTACAAAAAAATATAAGACAAAAGGGAAAAATGAATATAACGTCAAAACAGCATGACAGGAGCCAAGGTAGGGGCTTGCGACAGCACCTTCAGCTTGAGGATCACGGGTCTAGTACTTTCGGACTTGATTCATCAACTCATCAAGGATGTGCCCTGCCCAGTCAAATGATTTGATTTTAGAGATGTCCAGTAAGTTGTACAAGTACCGTGGGGTGGTTGCATTATCTGTTCCTGGGCAGAGTACAGACCCTAAGGTAAGCAACATGAATGCCCTCATAAAAGAGTCCTTGTCCTTAGATTTAGTCAACACCTCCATGCCCTTGGTTCACCTCCCTTTGAATCCATCCATAAAAGGTTCACGAATCTTCTGGAAGGCTTCATATTGATCGGAGGTAGAAGTAAGCTTAACAGGCTCTTCTCCGCTAGGCACACCAAGAATGTTGCAAACAAGCTGCTTGTCAAATACAATAACTTTATGTTTGAGCCTAAACTCTCTCAAATCAACGTCAATGTGCTTCATGATCCATGCAACGAGCTTCACAGGGATGGAAAACTCAGATATGGCAAGTAAAGCACCTAAACCAGCCTCTTCAATCCACCCTATCTGATCTTGACTGAACTCGTGGTCACGGATCCTGTGGACTGAAAATCTTGTTGTGAAGGGGTCGCCATTGCCTTTGCTTTGGTTTCGGGAGCATTAATTCCTACGTAAAAAAGACAAAGAAATAGCATATTAAAATCAAATCCAAAAATTGGGGTACACAGTTCATAATAACGCATAAAAAGTAGACACAAGTTGCTACATGTTCCAACTCACAGGTGGACGGCATAGATGCGCCGATAACACATCACATTTAAAAAATGAAACATGCCAATATATAGATGCCCTATAGCTGATTGTTGCAAAAAATATATATGAAGAAGGCATGAAACACTGGACATATCATGGTGAAACAACGCAGGATAGCATAATGAAACATGTTCAAAGTTTTTATCCAACACTAACCCCAACAGGAATCAGCATACATGTTCAAAGTTGCTATCCAACACTAGCCCTAGCAAGAATCAACATACATTTGATCATATATGATAAACAGAAAATCCATTGGAGATGCAATAAAGAGTAATGGCATGTCAGATCTCAAGATTTTAATTATATTCCTTCAATATCTATAGTCACTGGATATATGCATCTACTGCCTAGCAAGCACCACCAACATACATCGAGCACACTATCATCCTGTGTATTACATTTATGAATTCTAAAAATGTGCATATGAGATGCTTCAGGTACCCAGGAGCTACATGTTTGATGCCATACCTTGCTGGTTCGAGACCTTCTTCATTGGAGATTTCTTCATAGGGATGTTGGTTCGTCCTTTGCTCAAAGATGCTTGGACTGCCTTGTTGTTGGTGACCTTGCTCACTGCTAGACCCCCTCGTGCCCTGCTATTGGGGACCTTCCTCGCTGCCAGACGCCCGCGACCACGTCCCCGCCCAGCATCTGCCTCCTCGTCGCTGCTGCTGGGCGAGTTGCCCCTGACGGGCGACACATCCCTACCTGATCTCATATGCATCACTCCAATCCGGCGCTAGGTCGAGGTGCAGAAGGAGGAGCTGGCGGGAGGCAGGCAACCGGCGTGGTACCTGCACCGCTAGGGTTGGGGTGGCTTGGCCACCGTCATGATCCCTGTGAAGGCGGGGGGGTGCGATGCAGGTAGTCACGGCGGGAGGATAGGACGGTGAAGGCGATCAGCGTAGGTCGGGGCGGAGTAGAGCGGCACAGTGGACCGGGCACGGCAGGCAGACACCGTGGTGGGGGCGTACGGTGAGCGGGAAAGGCGAGCAACGTGGTGGAGGCGGGCGGCGTGGTGGAGGCCAGCACGATGGGCGGATGCCGCAGTAGAGGCGCCGCGCGGCGTGGTGGAGGATTTCACGGCGGGCGTACGGCGAGGTGGACGTGGTCGCGACCGCGATCGGGTGAGGGGAAATGCCGATTCAGAAACTCACGAGTGGGGAAGAACTGATGCCGTTGCGTGGGGGTGTCTGGGCCGCCCGTCCGAAAGCCCACCAAGGAGGCCACAGGCCCAGCGAGGAGGCGCCTGGACCGCTGCGCTTCGGTCGGACATCCTCACCCGAGCAATTTCGAAAGGCATAAGTCCCTTAGGGGTGAGGTTTATTAGAACTTATGGGGCCAAATTGACACCCCATGTCCCTCACCGGTCCCACCCCTCCCCGTCCCCCACCCCCTCAAGGGTATTTTAGTCTTTGTTCAATAGCTTTAATGCCCTTTAATCCTCTCTAGTCCCTTGAACCAAACATGGTTGGAGACTAAAGTTTAATTTTTATTTTAGTCTATAGTCCTATGATAAGAGAAAATAACAGGGCCTAAGTCACGCGCTCACGCGAAAATGAAGATGTGTTTAAATGTTGCAAAAGCGCGGCATGCAGCATTAATTGCGTGCCATGCATCGACAGAGAATCGTACGCTATGCGGTGCGTACGGTGCACTGTAGTGCTGGTGCTGTCTACAGGTCGTCTTTATTTTATTTTAAGTAAAGTAAAATATCGGTCTTTAAATTTGTAGAGGTGTGTCGTCCTGATTCTCCAACTCAAAAAAAAAAATATGTAATTTCGATTCTTAAACTTTATTTTGATCTTATATTCATGCAAACGATACCCATATATTGAGGTAAGAGTTGAATGTTTGAAATAGAAGATTAGTAGGAGTTACATACAACATCACGTAGACATAAAAATTACAAAAATATTTAAAAACTTCATGAGGGTTGTTTTAAAAACAGTTGTCTTCTTCCCCTCGTCATCCCTCGATGCCGCCGCCGCCGCGTGGGCGCGTCCCCGCCGCAGACGCTACTGGGCAAGCCCCGGCGGGCCACCGTCGCGGCCGTATAGGCGCGCGGGCGAGCCGCCGCCGCCACGCAGGCACCCGAGCGATGTCCAGCTTCAGGATCGTCTGGCTGATCTGGCGCCGCTCTGGTTGACCGTGCCGTCCGACTCGGTGACTAGCACCAGCGACATGGTGTACTCCGTCGGCTGGAGGAACTCCTTCATGTCGCTCGCGATGATGGCGCAGAGGCCGCCGTTGCTCTGCACCTCGTTCATCTGCCGCTCGATGTTGATGTTCGGACCGGCAGTGCAAAAGACGTACTTATTCCCTCTCACGTCCTTGCTTCTCAGGCTGGAGTACTCGCACGTTTGCTTGCTCCTGTTGCCGTGGCCGTAGTAGAGGTTCGCGCTGACGATCGGCGTGCTCAGCCGGTACACCGACTCGGACGATCGCCCCGCTGCCGAGCGCGACGGTCGCGGTGAAGTCCCTGTCGACGCTCGCGGCGCCGACGGTCGTGATCCAGGGCGGGCCGTTCATGATGGTGTATCCGTCGGAGCCGTCGTTACCAGCCGAGCACGCCACGAACATGCCCTTCTGCAAGGCGGGGAAGGCTCCGATGACTATCACATTGGCGAAGGCACGCCGGCGAGCTTACCATGGTGGTGAGACAGAGAGACAAAGCTGACATATGGGTCCAAATCCGTTTAGATAAATATGAGACCTAAATAAAGTTTAAAGACTGAAATAACATAATTTTTAAGTTAGGGACTGGATGACACGCCCCTTATCGACCACGTAATTTACTCTTTTATTTTCTTTCCTCTCGCAAAGAAACAAGAGCCTCAAATATCAGCCTGTTCGTTTGTTGGTTTCGGTCAAGGCTTCACTAATACAAAGACGGGTTTTACTCCGGTGGGGTTCGCTTCACTAATACAAAGACGGGTTTTACTCCCGGTGGGGAACCCCCTCTAGTCCCGGTTCCCCACCCGGGAGCAAGCATCCGGGCCGGGACTAAAGGTCCTCCCAGCTTTAAAAAAATAATGCCACCCACCGCTGCGTCCGTGAGATTCGAACCCAAGACCTCATACATTGCCTCGCACGTAGCTTACCATCCCACCTACACAACACATCTAACAATGGATGAGATGCTTCCCTTTTGAACTAACCCATCGGGGGACCTTTAGTCCTGATTGGTGTTACCAACCGGGATGGTGTTACCAACCGGGACTAAAGGTTGGAGGACTTTTAGTCCCGATTGGTGGCTCCAACCGAGAGTAAAGGTCCACCTTTAGTCTTGGTTGGTGTCTCCAACCGGGACTAAAGGTCCCCTGCCACTGTGCCGAGCGTAGTTGCCGTTGGGCAGGGGACCTTTAGTCCCGGTTGAAGACACCAACCGGAACTAAAGGTCTCTCTAGTCCCGGGCGCAAAAAATGCCGGGACTAGAGCCCATTTTGGCTTCGGATGAAAGATCTGTTCTCTACTAGTGCTTATCAGTCAGTCAACAGTATTTTTCTCTCATAATAAACCAGCACCAGCCGGACTTATCAGCCTAAAAACTAACCAGCGAACAGGCCGCATGTGTGGACGGACGGACGGACGGCCAAGAGCGCTTCCAATTGCGGCGCATGCACGTCCAACCAACCAAACCAGGCAAGAATCTATGGGTGGATCCACACACCACATGGTGACATCATGGACGGACCCTGTTCAGCGAACCCAGAATTCCGATCGACCCTGATTAGCCTGTTCAGTCTAAACTTATCAGCCGTAGGCTTTAATACTAGTCGAATAGGCCCATGTCTGCACTGCATATACTATATGTGTATATTTTGTGTATTATCTATCGACTATTGTAGGCATAAACTGACAAAGCACTTGCTCTTCTTAGTGCCCATTGGCCAGCCATTTATCATCCACATGATCTACTCAACTGATCCACGTAGATACGTAGATAACAGTGTATAGACACACTCTCATACTAAACCCGTCTATGAGTGTACGCACATATATTCTGAACCCTACGAGCGAAAGTTGGTGGCTTGGTGCTAAAAGCGAAAGATATGTTTGGCAGGTTTTGGATCGGCTTTGGCTTTACTCGAAAAAGCAAGAACCGGTAAAAAAACATTTTTTTCAAACCTACTGGCGTCCAATTTATTTCGTAAAAGTGAAAAATGCAAAAGATTTTCTAAAATCTGATGTCGTTTTGTAGAGACAGGGTCTAAATGTAGAGTACTAATTTATATAAAAAAATGTCTTAGAGTAATATCACTGCCCGTGGACCGAATAAACCTCGGACTTTGCCATACTGGACAAACTAGTCCAGAACCACTGTGACGTCCTAATTGTGGTTGGGCAGGTTGGCTGCTCCTACGTCCTGCTGTACGGAGCCTTTCTTTAGGACTAGAAATTTGCATGCGGGACACGACGTTCGTCCATGACGTGGTTGTACTTGTAATCTACTAGCCTATCTATCCCTCCGATCAGATCAGCCAAGGTAGTTTTTTTTTTTTTGACAACAAACGTAATTATATTAGCAGCATGAACATGAGAGTACAGTTACACCTCGCAAGGTTATAGAGTTCAGTGCATCCCTAAGAGGGCACTGATGACTGCGATGTGCATAAGAGCACACAGGCTCAAAGTTTAGTAGGAATCAGAGAATGTCTAGCTAGGCTATCAGCAGTAGAGTTGAGAATCCTGTTAATCTTGTAGATCTTTGTATGGTAATGAGCAGAGCTGGTAGTGAAAATCTGAGTGAAAGGCTTCATTCTCCAGTCTGGAGGATTGGCTTGGTCCGCTGAGTTGAGGAAGTGTATCAGCTGTTGGCAGTCTGAGAGGAATGCTGTGTTGTTGAAGCTGAGGCGATTGTTCACCAGTGCGGCAAGAGCTAAGGCAGCAGCCTCTGCCATGATCACGGACTGGGTATATATATATATATATATATATATATATATATATATATATATATATATATATATATATATATATATATATATATATATATATATATAGTCTGCGCTGGTTGTACCTGAGTGTTAACAAAAAAAATTCCAAGACCAGCAAGTCTTGGCGGTAGCGATCGGCGATCCGGCTCTGTGGAAGCATCAACGTAGCACCTAACACCAGGAAGTGAGGCCGGCATTTGGATAATGTACCTGTCCATCTGAGTGTCGTTGTGGTTGCTGGCTTGTGTTGTACCTACAGTTGGTAGTGTCATACCTGATTAAGTCCTGTTGGACGCCCGGGTTGCAGTTGGGCAGCCGGCAGGAGTTGTAGTTGGTGGCTGCTGGTCCCTGATCACCGATTGTGGAGATGCTCGCCCTGTGACGACTGAGTTTGTGTCCCCTGTCATTAGTTGGGTGGCAATGTGTGCTGCAACAGCATGGTGTACCTGCCAGGGAGTACATGACTTACGTTAAAAGCGAGTGTCATTCCTCGCCTTCTAAAGATACCACAGTAATTAGGATTTTTTGAAACAAAACATTAGGGGTTGAGTTGGAGATGAAAGACTGAAGGGTTAATTGGACTCCGTCACTTTCTTGTGGAAGATTGTCAGTTCTAAGCGGAGGATTAGTAGAAAACCAAACCGCATGGGGAAGTTGACAGTGGAAAAATAGGTGTGCATCATCCTGTGTAGTGTACTCCCTGGCAGGTACACCATGCTGTTGCAGCACAAGTTGCACATTGCTTGTCAATATGTGTAGTGTATTGCAAGGGCTCTTCGTATAAGTCTCCAGGTGAAAGATTTGATTAGAGGGGATTAACTGTTGGCTGCTAAGGTACCTGTAAACATTTGTTGTGGGAGCTGGATTAACTGTTGGCTGCTAAGGTACCTGTAAACATTTTTGGTAGAACACAGACCATTCTTTGATGGAGTCCATCTCAGAATGTCGTGCTGGTCATTATGGACAGGATGGATATTAGTAATGGCCTGAACAGCCTGATCATCAAAAATATTGTTAATAAGATCTAAGTTTCAGGACCGAGAGCTGGGTAGCCACAGATCAGAGACAGTAGCAGGTAGAGGGAGATTAGTAACAGGGAGGATCAAGTGATCATGAATAGTGTTCCACACTGGACACCACGGGGTGGACCAAATGGAGCTGTTACCTGCGTGGATCTGGTAAACTGAGTTGTTGCATAGTTCCTCCTTAACCTACATAATAGAAGACCAAAAAATGGACTAGGGGCCCATGGTGTTAGCAGTCCAGAATGAGGAATTGTGTTAATATTTCGCTTTGAGAACAGAGGTGAGAAAGGGATTCTTGCTGTTAGCTATGTTCCAAGCGGCATTAGTGAGGAGGCTCTTATTAACCGTGTGTAAATCTCTGATTCCAAGTCCTCCGTTCTCCTTAGGTTGGCAGATGTCATCCCATGACCTGAAAACTATGGGAGATGTTGGATTGTCATCTTGAATACCTGCCCACCAAAATCTGCGAATAATAGCGTTGATTCTGCCCACAAAGGTCTTGGAGAAGAGGACAGTGGACATGTAGTACACCAGAATGGAAGCAATGACATATTGAATGTAAGTGAGCCTGCCAGCGTGGTTGAGTTTGTTGGCTTTGACAGTGGTTAACTTGGCCCGGAATTTGCTAAGAATGAAGTCGTAGGCTTTGTTCCCGTCATTGTGGTTGAAAAATAATGGGATGGCCAAGGTGCATGATATTAGGAAGGAGGTCAGGAACAGGGAAGATGTCCCTGATTTGTGCTTTGGTGGCATTGGCAACGTTCTTGCTGAACATGATAGAGGACTTCTGGAGGTTGGGGGTTTGACCCGAAAGGGTGCAGAAGTCATTCAATATACTGCGAATGTTGGCAGCCTCAAGCATGGAGGCATGACCACAAAGGATGAGATCGTCAGCAAAAAGAAGTGAGTGGATGGGAGGGCAGCTAGGACCAAGGGAAATGCCTGAGAGAGTGGAATTAAGCAGGGCTTGATTAAGACGAATGGAAAGTTCATTGATAGCAACAACAAACATATAGGGAGAAAGAGGGCAACCCTGACGGATACCACGCTGGGGAGAGAAGGAGGCTGTATGCTCACCGTTCACAAGAATAGAAAAAGTAGGCATGGAGATGCAGGAGCGAATGAGACCAATGAAGTTGTTCTGCAGACCCAGGCGGCTAAGAGCCGAGGCAATGAACTCCCAGTTCAGGCGATCAAAGGCTTTAGCTAAGTCCAGCTTGAGCAGGAAAGCATTCTGGTTCCAGTTCTTGAGGCCAAAGGAATGGACGATCTCCTGAGTGATGACAATGTTGGAGCTAATGTGTCTGTCTTTAATGAAAGCAACCTGAGAGTTATCAATGTAGTTAGGAAGCAGAGGCTTCAGTCTATCAGCAAGGGATTTTGCAATAACTTTATAAATAACATTACAAAGACTAATAGGTCTGAAGTCTTGAGGCAGAATAGGTTGCATCTTTTTATGAATTAAAGCAATAAAAGTTTGGTTAAGTTCTGGCTGGAGAAAAGCAGAGGTGTAGAAATCACGTACCAGGGTGTGGACATCCTCAGATATCCGGGGCCAAGCCGACTTGTAAAATGCCGCATTGAGGCCATCTGGTCCTGGCAAAGCATTGCTGCGCATATTCTTGATGATAGTATGTAGTTCCTGTATGTCTGGAATTGAATTGGTGAAGGTGTTGGTGGAGTCGTCAGATTGATTGTTGCCTGCATCATGAAGATTAGCAGCAGAGGTAATCGTTGAGCCATTGATGACACTCAGGTGACTTCCATTGTCTTGGCTGCTGAAAATGCTTTGGAAGTAATTAGTAAGCGTGTCGGACAACTGCTCAGGGGTAGTGGAGTAGGAGCCGTCCGGGTTGAGCAGGGAAGTGATCTTGTTTTTCCTATTCCTTTTGGTGATAGAAAGGTGGAAAAAGGTGGTGTTGCAGTCACCCTAGGTAGCCCAGTTTTTCTTTGCGCGTTGGAGGTGGAATTGTTCATCTTTGGCAAGGAGTCGGTGGTGCTGGTGAGTGAGGTGGTTCTGGAGGTCAAAGTTCTGTTGGTGGGGAGGTTTGGCTTGCTGCTGCAGAAGTTGGTCCTCTACGGTAGCTAGCTGGTCAGCTAGCTTAGGCTTGCTTTTACGCCATTTGCGGAGATCAGAAGCAAGGTACTTGGTTTTGTGGGTGAAAGTTCTGGAAGCCGAATGACTCCAACTTTGCTGAGCCACCGATTGATAATCCTGTTTCATTAACCACCAGTTCTCAAAACGAAAAGGTTTGTTAGTACACAATCGAGAGGAATTAAGGATAGTGAGGATAGGCGCATGATCACTACGGAGCATGGGAAGGTGGTAGACAGTCGTTCCAGGATGTGCCGAGCTCCATTCCACGTTGGCAAAACAACGATCGAGTCGCTGAAAAGTTGACGCTGTGCTGAATGTTTTGTTAGACCAAGTGTCAGCCGGGCCGCTGTAACGAAGATCGATAAAACCACACAGCTTGACATGATCACAGAAAGCATTAATACGGCGCACATCAGGTCTACAAGGTCCTAGCTTTTCACTAACATGCATAATATTGTTCATGTCACCCATACATAAGGTTGGCAACTTGCTGTTATTTACAACAAAATCAAGTACTTGGGTCCATATGGCATTGGTCAAACGGTGATGAGGATCACCATAGATGCAGATTAGAGCAAACTGCTAAGAAGTAAAAGTACTAGTACAGGTAGCAAATATATAGTGGCGACTATGATCTACTATGGTAAGGGTAACGTCATGATTCCAAAAGAGCCAGAGGCCACCGGACTGGCCTTCTGCGGGAACCACAAAAGCATCAGAAAAATTAAACCGATTTGTAATAGCAGAACGTGTTATTGAAGAGTTTTGGGTCTCAGAAATGAAACATACCTTAGATTTAGTGGAGGTGATGAGGCGGGCTAGGTGGGTCATTTTAGAACTGTGAAGGCTCCTGCCTGAGCCCCTGCAGTTCCAGGCTAAGAACGTCATGGCCCCCCTGGCGCCCTTGAGGTTGGCGCCGGAGCCTAGTCAGGTACGTGCTGGTGTTGATGAACATGAAAGTCACGTGCTTGAGGCCGCATTCCACCTTCAGAGCCATCTTGAAGCAGAGCTGAAGAGTTGGCCAGGTGGTCGGGGAGGAGATGCTGAAGACCATGACCCACACCCATCCACCCGACAGCAGGCTGAGTAGGGCCATGGAGCTGACATGGTGCCATGGTGTTGGAGATGTAGATGCAGCCCACCTCGATGAGCCTGAGGAAGGCTGGATCTGGAGCCTGCTCGTGGTGATGCATCTGCAGAGCGGAGCACAGGATCTGTGCCAGAGGCCCCCAGCACTGAGGCTAGGAGAATGGCAGTACAGTTTCGGGATGGCCGGATGTCCTCCTCTTGGATCTGGGATAGGAGCTGGAGAGCCCGTTCGGCTGGCTTTAAGCCGGCTGGCTGGCTGGTTCTCGCTCTCACAAAATCATTGTTCACGTCCTGCCAGAACAGTATTTTTCTCTCACAACAATCAGCTGGAACAGTATTTTTCAGTCCTGCCGAACAGGTCCGGAGCCAGCCGCCCATGACTGCTGCTGATAGCTCGGCCGTTAGGAGGGCTCCTCTGGTCGCAACGTTGGGGGTGGGGGTGGGGCGCCGGAAGCAAATGTCGGAGAGTAGAAAGTTGGAACTTGTGCCTCATCGGTAAGATAAAGCATGACGGGGCAGGATACGGTGAATCGGAGGTTGACGGCGACGGAATCGGTAGCTAGCGACGGATCGACGCGTGGTGGCGGACAGGAGGGGTGTCAAGTCCCTTATAAAATTAATTACGTCGCCTAATTGAAATAGGTGTGGAATTAAAACTATCGATCTAGTCAAGATCACATCCCTCTATCTAAGTTATCAAGCACCTTATAAAGATCATAATTAGACAACAAAGGTGTCGGGCTAGCTAGAGCTCACCGACCAATTCTAGCTTTCAAGGTCACACAAACCTAAACAACTAGTACTTCAAGCAAGAGAGGAGCTCCTACACAATTCTAATAAGCAAAAGCACAAAGCTACTAAGCTCACTAGCAATGCTCAATAACAAAGCTACACAAACTAAATTAGAGTTCGCAAATTACTTAGCTACATAAACTAAGCAAGACAACTAATTTACTACAAAAGTTAATAAGTTACACGAGGGAGCTACTTCTATGCTACACAAGCAATAAGATAACTAGCGAACTACACAAGCTAATTAATTACAAGAGCAACTACACAAGCACAATATATGAAATGTAAGTACAATCTTGTGTAAAGGGGAATGCAAACCAACGGAAAGACAAGAATGACACGATGATTTTTCTCTCGAGGTTCACGTGTTTGCCAACACGCTAGTCCCCGTTATGTCGACCACTCACTTGTTAGTTTGGCCGCTAATTGGCATCACCCGTCAAGCCCATACGTTGGGCACCGCAAGAACTTACCCTAAAAGTGAGGGTAGCTCAATGACACGCTCTACTAGTGTTGCTCTTTGCGGCTCCCGCGGGGTGAGCATGGTACCCCTCACAAATCATTTATTCAGAGCACCGCACAATCTTCTTTGCGTGCTTCGACGGATACCACCACCAAGCCATCTAGGAGGTGGCAACCTCCAAGAGTAACAAGCACCACCGGCTTGTAACTCGATCACCTAGTGCCACTCAATGTAATCTCTCAATGCAACACACTAGAATCACTCACTCGCAATGGATTCGCACTTCTCGCAAGCACAAATGAGTTAGAGGGCTCTCAAACCAAGCACACACAAGGACAACATATCCCCAAGGTGCTCAACCTCAGCCAAGCCCGAGTTCCACCTCTATTTATAGCCTCCAAGCCAAATAGAGCCGTTTGAGCCTTGGAACACATTTCTGTGTGGTCACCGGACATAAGATGGCGGTGTCCAACAGTCGAATTGCAATGGCTATTTCAAACTAGCTCTTGGGATCCTGGCACCGGACATACGGGGGTGGTGCACCACCCTAAGGTGGCGGTGCCCCCCGACGAGTTTCTCCCCTCTCTAGAAAAAAGGGGCGGTGCCACACCGTCATGGTCACCAGACAGTTCGGTGACCAAAACTTGCTCCAAATTAATTTCCACAACCTTAATCCTATAGATCATTTCATTAGCTTTCCGAAAAGTCCTAGATCATCGAAATCGGAGTTCGGAGCTAAGAGCTATGCCCAAAATACGAAAGGGTGCTCCTGCTGTTTTTGGGCACCGCCCTTGGGTGGCGGTGCCCATTTTTTGGCCACCGGAAAGGGCGGTACCACCCTCTATAATGGCTGTGATTTGGCTACGAGTTAGATTGCAACTTCCGACCCTCGAACAACCATAACTAGCCCTTTTCTTGTCATTTTCCTCTCCAACTTCATCTATTTCAACACCAACAACTTCTCTTTTGCAAATGTGCCAACACCACTAAGTGTTCACCATCTTGTGCATGTGTTTTAGCTTTTCACAAAGTTTTCCAAAGGATTAGTCACTCAATTCACCACGCCACTCGATCCTAACAACGATGCAAAGTTAAATAACTCGAGTAGCACTAGATGATCGATATGCAAACAAGTTTGCCCCTCTTGATAGTACGGCCATCTATCCTAAACCCAGTCATAAACTTCTCTACACACCTATGACCATTGAAATGAAATGCCCTATAGGGTATACCTTTGTCTTGCGCATTCCATTTTATCTCCTTCGATGTCGATGCAACACATGCACCAACATAATCACAAATGATATGATCCACTTCATATCATCACGTGACCGTATTGATTCATCGATCTTGACCTCACTTGCACTTCACTGTTGCCTCGGTCCATCGGCGTCAAGTTTTGCTCAAGCTTCACCGCCACGCGATCCATCGCTCTAAAGCCTCCAACTTGCCCTTCACGCTTGCAACTGGTCCATCAAGCCAAGTGTTGTCTTGATCTTCTCCACCTTAGTCACATGACTCCATGTCATGTCTCATATGCAATAATGAGCTCCTTCATCACATGTGTGAGCCTTTCAACATATTCAAGCCATTTTATCTCCATGGCATAGGTTGCTCACACATGATGTACTTATGGACTAATCACATGTGTATCTCACTCAAACACATATTGGTTCACCTAAGGTTGACACTCAATTATCAAAATCAAATAAGGACATTTCAATCTCTCCATTTTTGGTAATTGATGACAACTCTACAAAGATATGAAAAATAACCTCGTTTGGATTCATGTTGCTTGCTCAAGCAATTTTATCATGTGTAAATGATTTTGGATAAGTATCACAAACCCGAATTAGTAGTATTAGCTCCCCCTATATATGTGCTAGTGTGTTTGGTTTGAAGCTCGCACATATGCATAGATTGGAATTGTGGGAGAGTAATTACTACCAATGATGCTAAGGTGTAAAGAATTAACCTTTGATGCATGATACCAATCGGAGTTGCACCATTAAGTTCATCCTTAGCACCATGGTTAGCTAGATACCACTTGAAAAACAAAAACACTAGATACCCTGTGAGATCAACATTAGAAGCAAAGTACTAGTATTACTTGAAAACATACCAAGTGTCTAGCTATCATCCTATGCATGCTAGTTATCAAATCATCATTCAAATTTTATCACTAGCATACACCACACAAGCATGCATATTAAATTTAAAAACTTATGCAATGCAAGCAAGCACATGAATATGCACATATCAAATGCAAACAACCAAGTTCATGAGCTTGCTCCTCCTATTTGTGTGCTTCTCTTGTCCAAAAATTTTGATCCTTCTTCATTCTTCAATGTTGCTCCCTCTATGTTCATGTCCAACTTCTACTTCTCCCCCATGATGCATTTTCATATCTTTGTTCTAACTTCTCCTCCTTTGTCATCAATGTTCATAAAAGATGTGCTTCTTATTGATACAAAGGATTGCATTGGGGTAGATGGTTGACACTTGAATCTTGCATTTTTATGGACACCATCATATGTGTTGGAATGACACCTCATGTAGGATCTTTTTTACCTTGATATCAATTTGTGGGGCACCTCCCCTATGTCATAGTATGGGTCATTCACTTGATAAACTTGAGCTCTTGTATGTGAGGAAACTTGCTTTACATGATGATCACTTAAAGTTGAGAATCACTTGTGGAACTACCATTTAGACCAACTAAATACCACTTGTATAAATGCTACTTGTGACACAGTGATAATCTACATGTACTACGTGTAAGAACAATCATGAAACCACCTGTAGGATTTGTCAATTGTAACCATTTTTGAACATTTACCATCTTCATGAGCTTCTATGTTTGACTTAAACTAGATTGATTTACCTAAATTTCTAAGTCCGGTTTGAACCATCTCTAAGCTTCTTCACACACATTAAGTGGTTATCTTATCGATGTTATTCTTGTCACTTGTTGACAATCTAAAATAAATCAAGTACTTGGGTTTACTAGCTCATGAACAAACTCATACACTATCACAAGATTCAATTAACCATTCAAGCAATAGTGGT
This sequence comes from Miscanthus lutarioriparius, assembly GCA_904845875.1. Lineage (NCBI taxonomy): Eukaryota > Viridiplantae > Streptophyta > Magnoliopsida > Poales > Poaceae > Miscanthus > Miscanthus lutarioriparius. The sequence goes on from CAJGYO010000002.1 coordinate 57,695,302, forward strand.
AGACTATGAATTTAAAACTTTTTATTTGTTATGCATGATCCTAATAAGCATGTTCTATATGCACTAACCATATACTAGTAAGGGATAAAATGATCATGCACATTACAATAATACCTTTGTTATCTTGGAGTAGAGGATAGTCATTAGTTTTCAATTTTGCTCTGAAATAGCAATATGAGGTCCAATTCAATAGCTTGGTGAAGACCAATATTTGCATTTGAATTCCATTCCTTACCCATATGATTCGTGAACCATTAATGATCAAATACACTTCTTATTGTGGTTGACTTACTTTCACTTTTTATCAATGCTTGCATGAGAGCTCCAAATGTGAGAAATCACTTGAACTCCAATAATTTGCTCTTTTTTTTAGTGTTGCTTGCTCTCTAGATCAACCCTTTTGATTTCTTCAACTAAGTATCTCAAATGTCCCTTAGATTACCACTTCCATGTTAGCCTTCCAAGTACCACACTTGGTTTACCTACAAAAGGCGGCAAGCCCCTACACATAGAGAAAAGTGATCTCTCAAAAACCATTCTTGACACTCACTTGAAATGACTTTGTTTGATTGATCCATATGATGGACTTAACTTGATGTGAAACCTTGAACCCTTCTTTAAGTCATTTTCTTTCTACATGTTTAAGTCTTTTTCTGTCTACCAAAAGATCTCCAATTGTCATAGAACTTAAACTTCATCTTCATCTTGAGTTTGATCTTGATCTTCATTTGAGTACCAAATATGTGTTAAGAATACTCCACAATCAAATGATCTTATACTCTTTGCTTGTAATACTTCTATGCTACACAGGCAAGAAGGTAATTAGCGAGCTACAATCTTCTTTGCGTGCTTCGATGGAGACCACCACCAAGCCATCTAGGAGGTGGCAACCTCCAAGAGTAACAAGCACCACCGGCTTGCAACTCGATCACCTAGTGCCACTCGATGCAATCTCTCAATACAACACACTAGAATCACTCACTCGCAATGGATTCACACATCTCGCAAGCACAAGTGAGTTAGAGGGCTCTCAAACCAAACACACACAAGGGAAATACATTCCTAAGGTGCTCAACCTCAGCCAAGCCCGAGCTCCACCTCTATTTATAGCCCCCAAGCCAGATAGAGCCATTGGAGCCTTGGAACACATTTCTGTGTGGTCACCGGACAGCAACGTGTGAGCACCGGACATAGGATGGCGATGTCCAATGGTCGAATTGCAACGGCTATTTCAAACTAGTCGTTGGGATCCTGGCACCGGACATAGGGGCGGTGCACCGCCCTAGGGGTGGTGGTGCCCCCCGATGAGTTTCCACCCTCTCCCCTAGGGGTGGCGGTGCCCCCCGATGAGTTTCCACCCTCTCTAGAAAAAAGGGGCGGTGCCACACCGTCATGGTCACCAGACAGTTTGGTGACCAAAACTTGCTCCAAATCAATTTCCACAACCTTAATCCTATAGAGCATTTCATTAGCTTTCCGAAAAGTCCTAGATCATCGAAATCGGAGTTCGGAGCTAAGAGCTATGCCCAAAATACGAAAGGGTGCTGCTGTTGTTTTTGGGCACCGCCCCCTGGCACCGCCCTAGGGTGGCGGTGCCCATTTTTTGGCCACCGGAAAGGGCAGTACCACCCTCTATAATGGCTGTGATTTGGCTACGAGTTAGATTGCAACTTCCGACCCTCGAATAACCATAACTAGCCCTTTTCTTCTCATTTTCCTCTCCAACTTCATCTGTTTTAACACCAACAACTTCTCTTTTGCAAATGTGCCAACACCACCAAGTGTTCACCATCTTGTGCATGTGTGTTAGCTTTTCACAAAGTTTTCCAAAGGATTAGTCACTCAATTCACCACGCCACTCGATCCTAGCAACGATGCAAAGTTAGATAACTCGAGTGGCACTAGATGATCGATATGCAAACAAGTTTGCCCCTCTTGATAGTACGATCATCTATCCTAAACCCAGTCATAAACTTCTCTACACATATATGACTGGTGAAATGAAATGCCCTATAGGTTATACCTTTGCCTTGCACATTCCATTTCATCTCCTTTGATGTCGATGCAACACATGCACCAACATAATCACAAATGATATGATCCACTTCATATCATCATGTGACCGTATTGGTTCATCGATCATGACTTCACTTGCTCTTCACCGTTGCCTCAGTCGATCGGCGCCAAGTCTTGTTCAAGCTTCACCGCCACGCGATCCATCGCTCCAAAGCCTCCAACTTGCCCTTCACGCTTACAACCGGTCCATCAAGCCAAGTCTTGTCATGATCTTCTCCACCTTAGTCACATGACTCCCTATCATGTCTCATATGCAATAATGAGCTCTTTTCATCACATGTGTGAGCCTTGCAACATATCCAAGCCATTTCACCTCCATGTCATAGGTTGCTCACACATAATGTACTTGTGGACTAATCACATGTGTATCTCACTCAAACACATATTAGTCCATCTAAGGTTGTCACTCAATTACCAAAACTAAACAAGGACCTTTCAGAAGGGCGATGGAGGAGCTGGTGACACCAAAAGCACGAGCTGGGGCAAGGGTAGGAGGCCTTACTAAAGAAATTGAAGTTGGAGAGAGCAGGTGTCGATCTACGATTGAAGGACGCCGTAGGTGGTGGAGATGCAAGATCGGGGTGGATTAAGGAAGGGGAATTGGGGATTGGAAAGGTGGGGGAAAGGGAAACCGGCAGAATGCCACTCTTCCTCACTATGGAGACGATGTGTTTGGTGGAGGATTCCAATTTTCTAGGACCAGTTTCAGAAAAAAAAATCTAGGACCATTTTCCAGCAGCTCCACCACCCTATTTCAGTGCTCACTCTCACCTGCACTGCACGCTGCACAAAGATGGCAATGGATACAAACTTGTTTGGCTTTTCTGGCTCAAATTCATGAAAGTAAAATTACAATCAATTTATTAAAAAACTCATCGCTCGTCACAAATTTATTTTTGGACACATATCTATATCCTCTTGAGTCACGGATACCCAACGGGTCACCGGTGCCCACAACACTAGACACGCCATACTACTACCAGTCAACTAACAGTAGTATAGTACATATTCACAAGTGCAAGTGCCATATACTCATATATGCATATGCATAGTAGAATGAAAATAACATAAATGAGAAATCACATTTCATCAACCATACAACAACTAACCATCAGAGTGCATGTATCAATGACATACATATATCAACCAGTTGGTGTATCAGCCTCTTGGCTACAATGCGACGTGCAAGCTCGAGCGCGAATGTGTGATCTAGATGCGTGTCGCCGCTGTCGTAGTGTGGCCGGTTGGGGTAGGGGGAAAAGCGAGACAGGTTTAGTTTTAGGATAGGCAAACCGTCTTATATACGTGTTTAAATGGACCAGTTTACTTGAGAAATTTAAGGTATTCTAAACTGATATGAGCTACTCTGCTATGATGTACAGTTTTAAACCCCCTGTCTTTGTGGGTTTGGGTACTACAACCTAGACCAACGCCCACAAACCCATTGGATCTGTCTTTTTGCCCATTAATAAATCTACAAGTAGAGAAATTGACCCATACCTTTAGCCTAATATGGTAAAAATCCATTGGGTTTTGAGTTTCAAGTACCCATTACCCATCCCACTTTAAAGAAGACATCTTACCCCGAAACTCCCAAAACCGTTCAAAATACCTATCTATCTTAGTTTAGACTGGTTTTGATGGTGGTTTTATATTTTTTGTTTAAATTTTTTATAAATACTTGATAAGGTTTTTAAACCACAAAAAACCTTTGAACTCCTAAGGATGCGATAAATTTCTAGAGAAAGATTGAGATAGAAAAATCAAATAAATATTTAGCACTTCTCCTAAGCTCACAAATATCTACAGAAGCTTCCAAGAATTAGATTTACCTCTAGGAAGATGGAAAAAATTCCAAAAAATAATATGAAAACTCCCAAAAGTTTCTAATGGATGCCTACACGTGTTTTGGAAACATTGCACAAGAAAAACATCCAACATGAATGCATTCAACATAATGTATGTTGCATATCATATTTTTGTTGTAGAAAGTTTTAAACACCTTTAGACATCGAATATTGTTATGAAAATTTCCTATTTTTTCTGGATATTTTCTTATTTTTCTAGAGCTAAATCTATATTTTTTAAGCTGCTAGAGCTATTTTCACGAGCTCTAAATTTTTTACTTCTCTAGTTTTTTTTAAACTTAGAGATATTTTTCATAGTATCTAGTATTTATTAAGTTTTATTGACTAAAGGAATGAAACCAACTTTAAAAGCACTTCAAATCAAAGCAAGGAGATACTTTGAGAAAATATCTGGCTTTGAAGTTTGATGAAAAAAAAAGTAGACACGACCATGGTTAAGGGAGGTAAAATAGTTTTTTTATTTTTTTAAAACAAACTAGAACAAGTTAGGGATCTGAGACCGGGCCGAAAAGATCTAGCCAGACGATAATATGGTCCATGAGTATAACTAAAGCCTAGGTGTATAGTTTTGGGGTGTCACATCGGGTGTCACATGGGGGTGTCGTATGGGTGTTTGGATACTAATAAAAAAATAAATTACAGAATCCGTCAGTAAACCACGAAACGAATTTATTAAGCCTAATTAATTCATCATTAGCACATGTATTACTGTAGCACCACATTATCAAATTATGTCCTAATTAGGCTTAAAAGATTCGCCTCGCCAAATAGTCGTAATATGTGCAATTAATTATTTTTTAGTCTATATTTAATATTTTATGCATGTGTTAAATATTTAATGGGATAGAGTGGAACTAAATAAGGTCTAAGTATTTTGCGGGCTGGGTTAGACTGTACCGAAGAAGTCTGGTTGCTTCAGGCCCAGAAAATCCACACACGACCATCCCAGATAGACGAGCTGCGGAAACCATGCCTTCCCACCAGTCGGTGTGCGCCCCCCCGTCCGCCCCCGCTCGTACCTCGTACGTAGGAAGGCAGCGAAGGTTTGGAAGGTACGTTAGTTTTTCTTTTTTCTTTTCTATTTCTTTCCTTTGTACTATTTCTTTTCTCTTTTACTTTTTGTTGTGTTCTATTATTCTTGTCATCTTTTATTCTTTTTTATTTTTCTTTCTTTTAATATTTTATTATTTTTTATTTTTCTTTGCTTTTCTTCTATTACTTTTTTCCTTTCTTTTCTTTTTTCATTTTCTTTTTCTGTTTATTATTCTTTTTGTTTCCTTTTTCTATTTTTGTTTATTATCGTATGTTTTCCTTTTAATTTTTTTCTTTCCTTTCATTTATTTTTATTTTCTTTTTCTTTTTTCTATTTATAATTTTATGTTTCACTTTTTTTTTATTTACAGATACACGTGATGTTCATATAGTATATATTTAATGTTCTTTAATATTTTTTATGTCCGCGAGTAGAAATATGATGTTCTACAATATATTTTGTGATGTTTAGTAAGCATACATTGATGATCTAGATATATTTTGTGATGTTCGGTATCATTTTTTCTTCTTTTTATTTGACTCTAATTAATTTTACTTCACTAATTTTATTATTTTATTTTATATTTTCATGATATTTGTGATGTTCACGTAGTATACATATGATGTTCTATGCTATATTTAGTGATGTTCGTGTAGTCTTAATGTGATGTTCTATGATGTATTTGTGATGTTTGGTAGCATTTTTTCTTCTTTTTATTTAACTATAATTAATTACTTCACTAATTTTATTTTTTTTATTTTTTATATGTCATGGTATATATGATGTTCGCGTAGTATACGTATGATATTCTATGCTATTTTCTGCGATGTTCGTATAGTGTTAATATGATGTTCGATGGCTATCTTTAAATACAGATTCATTGTGAGATAAATGTTCGTTAAATTTTTTTACTGAAATATATCTATGTGAGATCTTGTTTTGAAGAGTTTATTTAGGATACTTGATTTAGGAGATATGACTTTTTTCCCTTAAAAAGCATGTGATATTTGCTGATGTCAGCAATTTCTGCTTTACTTGCATGCTGCCACTTGGTTGGCTGCGGGATGCTGAAAAAGGCCCAAAACAATTAAATCCGGCCCATCTTCTAAAGCTTGCGGGACAGCGAATTATTTTAAAGGTGAGGGTCGGCGGAACGCTGCAAACACCCATGGTCGGCAGCTAGGAGCCCCCGACGAGCTGGTCCTCATTTTTTTGACCGGGCTTGGGTTTGCATTTTACAGCGTAAAATAAATAATAAAATTAATATTTTAGATCGGACTGAGCTGAGATATTTTTTTACCTAGACAACGAGATCTATCATCAGATACCCATGGCTTGTTCGCTTGATCGTTTCTGTGGTTTATAAGTCGGCTGATGTTGTTTTGTCGTAAGAGAAAAATAATGTATCATAACTTAAGTATAGCTGATATAGCATATGCGTACTTGTCTAGGCCATGTCCACTCAGTGCAGTAGGTTGAGCCCTTGGACCGGGCCGTTTCTGTTCTGCTCAGATGTACCCACGAGGACCATGGTCAAACAGGCCGCGGGCCGCCTCCCCGGATTGCTGTACATCTTTTGGAGTATTTATTTTACCACCACAATTTTGGATCGCCAGACCGTAAATAAGCGGCTCGGCCCTCTGTCCCCTTCTCTCCTAAACCCCACGCCACGCCTCCTTCTGCCAGCACGCAGCAGCAATCTCTCCCTTCCTTCCTGCAATCCTGCCTAGCGCCGCCGAGCCCGGTTGATCACTTCCCATCAGGCCATCAACCCTCTCGCTGGTGTCAGTGCTGCGGCCGACTCCACCGAGCCTCCAGGCCACCGTTCCGTGATTCTGTCGTAGGTTCCGCCATTCCGGGAGAAAGCCGCTGCCAACGGCCCCAACTCCAATTCGACCATCGGGCTAATAGAGAAGGTAAAAATTCCGATTCCCTTGCTCTCTTCTTGTTATAGCATGGAGGCTGGCAGGCCAAGCAATGCAGTAGGATGCTGCGACTGCCTATCCATGAGAGATCAGTGTAGTTATTACATGGTGATCACGGCACGGGAGATGCGAGTGAATCATGTTGTGTATGGATTTATGCTCTGGATCGCTCCTCTCTTATTTGCTTAAAAAATAAAGGGCGGAGGTGTTCACTTCTTAATTTGGTTTTCCATTGCCATGGATGATCGGGTCTCAAGGGTGTATACCAGATCAGTCCGTGTTTCTTTGGGCCGTGTGGATGCTACAGTGCTCCTGAAATCAAGATGACTATTGTCGAAAAACTATCAAATATGACTGCAGTGCAAACGACTCTTGAAAAGAGTTTCATCTTTCTTTCTTTTCTTTTTATTAAAAAACATTTTACCATTTTCACTGCATCTTAACTTAGATTAAATCAAGCATGAGAAATTTCTGAATTTCGGAGGGAATTATACTACTTATATAATTCATATTCTTTTGATACTGGTACTCTGTTTTATACACTGAACTGGTATTTGCCCCTTGCAGCAATACTTCTTGGGCCTATAATCAAGGGCAGTTTCCATGGGTTCAGAAAACGTTTCTCTAAAAATTAAGAAGATCAGAATAGTAGGATATGAGGATAAACAGAAGCATGAGGATGCACATAGTTCAAGTAAGGTATAAATTAAAAGCAAGTACATTTATTTTGGAAGTTTCATGAGGATTATCAATCGATAGGTTGTACATGTTGGCCTTCAACTGTAGTACCATATTATCTTCATAAAAAAATAAAAATGCTTCGATTTTGTAGAAGAGGAAAACCACAGATTTAGGTCCCACATGGACCGAGGATGAACTTATGTGGTTCTATAAAGCCTACCATACACATGGAGAAGACTGGAAAAAGGTTTGGGCTATCCATCTCTTGAGGCATAATGGGAAAACTGTCTTTTGGACTTTCTAAATGCTGTTTGGTGAATCTGAATACGCAGATCAGTGCAGTGGTAGGTCATAAAACACCAGACATGGTAAAAGCCCTCTACTCTATGCATCAGGTGAGTCTGTAGGGACTGTAATCTGTTGTTATTGGATCTTAGTTTGTTGTAAAGTGTTTATCATTGTTCTTTTGTCATCTACCGCCATTTACTGTGTTTGTCAAAACTAAAGGCAACTTGGATCTAATCTGGAGGTTCATATTTCAATGCGTGTTGATGATTTGGATCTAAACTACAATGCATTGTAGGTTGACATGTTTTATTTCTTTTGGCAGACTTTCTTGTCTCTTCCAAAACATCAAGCTACTGCCACGGGATTTATTACATTGGTAACTGATCATCGAAATGTTTTGGTAAGCTTAGGTTAGGATGTACTTCTAGTAATGACTGTTTACTTCTGGTATGCTAAGTTCATGTAAACATGGATACGATATGAAGCTACCGTGTGGAGTTTATAGCAATGAAGATGAGCACCGACTATTTTGCTTATTCTGAGTTCAGTTATAATGCTGCTTATTAGTTTCAGCAGGTTCGTTTAGTTCTATTAAATAAGTATGCAATGATGATGCCTTTCCTAACCCTAAAAGTGACATCCAATCTGTAGTAGGTTGGGATATTGCAATACAGTCTGTACTGTTTAGGCCTAGTACAGTTATACAATTGGAATATGTGGTCACTTTTTTTACCCGAAGTACTAGTGATCTTGATATGTATGCACCCAAAACTGGTTTCCTCTGATGCCATAGACTATATATGAACTTCCTTGTTGAGTCCTTAGCACATTATTTTGTTCCCTTTTTTTTGTTAATATATTTACCGGAAAGTTTAAACTATATGGATCACATTGACTTTAAAATTGTCATTGTGTTAATTGTGATGCTTAAAATGGTAGGATTTATCCCCAAGTCATAGAGCAAACAAACAGACACACAGAGCATCTGGGAAGGCAAAGAAATGTGGAGAAGCTACTCAGCAGAAAGCACATGAAGCACCTCACCTTCGCGACTCCTATCATGCAGGGACAATTTCTGAGTTTTCACCTTCCTTCAAGAATAGATACTATGGAGGCAAGTATTGCATGAAAAATGGTTGCCATTTTTTTCCTTATTGATTTTTCGGGCTATCTCTTGAGGGAAAATGCCAGGTAAGGATGGCTTAGTATAGTAGTTGAACAAAAAGTTGAGAAGCATTTTCATTTGACAATCTGCTTCCTAAGTGGTTTTAACGCCTTAATTGTTTTTTCAGAACTGGTTAGGAACAGTCAAAGTCATCCTGTTGGGAATCGTACCCCTCAGATACCAGTTTTAGCTCCTACGGACAGGAGCGCTACTGATGATGCCACATCAGAACTTAAAAACGCCATCTGCTCTACAAAAAGGAATAATGACAGGGTTAGTAACGATTGTGCTAATTTTTCGATTAATGAGTTTTCCCTTGATGGAAGATCCAGAATCATGGAATCAACTAAAGGTGTCGAATATCAGACTTTCTTGACTAAAGGAACTGGAGATACTGATATATTTCAGAATCAACAACCTTTGAAAAGAAAAGGAATGGACCAAATTATGGACAGGGGTCAGACCAGTAAAGCTGGGCATGAAACCTTAATGGAGGTTAGAGAAGGGAACAAACCTGTTGGATTACTCAAAGCAGAACAAATGTTTGATGAGTACATTTCTTCAGGTATTTTCTTTTGTGGTACTTTATACTCTGTTGTCATCATATACAATTCACCCTACCAGATCTACTTAACCACTTCCTGTGATCAGGACATACTAGGAAAGCTTGAGCTTGTGCACACGTCCCATCAGACCTTTAGCTAGGGCATGATCATCAAGGGAAAAGCTTTTTAGTCATGCAAGCAGGCTGAACTACACCCTATGCTTTTAGGAGCTTTCATCTGATCATATCACAAGCATGCCCTTAGTTAGTATTATCAAATTTTCTTTTTTTTTCAGCAAAGAATGTTTCTTTCAGGTACTAAAATCACGAACAGACTTACATGAGTTCAAATAACCTTTCTAATATGGCATTGCCATACACAATGAACCAATTATGTGGCTACTGCAACCATCTATAAGATAAGGTAGACTCAAATCCTCTTTCCCAATTATATGTAGAAATCAAAAGAAGGGCAATCTACCCTGCCCTTGAATGAGAATGGAATTCTAGCACCAAGCTGGTATAGTGCAGTTAGATAGTCAACAAAAAACAACCTTAGAACTCCTCCATCATGTTGATTTTCCTCCTATATTGAGCAGTTATCAAGTTCATTTCTTCTACTACTTGATTGACTTACAGTACAATTAGCACCAAGTTGTCTCAGTGGCTCTTCATCACCATAGGATTCCAGCTCTATGATTGTTGAAAGGCTTTAATTACTTGTTTATTTTGCTTTTACCTGATATTAGTACTCGTTGATAGTCTTGGTACTGCTATTAGCAAGCAGTGTAAATATTTGACTACTGTATTTTTTTATGTTTCAGATGATATGTTGATCTTAAATGTGTTTCAGAGTCTGGTAAGTGCAGCTGATAAGATGTCAAAAGTCAAGATTAATTTTCCTTCAGGTTATCTTCCATTACAGCTCTTACTTCATTTCGTTTTTCACATTATATACTATCCCACTCATAATACTCATTGCCTAGGCTTCTATTTCTCTTATGTACTGATCCAGGTACACTTAGAAGTGAGACTACATTATCTGATACTGATAGGAAGGATGAAGGGATTTCTCTGGTTGATGTATCTAAACATGGGAAGCCAGTTGATGAGTGCAGCGCTTATAAGGCCAATAAGAAAAAGCACACTGAGTTATTAGATGCAGAGGTAAAATAAAATTTGGATAGTGAGCTGTATTTTTGTGCCAATTTAATTAAGCATGAATTTGCTGATGTTCAGCATTTCCACCTAAGTTTTTCTTCGATTTGATGTTGTTATTTTGCATTTTGAACTTTAGTGTGTCAATTGCATCCCAATATTTCATTAAATATCGGGTGATGTTCATGGGAAGTCATTGCTTATTTATTACCGATTGGTTATCTACTTTGATCAATTTATTATGTCCAGTGCCCACTATCTAGATGTGTTTATTGTCTGAAGCCATCTTAACTATTTGTCAACATTTTTTTCTCAAACATGCAGGAGAGTTGCATGCTATTGTATTGAAGATACCGAAAGGGCCCGATTACATGTCGGTTCCACGGCTCGGGTTAGCCTTGTGTTACATTCACGTCCTTATGTACAACAGAAATAGCCTAGGAACCTGCCTCTACTGCCCTTGACATAGTAACACTGTTAGTCAACTGCCCTAGACAACAGAAACAACTATTGGTCAACATTGATGTGTTCTCCTTTGTAACAGTGTTAGTTCTTTTGATACTCTTATGATAATTCTAATTTGCGTTCTTTTCCTTTCTTACAGGTGCCTGCTGAAGAATAAAATGTAGCACATTCTATTAATATCACTGAGGACACCCTGAATTCTGACTCTGCAAGAGGAATAGGAAATTTACTAGAATCAACTGTAAATAATATTTCGTCTCAAGTATACTCCAATGTGCCAAGGGAAATCAACCCTGAAATAAGTATGCCAAGAAGAAAAAAAATGAAACACAAAATACATAGGAAAAAGAATCATGTATCATGCAATGAAAGTTCAGATAATTTACAGGTACAGTATATGCTATATATTATCAACTTTGCAGATTTCTATATAGCCTCTGCATGGAGCCCTAAATCTGACTGTTTTCAGGCAAGAAAATTGCTGCGCTGTTTGTCATCTGAATTGCTTTGCAGATGGTGTACATATGAGTGGTTCTACAGCGCAGTTTATTTTCTTTGGTTTATGGACAATAGAGTTTGCAAAGTACTTAAATCATCCATATTTGAGGCATATTTCAAGGCTGGCTAGATCTGGGTGGAGCATAGTACGAAGGTAATAGCTAGCAAACCATGGAAGTTGTAGCATTTGTTCTTTTAATCCTTAGGTTTGTTGTTATTTTGTTTGTTTAAGTTGTACACTAAAATAACTTTTTTCTGCAGCTATTGTGGCAAGCCCCGACGCTTTTCTGATAATTTTCTGGTGATGGAAACAAAACAACTTGAGGATTATCGAGAAAAAGTTAGGAAGTACTATGCTCAACTTATCTACCAGTGGACCTAGCTCGGCCATTTTCAATTGGTCACCCAAGTTCTAGGGAACTTTGTGATGGTAAAGTGGTGATGGTGGAGACGGATTGTTGCAAGGTCCAGTTTGATAACCCCAAACTTGGTGTTGACCTAGTAAAGGTACATTTCTTCTGTATTCACTATTTTTAGCAGTTACCAATAAGCTTGTTACTCTGTGCAGGCAATTGGACAGATAATCATATTTAGCATTCAATCATCAGTTTTCACCGCAGGCAGCAAAATCACCTTTCTAATTCTTTAAGCAGCTATATTTTTTTTGTAAGATCATTTCTGTGGAAATGCAGTGGCAATGCCCGAACAAAAACCCGCTCAGAAACTAGATTGTCAGCCTTTGTAGTACTGGTGTCCAGCTACAATGTTGATAATGTGCAAGGATGATGACCATTTCTGAGAACGTTTTGAGCAATACAAAGTAAAAGCTAGACATTTGAAAGGAGTTTCTAAGGGACAACACACAAATTTTACTTTGGAAATATGCCCTGTAATCTAAACCAATCACAAATATGTACCATGTATCTTTTGGATGAAGGGAGTACATACGATGGTTCATATGCAATTTAGCTTGTGATGACTCATGCACTTTTGGCTGGGTTTTCATTCATGCATTTTATTTTAGTTATTATTACTTGTATCCCAGACCCCACTCATGTGGGAGCCTCCGGCACTGGGTCTGCCCCCTTTCATGCCAAATCATGACTTTGGGTCAACATTTTCCCTTTTTAGAGAATCCCAATTCCCAATATGATGGTCGGTGCTGTTGTTTTTTTTTCATGAAGATGTGCATAACTCAACTTTTTTTTTTCCAGGACACTGATTGTATGCCTGTAGATTGGCTAGATAATCTTTGCGATGACAACAGGAGCACTTAAGTTTCTCATGATGTGCACAACATACTGGAGATGGAGCACACTCCTAACCATAGACCAAGTGGTAACTGAGATCATACCATTCATGGATTTCCCTTATTATCTGAGCAGCCCAATAGTCTGGACACTACACCAGATGAACAGCTTGAGGTTCTATTCTGTCCAAATGAATTCCTAGGTTCAAAAGTGAAATGCTTACCCAGGCTAAAGTAATTACGTATTTACATATAATGCTGCCCAGTCCTTGGACTGTTCTGTAAAATGTAATACTCCTGAGCGTAGCATCTCAGACTCAAATCTTTTGTTGATGTTTTTACCGGCAGACTGAATACTATGTAGACAGTGAAGAAACACATAACGAGAGTACTTCTGATGGCATTGTACAATCTATGTAATTTTCTATATAATTTTGTTGGCGAGTTCTGTTGCGTGGCAGTAGTAAAATAGTAGGAAAGCTTTGTTGTATGCCATTGACCCATTGTAGTGAATGGCTCATTGTTCTTGTCACCTGTGTATATATAAAAAATATACTCTCGCATGAACAGAATGAATTTCTAGCATTTGATATGCATATACCGACTATTGAGCTACATGCATGAACCAAGTCAGTCAAAAGATAAAACTCACCTGGAAGCTAAAATGTACACAATCTGTTTAGCTGTTCCACCCCAGCTAAACCTAGCTAGAGCATGGTTAAAGACAAAAGTGCCTCTCTGTTTTTCTATGTCCACACTGGGGTCAACAAAAAAAAGTAAGGGCAACATGGTAAATAAACATCAATTAGCTAAAGAATCCAAACAACCACTAGACTTTAGCTGGCTATACTTTAGCTAGCAAAATTAGCTAGCTTAAGTTTAGCTAGAGTATCCAAGCAGGGCCTAAAGCGGCCTCTAACTAGCCAAAGCACTATGCATATTTTGCTAATCGTCTAATCTTTCCTCAAGCACTTTTGGTGGCTAGAGCACTAATGGATGAGTCTCAACTCAACTATACCTTCAACCAACTCTAACACCCTCCAAATGGCCGATTGGAGGGGTATATATAGCTCCAACACTCTCAACTAGCCATTGGAAAACAGGGCTGCAAAAGCAGTGAGCATTGGAAGTTCCGGTGGTCACACTGGAGAGAATTTTGGTGCCTTTTCCCACATTGACTAGCTGTTGCCAACCGTTGGAAGTATTTTCTCCTGTGGTATTGGAAGTAAGCGATGCGCAAGTCCAATTGTGCCTCGGACCTGGGCCTCACTACATTTATCTGGTGCCTTCACTGGAGAGCTCCGGTGCACACCGAAAAACTCCAGTGCACTTATTCGGTGCTCACTGAGTGTTATCGCATCTTTTTGTCTAGGTTTCTCTTCCTTGATATCTTAAGCTTCTTGCTTGTCTTCTAGGGTCTCTATTTCTCCACTTTGATATTCATTTGAGGTGTTGATTCCTCGATCTTCATCTTAGCCTAGCTCAAGTACAACTTTTATCCAATGAACTAACGTACAACATTTCTAACATTATTATTCCAAATGGTTATGTTGTCAATCAACCACTAATATCACTAAACCTTTGCTATGGTCCATGTTCTTACAACAACCATCGATTGTTAGGCACGGCTCTGATCATAGCACAAGATGGGAATGTTGCATGCTCTTCTTGACTTGTGTCTTGTTTGGGAGGGCTCCTTAGGAGGAGCTAGAGCCGTTTTAAGGAGCCACAATTTGTGTCTCCTCCAAAACAACTCCGGTTCCTCTTTTTCACTGAAAAAAGAGCTCCAAACGACTCCTAAACCGTTTGATAAGGCTTCTCCGGAGGAGCCAAGAGAAACCCTACCAAACAAGGCTTTGTCTAAGCATTAGCCCCGTTTCCTCTGGGTCTAACACTATTTTGCTAGCATTCTCCCCTTTGGATGAGATTTAATAGGAGTATATGGATGGATGATTTCTAGACGTTAGATCTACTTTATAAAGAACATCTAGAGGATAAGACATGAGGTGGGCAGAAATCAATTCCTTGTTTATCCTTTTTTTCCAAAATAAAAATGTAGAAATGAAAAAATAATGATCATATTTATCTAGTATCTCCTCAGAGGTAATTCGTCATCTTTTTTCAATCCTATACAAATGTCGAACTAGCTAAATGAACGGCCATGCAAATACCAACGAAATTTTCATTTCAATTTACTCAAAATGCTATGGTAAAAAAAAAAAATTCTGAGAAAAAACTTAGGATACCATATGCTTATACACAAACAAAACCTCACATGCAAAAATAAGAACTTACTTTTAACTGCAAAATTTCAAGCCAATATATTCTTCAATGGTACTTAAGCATACCATCCTCTTGTATTTACTTTTTACATTTCCGTAGGTACATGCTCTTCAATGATCATCGAGCCAGTCACTGGGCGAGTTACAAACTTCTGGGCAGCTAAAAATAGTCAAATCAAATCCCTCTGCCATATTCCTTCTTGATGCAAATTCAAACGGATGTCAATTGCATATATTCAACGAATTGCATTTTTAAACCCAAACAAATCCTCCATAGACTTCCATAAGGTAAGGCCTCTTATCGCTCCCACCACTAACTGACGATAGCATTTCAAGCGCCTACTGAGCTTTCTTTGATCTTGGAACAGAGGAGGCCAACTCTTTACTCGATGATCTGATGATGAAGAGAACGGTCTCCACCAGCATGCCACCAACTAATCCTAAGATACCTCCAGCAGCGTTCTAAAAAACCAAGACAAGGTTAACTCTGTGAGGTTTAATCTTACCAGGATATGGCAAACAAATTAGCAGCTACAGAGGAAGGCAAAATTATTTGGCCTTTCCCCGTTCAATGTACAAGATACTACACCCCTACAAGAAATGGCCCTAATAAACTTACCAGTACAGCACTATTGTTGAACAGAGCTTTGAACATAGCAAATCCTACCAAATAACCTGTGAACATAATAACCACGACATGCAGACCTGAAAAAAAGAAGAGAAGTCAATTGAACATTGAAAACCATACAAGACATACAAGGAAAATCCTAGCAGCCTAAGCTCAGATATAGACTGTGTGGCATCCTAAGAGGATAAATGTACTTGTAGGAAAAAGTTTGCCTCTATTTTAGGGCATATGGATTTATTATTGATGATACATTGGATTGATATAACCAAAACAGAGGATCAACTGATACCATTGTACTTAAAAAGATGCGAAGCAGAATCGGATAGAAAATCACCCCAATGAAAGTGACTGATGATTATGGTTACATGAAGAGTGATTCTAGAAATGCAAAGCATTTAGATGAAAAATGGCACCATTAACTTTAAGTGACAAACTATTTCCACAATTTGATTGTGCACCGTGGGTTTGTGTAGTAGTAAATTTCAGTCAAGAGAGTATTTACATGATTTCATTACCAATGGCATGCATAATTGTACAAATTTTGTAGTCTTTTATTTACCACTAGTCTATTAACACATCCTGGATACTTGATTGCAAGTTTCACATGCACCTGTTTAATTGAAAAGTCCCTTTTTGCATAACACCCTAGGGTTCCATTAGCAAAGCTAAAGGAATTACAGTTCCCATCATAACCACAATTAGAAAAAAAAATAAAGGAAGTGCAGAAATTAACGTAGATCCAACAAGCTTTAGCGGTTCAGCCTCACTCAATTACATTGTAGATAACCAAAATGCTCGATTAGTTGCACCAAAAACAAGCTCAAACCCAAATCTAGCATACATGTTTCAACTTATTTTTGGGAATTTCTGAAGACCCATAAACCCCAATTTTCACATGTTTACAAAAAAACTTAAACCATTTTTGCTAAGCTATGGTTAAAAATAAAATGAGGGATTTATTGTAGAACTCTAATCCCATCGCAAATAGGCACAGAAATGTTTGATCCCACTCGCGCTTACTGACACTAACACACAAGGCCCAGTACTAACTAAACTTCTTGGAGTTAAAAAGTTCTGAATTCGAAAAAGCACAATTCTTGCATTATAGCAATCATTCTTAATTGAGCATTGCAGGTTTGTGTAGTAGTACAATTTAGCGAAGAAACATTTGTATGATTTCACTACTATTGGCATGCATGGTTACTCCATCCTAAAACTTGATTACAAGTTTCGCCAGCACTAATTTAAACTTAAGGAGTCTGTTTTCCCTTGACGTCCCTGGATTCCTAAACAAGATAAAGGAACTGTACACACTGAAGCCAACAACAAACAGAAAGTAAACATGGTGCACAAATTAAAATAGATCCATCAAACTTCGGACTCCAGACATTATATAGTACATAACCAAAATGCTTTTGCACCAAATAGGCTACCACACAGGCTGCACAGAGCAATTTGAACATAGGGCAGTTGGTAGGTACCGAATCCTATCTGATCCTTGTAGGATGAGAAGGGCTCAGGAGCGTCGTCCTTGCTGGGCGGCGCGACGTCCCTGACAAGCTCGGCGTACTCCTTCCTCTCCTGTATCTCCCGGAGCTTCTCCAGCCTTGCCTTGAGCTCATCGCTCTGCAAACGAACCGCACGGCAGCCCAAGCCGAATCAGAATCAAAACCCCAACCATTTGCCGGTCCACACAGACCGAGGCAGACAGTGCCACCAAGGACACAGAGAGAGAACCTTCTCACGAGGCTTAGGGCTAGGCAGCACGAAGTCAGCGCCCTGGAGGAGGTCGCGGAGCGGCGGGCGGGTGTCTGGCGGGGTGGCGCACCAGATGGCGCGCAGAGCGCGGTAGGAGACGGCGGGGTCCGAGATGAGGTCGGAGGCGAGGTCCCGAAGATCGGCAGCCAGGTCGACAGAGGCGGCGGCGGTCAAGAGGAAGGAGCGGATGGGATCGGTTGCTGCGACGGCGAGACCCGGCGCGGCGGTGGTCGTCGCCATGGCTCGCTTCGCTGCAGGATGATGCTAAGGACCTGTTTGGAACAGCTTAGTTCCCCCACGCTTCAATTGCAAGCTAAGATTTCTTGGTAAGCTGATTTCCAAAGAAGCAAAGCGGAAGGAAGCTAACCGTTTGGCAGTGCGATTCTCGTCCGCAGGTTGGCTAGCAGCAGGGTCGACGGGGAAGACGACGAGACCGGGGCCGAGGGCGGCGAGGCAGCCGCGCTTCTCCGTGCCGTCGCCACCGCAGTGCCCTCTCAACAGATCTCGGCCGCAGGTGCCCCTCGCCGGATTTCGGCCACGTCAAGGACGGAGGACGAGGGAAGCACGGCCACGGCAAGGAAGGAGGTCTGCGCGCACGGCCGCAGGAGGGGAGCACGAGGCGTGGGCACGACTGGCGGCGCTCGAGCTAGAGAGGAGGGAGAGGGAGGCGCGCGGGTGCCGATCTACAGCGGCAGGCCGGGGGATGCAGGACAGGAGGAGGGCCTCTGCCGGAGATGGCGGGCGGCGGGCTAGCGGGCTAGCGAGCTGGAGGACGGAGGAGATGGAGGAGGCTACTCGAACAGAATCGGTCGCTTATTAAAGGCTTCTCGTTTCGGCTTTTTAGTTTTGGGCCTGACAGCACGCGCGGGCCCATCATATCTACGCCAAGGTCTGCAAGTCTGCAACCGGAATCGGGGAAAGCAAACTGTTTCTAAACGAATCACCCAAATTTAATTTTGATTGCACCGTCATATTTTCTAAAAATAGAACATTAAAATAATATCTAATTAATATACTTAAATGTATTTTTGTAAAAGGTTATTTTTCTTTTTTTTGCGAGGAAAAAGATTATTTTTAACGAACAATGTTGTAGGTTCTCACAGAAAAAAATGTTCTAGGTTAGCAAGAACATTGCTCTACCTTCACAAGAAATTGTTCCAGGTTTAGGAGAAGAAAATGTTCAACATTAAAAAATATTCTAGCTTCACGAGAGAAAAACTGTTCGAGATTCGCTAGGTGCGAGATCTGTTCTAGCTTCATGAGAAAATCGTTTCAGTTTTACTGAAAGAAAATGTTCCACTAGTTTAATGCGTATGTTCCATTAGTAGCATTAACAACTAACTTAACATAAGTATTTTCATTATTTAAGAGTGTCGGTATAAAAAGTGACCAACACGTAAATATTTGTAGTTTTGTCATATATTGTAATCGAATGTGGCCTAGCACTCAATGACACAGGGTTTATTTGGTTCAGGTAACGTGCCCTACGTCCAGTTTGAGTCGATCGATGACTTTATTCCTGAGCTCAGGTGCTCGAAGTTTGCAGTGGAATTACAAACGAGAAGGAGAAAGATGGGGGTACAAGAGGTTCGGTCGGACTCCGATCGGAAGGGCCGGGAGTGACGGGAGCCCTGCTATGAGCTAAGTGTTCGAGCGTATGCTCGTGGTTTGAACCTGATGGTTCTGCTGTTGTGTACTAGTGAGCTTGGTCGATCTGAATATCTGAATCAATTGAGTCTTTCGGGAGAGAGCGCATCCCCTTTTATAGATAAATAGGATAGCTTTACAAGTGAGAGGGAGAGAGTACGTATGCTACTAAGCCTTGTTGCCCATGCCAGCGGGTACATGATGATGGTAGACGTCCACAACACTGTTGAATGTCAGATGCATGTAGGAGGTTTGTGTTGTTTTCTTCGGGTATGGCAGACGTCGACACCTGCCACACTATTAGTATCTGGAGGCATGCAAGGGGTTTTACTATGTTCGTCTGGTACGGTAAATGCTGGCGCCCATAACACTGTTAATGCCCAGAGGCATGTGGGGGGAGCCTTACCGTATGGGAGTTAATGGAGCCCACAACACTGTAGGGGAAAATGTCAGCGCCCACAACATTGCTTGGGTTCTGTCGTGCCAGGAGGGTCGCAGGGTACTGCCTGGTAGGTGCGCAGGGTACGGTCCCTGGTATTGTGGTTTGACTTGTGCGTCCTGCCTTACTTTCTCCGTCCGTTCCCTGGTCCTTACCGAGCGGGCGTCCCCGGTTGGTTAGTCCCAGTCGGCTCTGAATGCGCCAGTTGGAGAAGAGTAGTGAGCAGGGGTCTTGTGCATCCTAGTCGAAGATGCGGGTCGGAGTCGGAAGTAGTGCTTTGGCTAGGCCTTCCGGTCGGAGAGGGTGTCCGGAGGCGGGCTGGAGACCGAAGCGAGCGCTCCTGTCGGAGAGGTGGGCCGAAGTCGGAAACTGGCGCCGTTCCTCCTCGGCCAGACCTTCCGGTCGGTGATTGGATCGCCCTTTCTAGCCTGTCGTTTAGGTAATTGGACCGGTTCATGAGTTGCGTGTTTGTCTCCAACGTTGCCTGCTGGGCCGAGCCTTTATTGGGAAGCCGGTCCGTGAAGGACCCCGGGTTTATGAACCCGACAGGAGCCCCCCGAGCCCCCGGGCGATTTGGGTATAATCGTTTAGGGGATTTTTGTCTTGACGGCAGGTGCGCGCGAGCGCACCCGCTGGTGTAGCCCCCGAGCCCCCGGACGATTCGGGCAAAATCGTCTGGGGGGGTTCGTGTTGCCAGCGGGGAAGTTTCATTTCGTCAGCGGGTGCGCGCGAGCGCATCCACGGGTGTAGCCCCCGAGCCCCCGGGCGATTCGGACAGAATCGTCTAGGGGGTTTTTGTCAGCGGGCGTGCGTGCGTGTTTTTCATTTGAGACGGAGTCGTCAACCAAGGCGTCGGTGCGCGCCGTGGGATCGGGCGAGTTTGGAGTCGTGGATCCTGGTGTCGGTGCGTGCCGTGGGATCGAGGAAATTAGTTTAGGGATCGGACAAGATGGAGCTCGCGGATCCTAGCGTCGGTGCGCGTCGTGGGATCGAGGCAGTTAGTTTAGGGATCGGGCAAGATGGAGCACGTGGATCCTGATGGGGTGAGTTCGGGGTCGCAGACCCAGGCGTTTGGTGTGCAGTTGAAGCATAGCCGAGGGATATGGCGAGTTTGGGGTCGCAGACCCAGGTGTTTTGGGTGTCTTGAGCCCCCGAGCCCCGTTGGGCTTTGGTAGGCATCGGTTTGAGTTGTGTGCGTTACCCCGTCCTCCGTTTCTCACAACCGGAGGGGCTGAGCTTTGTCGCTTGCTTCGATCGCTCGGGCTCGAGTGATGCGCTCGGTGAGCTCTCTAATGGGTATGATCGAGTGAAATCTGGGTCCGTCATTCATGACGGGGTCGGCACAGCCCTCTTGTGATATTCCACTGCTCCTTTACCTACAACCCGGTAGATGCCTGGGTCATTTCGGAGACTGACCCGGGTGGCCTACTTGCCTCCCCTCGATGGAGATTCTGTGGGCTTGGCAGAGGCTTAGGATCAAATGAGAAGGTTGAGATGACCCTGTCTGCTTTGGGGCAGACTGGGCAAGGGCCGCACGGGGCTCATCTGCGTTTTCTCCCCTGGCTCTGTTTAATGTGGGGCGGCCTCGAGCCCTTCGTGGGCCAGCCTTCGAACCCCGGTTGGTCGTTGCTCATGTCGAATGAGGCAACTGCCGCTTCGTGACGCAACATGGAGCGTTGTGATGCATTTCGCTGCATGTGCGATGGCTTAGTTCCCGAGCCCCCGTGCGATTCAGGGCCCGAATCGTCCAGGGGGCACGGGCGTATGGAATAAATATGTGTATGAATGTATGAATGATTATATAAAGAAATAGATGGGGTCGGTAGTGTTACCTTGATGACTCGAGTGACGGGGTTTGAAGAGCTCTAGTCGAAAATGTCTGACCGGGACCCATGCTCGTCATTCGTGATGGAGTCGGCATGACCTACATGGGGCATCCCTTTGCTTCTTACCTGTATCTCGGTGTTTTTCTTGAGCCGTTCGATTGACTTAGGAAGCCCGATGGTCTCTCCTGGCGGAGATCCTGTTTTGGGTTTTTCCAAGTCCCGCTTGGGGATGTGGAGAGCTACCTGTGTGCGGTGGCGCTTTGGTTCCTGCGCCTAGCATGTGGTAATGGTGGGCCATACCTAGGCCACGTTCTGTCTGATCAGGCATTGTTCCATTGGGCAGGGCGTGTCTCATCGATCAGAGTGCGTCCCATCGTATCCCATCTGCATTAAATGGGAAAGGGAGAGGGTTTTTCGCTCTGTCATTTCGACTTTCCGGATCGGCGTGCTTTCCCCAACTGCTACGTCCTTTTCCTTAAGTAGAAGAAGGGAGAAGGTTTTCGCCCGTTCCTTTGCCTATTCCCCATCTGCCGCCTCCTCTCATTTTCCTTCTTGCCGAGAGCGTCTTTGAGAGCAGCGGCGGTTCCTAGGAAAGAAAAGGGAGAGGGAGAGGGAAAAACTCACAAATCCTTTTGTGAACCCAGAGCGAGATGTCGGACTGGAGGTCATCTGCTGTGAGGGAGTCGGTGCTGAAGGCCTTCGTCGTGAAGGGGTTTCTGCCGCCGAAGGAGGTGGCACACTGGAGGGCTCTCGGGAGGGAGGAGTTCCCGCAACCTCGGCCCGGTGAGGTGGTTTCCTTTCTCACCTTCCATGAGCGTGGGTTAGGATATCCCGCGCACTGGTTCCTGCACGGGCTCCTTAATGAGTGGGGTCTGGAGCTGCAGCACCTCAATTCGACGGGGGTGCTGCATATCACCGACTTCATCACCGTCTGTGAGGCCTTTCTTGGGATGGAGCCGCATGTGGACTTCTTCCGGTGGCTGTTCTATGGGCGAGCTTTGCCGATGGGGAATCTACCCAAGGCCGCGTCGGTGGGGGGCTTCGCCCTACAGAGAAAACCGAGCGCGGGGGAGGGGCTCGTATCCCGCGTACATCCCCTACGACTCCAACCGGGGGTGGCACGGGGAGTGGTTTTATATCAGCAACCCGGTGGAGGCGGTGTTCCCGGTGTTCACCGACGGAAGGCCGGAGAGGTGGGATAGTTGGTCGTGGGGCCCTTCCCGTCGGGAGAAGAAGAAGGTGGAGATCATCGAGGAGGAGCTCTAGAAGCTCGTGCGGCGTGGCCTTGACGGGGTGCGGTGTTCCACACCCTCTACCACCGCTGGGTTGCTCCATTGGCGGAGAGGGCACGACCGATGTGGAGGTACGGTGGCCCGTCGGACCCTGATCACGCGTCGCAGGAGGAGCTACCAGATGATGAGGTCTGGAGCCGCCTCGACCAGGTGCTGTAGCTAAAGCCCAAAGAGAAGGTCGATGGAAAGCCTGGACCTCTCAATGCCTTGGTGGTGTCCAAACTGGTATGCTCCCTTATCCTTACTCCATGTTCTTTTCTCCTTTGCTTTCCTTCTTTTTTGATTTTGAGTCGCCTGTTTTGTAGGGACTTGATGCTTACAAGTCCCGGCCGCACCTCCCAAAGGGGCCGGAGGGCGCGGCTCGATAGGCCGCCTAGAAGGAGGCGGCGAATGCCAAGAAGAAGAAGAAAGCCGAGGTGGCTCAGCGGAAGTATGAGATGGAGATCGCTCGACGCGTGAAGGCTGGGGAAAATAAGAGCGATGTCGAGTCAGAGCTCGAGTCGGAGGATCCCACAGAGGTGGATGACATGGTTTTCTCCGAGGAGGAAAGCCGGGAGGTCGTTGTGACCTCGATGGAGCGTCGCAACCCTGTGCTGCTGGCAGTTAGCAGGAGGCGGAGAGGCACGCCATGGTTCCCATGCCGAGGAAGCGTGCGGCGAACGTGGACGCCGCCGGCGAGCAGGAGGCGAAGCGGACGTGGTCACCGCGCCCCTCGGTGGTGTCGCCAGTCTCGTCCCTGCCTGTCGTGGGCGCGGCTGAGCAAGCCGGGCGGTCAGAGGAGCGGGCTTGCACCCGTGCGTCGCCGGGATTAGTGCTAGCACAGGACTCGTAGCAGGAGGATGCCCCGCCTGCTGCTCTAGTCGGCGCGTCCCAAGCCGAAGGTCACGGTGACCCGTAGGCCGGGCAGGAGCCGGTTGGGACGACATCACCCCCGGCTGAAGTGAGGAGACGCCAGTCGTAGCCTGGGAGCGGTCCTCGCCCTACGGGCCCATCGACGCCAGGTCTTGATTTCAGAGTCGTGACGCTTACCTCCCGGTATGTTTTTCTTTGTTTCTTTTCGATCTTGTTGTTGAGTCTTTTTGGAGTATGACTGACCTATACTTTTTGTCAGCGGCCGGATGATGACGGGGTTGAGCATCGCCCCAACTCCCGTGCAGGAGGTTTGGAGGCCCACCCTGCAGCGTGCCGCGGTGAGCGGCGGGGGGAACAGGGTGGTGGCAGCGAGTCCTTCCCTTCTAGGGGTGGTGCTCCCTAGGTCGGTTGCTAGTACGGTGGTAGCGGCGACGACGGTGCTGGCGGCGATCCCGGTGGTGACTGCGGGGGCTTTGCCGGAGGTGTCCCTTACGGCCCCTCCTTCACCGGCTGTGGTGGAAGAGGAGAGGGAGACCGAGCTCCCTGCTGTGCTGAGTGGAGGGCTGCACGGGCGACCCTTGCGGTCAGAGCCGAAGGTGCCAGAAGGAGACGTGGTCGGGACAGAGTCGAAACACCCGTCGGTGGCCCATGAAACCAAGGTGGTGGAGATTCCTTCCAACGATGAAGCGGATGACATGGTGGAGCTGCCGGTGCCATCGCAGGAACTGACGGTGGTTTGGTCGGAGGCTGGGACCTCCAGCAGGCTAGAGGAGGGTGACCTAGAGTGGCCCTGCCCTAAGGACCCATCAAAGGTTCGGTTCGTCCTTCAGGATTCCCAGGAGTGTCAGCTCTGGGACATCCTTGGGGGGAAAGGACTCGCCATGGAGTCCAATCTCGCCAAGCTGTCTATGAAGCTTGAGGACACCCAGGAGCGGGTTAAGTCCACCCAGCAGTTGGTCAAGGTCGACCTGCAGTTCGCCGTGGAGGTGAGTTTCCCATGTTTGTCCTTAACCTCTTAGTCTCTTGTTGGTTGCCTCAGCATGCTTGCTTCTCATTTTTGTAGGGTCTACAGGAGATGTTGGCCCGTAAGTCCTGTTTCCTCTGGATAGAGCATGCCTAGATGGCTGAGCTTGATCGTTAGTTGGAGTCCGCCCACCGTGAGTCCCAGGACCGGGCGGCCAAGGTGTCCGTGGTGTGGGCGGAGGAGCAGCACGCGACGGAGCGGGCGACTGCCACCGAGCGGGGGCTTGAGGCGGCGAAGGCCCGCTAGGCGGAGACCGAGGTGGGGCTGTGGAAATCCCTAGCGGACACCGAGGCGGCGCTCCAAAAATCCCTGAAGACCCTTGAATCGGAGAGGAACGCCCTGGAGTTGGCGCGAAAGGCCCTGGAGTTGGTGCGAAAGGCCCGGTAGGAGGTAGACCAGGAAGTGCTCGTGCTTCAGGGCCGGGTGATGGGGACAGAGGAGGTGAACGCCTGGCTGCGCGAATAGGTGGTCCGACAGGCGGAGGGACTCTCCGCCCTCGAGAACTTCCGCCTCGGTACGTACCTTTTTTGTTTTTTGTCGTGTTGGTTTCTTCCTTTAGCTTGTCACCCTTCTTCTAGAGCTGGGCGGAAAGGTGAAGTCATTGGAGCGGGACCCGGAGACGGTCAAGGTGACTTTTGGCCGGAATGCAGATGCGCTGGCCAAGTCCCTTGAAGAGCGACGTGCTCTCGAGGAGGGACTTGACCAGACTTGTAATGTTGCCCAGCTTGTCGTCTCGGAGGTCTTCGGGTCGGCGCCAAGTACTAGCGCACCCGCCATCCAGTTGGCGGAGGTTCCAGATGAGGTCCGGGCCCTCATCACACACGGGCTGTTCCACGGAGCGTCGGGGGTGTTGACTTCGGTGGCGACATACCACCCGAACCTGGACTTCGCCACTATCTGCAGCGGGTATGCCGACGGCTTGAGCACGGAGGACATCCAATCGCCCGGGGAGAGCTTGCTGCCGCACGCAAGGTTGGTGGCAGAGCAAGTCTCTACGCAGTGGTTGATGGATGCCCGCCGTGAGGACATGGCCGGAAGCATGCGTCAAGGGAACGTCGCCCAGCCTGTGGATGGCGTGGAGCCTAGGTCGGAAGTGGACATCGCTCCGTCTTCAACTGAGCTGAATGTCGTCTAGCTGGGGAGTGAGCAGCTCGTGCCTTCGTCGGTCGCACCGACAGCAGATGCCGCCGGGTGAAAGGTCCTAATGGCTAGAGGGGGGGTGAATAGCCTAATAAAATTCTACAACAACACTTAACAAAATATGTTAGACAATTTTGCGGCGAAGCGAGTGTTGCGCTAGCCTACTAAAATGTAAGCCACCTACCACAATTCTATTTCGAATAGTGTATGTCCACACAATAGCTATGACACTTAGCTAAATTAGTGTGCTCTCAAAGACTAACTAAAGAGCAACACTAATCAAACAAACAAGCTCTCACAACTAGCTACACTAAAGAGCTTGATAACTAGTTTGCGGTAATGTAAGAGTGAGCAAGAGAGTTATACCGCCGTGTAGTGGTAGGAACCAATCAATCACAATAATGAATACCAATGTAGACCAATCACCTCGGAATCAAATGATGAATACAATGATTTTTACTGAGGTTCACTTGCTTGCCGGCAAGCTAGTCCTCGTTGTGGCGATTCACACACTTGGAGGTTCACGCACTGATTGGCATCACTCGCCAAACCCTCAATAGGGTGCCGCACAACCAACACAAGATGAGGATCACACAAGCCACAAGCAATTTACTAGAGTACCTTTTGGCGCTCCGCCGGGGAAAGGTCAAGAACCCCTCACAATCACCACGATCGGAGTCAGAGACAATCATTGCCTCCACTCAATGATCCTTGTTGCTCCAAGCCGTCTAGGTGGCGGCAACCACCAAGAGTAACAAGCGAAATCCGCAGCGAAACACAATCACCAAGTGCCTCTAGATGCAATCACTCAAGCAATGCACTTGGATTCACTCCCAATCTCACTATGATGATAAATCAATGTTGTAGAAGAGTGGGAGAGCTTTGGCTAGGCTCACAAGGTTGCTATGTCAATGAAAATGGCCAAAGATGTGAGCCACAGCCGGCCATGGGGCTTAAATAGAAGCCCCCACGAAATAAAGCCATTGTACCCATTCACTGGGTACTCTGCGCTCTGACCGGACGCTCCGGTCCACTTGACCAGACCCTGGACTCAGCGTCCGGTCCACAGATGGACGCCACATGTCATCGGCTTCAAACGCTGTTCGTCAGATTCCAACGGCTATGACGCTGACCGGACGCTCCGGTTAAAACTGACCGGACGCTGGAACCTCAGCGTGCGGTCGAGTATAGTAAGGGTCAAAACCTGGTTTTCCTCGACCGGACGCGTCCGGTCCACCTCGACCGGACACAGCCCAGCGTCCGGTGGTAAACCTTAGCCACTGTACCGACAGTCAACGCGACCGGACGCAGGCAGTCAGCGTCCGGTGCTTCTGGATTCAGCGTCCGGTCACTGGACCGACGCTGGCATCAGCTCTGTTCTCACTTCTATCTTCACCACCCTTGCTCCAATGTGCCAACCACAAGAATTTGCATCCGGCGCAATAGAAAATAGGCATTCTATTTTCCCGAAAGCGCAATAGAAAATAGGCATTCTATTTCCCCGAAAGCCCAAACCCATCTCAACCCTGCAAACACCACCTCCTTTGTAAATGTGCCAACACCACCAAGTGTATCACCTTGTGCACAAGTGTTAGCATATTTTCACAAACATTTTCAAGGGTGTTAGCACTCCACTAGATCCTAAATGCATATGCAATGAGTTAGAGCATCTAGTGGCACTTTGATAACCGCATTTCGATACGAGTTTCACCCCTCTTAATAGTACGGCTATCAATCCTAAATGTGATCACACTCTCTGAGTGTCTTGATCACTAAAACAAAATAGCTCTTACAAATTATACCTTTGCCTTGAGCTTTTTGTTTTTCTCTTTCTTCTTTCCAAGTCGAAGCACTTGATCATCACCATGCCATCATCTTTATCATGCTATGATCTTCATTTGCTTCACCACTTGGAGTGTGCTACCTATCTCATGATCACTTGATAAACTAGGTTAGCACTTAGGGGTTCATTAATTCACCAAAACCAAACTAGAGCTTTCACCGGGCCGCCCCAATAGCTTGTAAAGTATAAGTAGTTTAGTAGATGCAAAAAGTTTAAGTTCGTGGGGGAGCCCCCGTGTAAACGTTCTTGTGTACTCAATGACTACAATCGGTTTTGTTTTTTGTGATGGAGTCACTCCGTTCGAGGAAGCTTGTCCCTTTTGTTCCTTAGTTTTACCTTAGCATAATTTTGTTTTTGATTCTTTCTTTTTCGTACTTGCCCGTTCGTCCCATAGGCTGCAACCTTAGGAGCCCGAGGCGTGGCCCGTGTGGCTCAGCTGCTCGTAACCGTAGCTTAGCGGCTGTAGCGGTGAGCGGGTGGAGCGATTCATCTGGTGCATCCCCACTCCCCTGGTGGGAGAGAGAGGCCGCGAGTTGGTCTCGTGATGCGGAGCTCTCCGCCTATTGAACGGCGACGGTCTCCACTAGCGCCCGAAAGTTTCGGTGGATCGCCTGTTCCTAGGGGTCGTTCGGCTCGGGAAGGCCGCGCAGAAGCATTGTCGCAGCGGCGATGTTCTAATTGGCCCGAGCGAACTGTGGGGGACCGTTCCCCCTATTCATGGTGTTGCGCTGGACCTAATGGGCGTGACCCTGGGCGTCGCTCGCCAGTTTATGCGCACGGAGCGCAGTGTTGGGCGCCGAGCGTGCTGGCGCAGTCAGCGGCTGGTTTAGCCGCTGTTGTCGTAGCTCCTTGCCGTGCTCCCGTGTGAGCGCGGGGGTCTCCGCACGAGGGTCCGGAGGGGTGTGAGTCTGCAAGGACTCCGTTACCATCGGTGGCTGTCCCGGAGTGTCCGCCATAGCGCACTCCTGGGACGGATGGTGGCTAGGCGCCACGTCACCGATGCTGGAGCCGTCACTCTCAACATCGTCATCCATGAGGTCGAGGAAATAGGTGGGAGCATAGCTCGCCATCCCCATGAATTTGGACGTGAGAGGGGGCGGCGCTGGCATCCTTCGAAGCCCCCTAGCGTACGTGTTCATGGGAGACGCGAGGCCGTAGGGGAACCGGTCGCATGGCGGTCGCGGCAGGGACAACGGGGTCCCTCCGAATAATCGGCGGAAGATAGAGAATAGCAAGTAAATAACAGCATGTACATTACTCACAGCGGGGTTTGAGCAGAGAGTTTGCCCGGAATGAAGTGCAGATGCCTCATCGTTGAAGTCGTCGTGCGTCTCGGAGCCCGATGGAGGGTGCCCCTCCGACGGGCACCGAATGAGTGCCTCCTCGTGGAGGTGTAGTATGCCGAGCCGGTCGGCGACGAAGTTCAGGCTTCCAAAGAGGAAGGCCTGGGATGGCTCAGAGACGGATGGAACCCACATCCCAACAGGTGGGAGTGCGGGAAACTCTAGCGAGCCAAAGCGAGTCGTATCGCCTAAGCCCGCCATGATGAAGGTGGCGGAAAAGTGGGCCATCCGATGACCAAAAAGTGTTGAATGTACAGCGTGTTCCCCACGGACGGCGCCAACTGTCGGTGCAGAAAGTGACCAACATGTAAATATTTGTAGTTTTGCCGTACGTTGTGATCAGAGGTGGCCTAGCACTCAATAACACAGGGTTTATACTGGTTCAGGTAATGTGCCCTACGTCCAGTTTGAGTCGGTCAGTGACTTTATTCCTGAGCCCAGGTGCTCAAAGTTTGCAGTGGGGTTACAAATGAGAAGGAGAAAAATGGGGGGTACAAGAGGTTCGGTCAGACTCCGGTCGAAAGGGCCGAGAGTGATGGGAGCCCCGCTATGAACTAAGTGTTCGAGCGTGTGCTCGTGGTTTGAACCTGGTGGTTCTACTATTGTGTACTAGTGAACTTGGTCGATCTGAATATCTAAATCAACTGAGTCTTTCGGGAGAGAGCGCATCCCCTTTTATAGATGAAGGGGATAGCTTTACAAGCGAGAGGGAGAGAGTACGTATGCTACTAAGCCTTGTTGCCCATGCCGGCGGGTACAGGATGATGGTAGGCGCCCACAACACTGTTGAATATCAGATGCACGTGGGAGGTTTGTGTTGTCTTCTTTGGGTATGACAGACATCGACACCTGCCACACTATTGGTACCTGGAGGCTTGCAAGGGGTTTTACCATGTTCGCCTGATACGGTAAATGCCGACGCCCACAACACTGTCGATGCCCAAAGGCATGTGGGGGGAGCCTTACCGTATGGGAGTTAATGGCGCCCACAACACTGTAGGGGAAAATGTCGGCGTCCACAACACTGCTTGGGTTCTGTCGTGCCCAGAGGGTCGCAGGGTACTGCCTGGCAGGTGCGCAAGGTATGGTCCCTGGTATTGCGGTTTGACTTGTGTGCCCTGCCTTACTTTCTCCGTCCGTTCCCTGGTCCTTACCGAGCGAGCGTCCCCGGTCGGTTAGTCCCAGTCGGCTCTGAATGCGCCAGTTGGAGAAGAGCAGTGAGCAGGGGTTTGGTGCATCCCCAGTCGGAGACGCGGGTCGGAGTCGGAAGTAGTGCTTTGGCCAGGCCTTCCGGTTGGAGAGGGTGTCCGGAGGCGGGCTAGAGACCGAAGCGAGCGCTCCGGTCGGAGAGGTGGGCCAGAGTCAGAAATTGGCGCCGTTCCTCCTCGGCCAGACCTTCCGGTCGGTGATTGGATCGCCCTTCTGGTCTGTCGTTTAGATAATTGGGCCGGCCCATGAGTTGCGTGTTTGTTTGCAACGTTGCCTGCTGGGCCGAGCCTTTGTTGGAAAGCCTGTCCGTGAAGGACCCCGGGTTTATGAACCCGACAAAGAGTATTTCGTATTAAAGCGCACTACCTATGTCTTCTATAGTTCTAGTAGAACAAAAAAAAGAAATAGAAAAATTAAATAGCAAAAATAAAACCATCCCTGCAATTAAAATCTACTATATCTATATCTATTCTACTTCTAAATAAAAGAGTAAAGAAATTGAGGGAAAAAATTCCACCCCTAAATAAAACCTTGTACCCACCTTTTTCTAGGATGTGTTAACGAAGATTTCATCCAGCGAATCAGATCCCGTTGAAAACTTCTGACGCATGGACCAAATAAATGGACATCGGAAACCCGTCCGGGCACACACACGTGCCTACTGGAAAAACGCGCCACCACGTCGTCTCCCTTTCTCTCCATGCATATATGTTTCCTTCCCTTTTTTTTAATCCCGGATCATCCCTTTCTCCATCGCAAAGTTTATTACACGACGGGCTTAGAAGGGACTGGCCGGGGGTGACAGGCTGACGAGGCAGTGGGCCGAGAAGGTGGCCGGGCGGCTTAGGGGCCCTGGCGGCGGAGGCAGCCATGCCAGGGAGGGGCGGGGGCGCCATGGTCGGAGGGAGGTCGCCGTCACGGGAGGGGGAGGGGAAGAAGGCGGCGGGGGTGAGAATGAGGAGGGTGGGGTTGAGGATGAGCACCGCGTGCTCGACGGTGAGGGGGGGCGGCGAAGGAGGGGCGCGGGGAGGGTTGCGGGCGGAGCGGCCGGGGACAGCGGGGGAGGAAGGGCACGTCGGGGAGGAAGAAGGCCGCACGGCGCCAAGTGCGTGACCCGTCACGGCATATCTTTGTCCTTTCTCCATTCATCATTCGGAGCCTAGCCTCCTGCCGTCGCCGTCCTCTTCATTAGATTGGAGCCAGACGCAGACCACCGGTGTTGAATCCTCCACGACGTCGACGCCTCCTATACGCGTGCGTGCGTGCGTGCGTGCCACGCGATGGCATGTACGGCGCCTGACGGTCGTGGTAAGATTGTTGACGCCTCAGGCCAGCCCCAGCGTGGTGGCTTCGTTGGTGGCTCTGCCAGGCCAACTATGTTCCGATGTCAGCGTATGTAAAAATTGGGTGATCTATACGTGTCAGCATGGCTTGCAGAGGCTGTTGTGACCTCATGAGAGAGATTCAACAAGAGAGTGGGAAAAAGTGTTGTCGGCTTTTATAGACTATTGTAGAGTTGAAATCATTTGGTTTCAACTTTTCAAGGGTGGCTCCAAGGTGGGATTCTCCACCTCTCTAGCAAATGCCGAAACATGTGTGCGTGTGTGTTTTGAAAAAAAAGAGTACCATATGGCCTATGGCCTATGCTGACCTGCTAATTGAGTTAGTAGGGAATGTTAATGGTGAGTTTAAATATGTACAAAATTAAAGTATTGTGCATAAGCTTATTATTTGCCTATTTAGATTCTCAGGTCTAAAATTTAGTTGACTAAAGTTGAGAACTAAAACTTCTTGTGTGGTCTAAAGTTTTGTGAGATAATCTAAATTTTAGATAAGACTTTTAGACCTCCTATTTAGAGTCTCAAGAGCTAACGTGGTATAAATTTTTTAGTGGCTAAATTTTAGAGCACAAGATCTAAATAGACCTATATTCCTTTCGATATAAAGATGGAAATCTATTACACTGCAGACACAAGTAGTATACTGATTTTTATAGTCTTTCCAAGCACAGTTGCATCCGGCAGCAGCCCACTCTCGTTCCCTAGTTCTCTGGCCCCATTCGCTTCGCTGAAAAAATAAACCGAAATATTGTTCCGATTAACTTGTTGTGAGAGAAAAATACTGTTCTGGCTAAAAAAATAAGCTGAAAAAGACGGATTATAAGAGAAACGAACGGGGCCTCTGTGTTCATTATGTGTCTGAAACCAGCTTTTATGTGCATCGGTTTTTTAAAGTGATATTATGTAACCATTATTGTTGTATTTATGTTTATTACTCTCTCAATTCTAAATTATAAATCGACTTGTATGTCTAGATTTTGTTATATAACTAGATATAGCATATATCGAAGCGTATAGTCAAAATTATGTGCTTAAAAAAATCAAAACGACTAATAATTTGAATGGAGGGGGTATTTTTAGTACAATTTTCATTATCGTAAACTTGCTATTCATTTCTTTGGTTAGTAATTAGGAATGAAATTTTCAGATATAGCGACAATACTCAATCATGCTTTAGATAGGTCAAATATTCTTTTTGAGACCAGCTTACTTACCAATCTTACTTAGAATCACTACAAAAACTGATTGTTTTGTTTTTCGGTGGTTATTTGCAGTTTTCAGCTCCCTATCAAATCTTTAAAATACACACCAAATCCAAAGTGGTTGAATACTAATAAATAAATAGATTTGGGGATTTGCTAGACTAACCTATCTGCTATCCTCGGATCAACTGCAGCAGCAATTCGTGCCAGCGTCATGTCCTGGCTTCCGCAAGGAGCGTGTGCGGCGATATGCTAGACTGGATTACGGTTACGCTCGACCATTCGCTCGTGACCTTATCCTAACTGGTAGCAGTAAGAAGGCATAACAAATTCATGTCTCGCCTCAACCATCTAATTTACGACTTGCTTAAGTAGGTCTTGGAGTTCTCCAAGGATATTATCTCCACATTCATTTGCACTGCTCTTTAAAATATCCACCAAGAATTCCGTCTTCAGTAGTGTTGATAGTTGTGCATGGCAGATAATAAGTCAACTTATTAATTTTGCTATGTAGTCTACAAAATATACATAGAGAATATATATATGCTCCCATGGTTGATCACTGGCATTCTTACGCCATCCTACGACCGCATGAAACTGTATAAAAGGAAGCCCACCAATTTCTTGAGAAGAGTATGGGTTTACTTGTTGTAGATAAATCAAATGACTATTTGGTAAGAAAAAAGAAACATAGTATGAGTTATTAACAGTTAAAAGTTTTTGGAACCCATGTTGCTAATTCACTATGCCAGTAATAAATATTATCATTCCACGCAGGATTAGCCAATTTTAATGACGACATTGAAATTATTGGCAATATTATGTAATCTAGTTATACTAGCCGAAACCCCGGGCGTTACCACGGGTGCAATAAAGCAAGTCTGATAGAAGCAAGCAGTGTATGGCTACATTCAAACAATGGCATCGTAATGGCCAAAAGATGGTTACATGGATGTAAGATTCGTCATCATACATAGCAACAATTCCACTCATGATAAAAAAAGTAATAATTCCACTCTATTTGTGTTGCAACCTTTGTAACCATCGAGAAGCATGACATTCCAATCTAATTGTAAACTAAACAATACTTGCACCTCTTTGTGGTGGAACCCAACAGCAGTTGTTGAAAAATGCAGGATGTTCCGTTTCGGCATAGAAGAACGAAGTGGGTTATGCAGAAAATATGCAAAGTAAAATTAGAAGCGAAAGCAAATTTTTGAGCGATTTACAGACATGCAATAGTAGAGGAAAATGTTAATGAACGTACCTTAGCAGCAGTGGAAACAGGGAACTGTGGGTGGTAGAAGTATTATAAGACACATTCATTTGCAAGAAGAGCAGTACATGGTATTCTCTTTGTTTCAGTCTTGAAAGCACCTGCACATCAGAAATAAAGAATTACTAACCTGTTGCCCCCATTTGGAAGCTTAATGTGTCCAGATAGGGTGAAATAGAAGAGTGGCCGTTGGAAGCAGTTGGAGCTTGGCTGATGCAGCAAGCAATGAAAGGAAAACATTTCCTGTTCCCTGTTTAGTTTCCAAATCATCGAAATGACATAGTGGCCTAGCAAGTCCCAACAATAGTGCTACAGTTAGGGAAATGAATGACATACCTTCAATTATAAAGAGGTTACACATGGTAAACAGCGAGTTCATCTTCTCTCCTGTTTTACTATTGATAAGTCTGTTTGTAGCACAAAGCCTTACTATGCATTGTCATTGCAAACAAACCCAAGTGATTTTTTATGTAGCTGCACCAACAAACTTCAGAACCGTGAAACCCACATAGAAGGAAGTGTGAACATTTTCTTGCCTACACCTGATCAGAAGGCAAAAAAGGGGTAGTTCCATTCAGTCAAAGGTTTGCAGCAAGGTTTTTCTATGGTGACGTGCAAACTTCTCTCTATGGAGGATTTTATAAGACACTTTGGAATAGCAGGTTGCAGCAAGGGAGGTGGCATCAAAAGCAGAATGGAAGCGGATGTTTTTAAAAAAAAAATAATGGTTGATATGTAAAATCAGAAATCGAGGATGTACACAGATACTAATGCACCATTGAAACAGATATGTTGGATGTGCATGGGTACTAATTGTAGTACTGAAACAGTAAGGGTCGCACACTAAAATACATAGGTATACTACACCTTTGAACAATACATAATTTATTAATTGGGCCACTCAAAAACTGTGCCATAGTATAATTTTGTAGAAGATTTGTTAAATTTATAAAATAGAGTGAAATTGGTGACATCACACGATCATGTCACTTCAATTTAGTAGGCCTGCCTTTTTAAGAGCACATGTTGTGGTGGTACAATTCCATTTTCTTTCAATTTGAGATAGAAGCCTTCCTACTACACAAAAAAGTAGAGGTAATAATCTGATCAGTTGCCAAAAATAATGTAGTTGTACAATATGAACAATGGTCCATATTTCAACATGAAACTATTTCTCTTCTATATTAGCACAACATTCAGAAGGTCTAGATTGGTGCTGAAAGAGCTAAACTCATCATTCGACAGGCATGAAACTATTTGTCTGGTCACTGAGTTTGAATAGTTTAAATCTGGTACATGCCCCTACATATCAAATTGAAACAATTAGAATGTACTGTAAAGATTTCTGTTTTTGCGATTCTGAGAAGCAGGGGGAAATTATGGTACCTAAATATCAGTGGAAACAGGAAAGTATGGCTGGTGACAGAAGCATTATTACCGAATCCCAGGCAGATGACAATCTCTTCCGGCACTAATAGCCTAAGAAAAAAGTTATTTAGTGCACCTAGTAAACCATGTAAACTAACCGTCAATATACCCATTGCCTTGTGTTGACCTCTTACCCACATAGACCGTGAAATTTGAACATCGAAGCCAAGCAACAGAGGTGCACTATTTAAATTGTAGAATGAAATACCTGCTGATCTGTCAGCCAATAAGGACATAGAATGAAGCCATATAACTGCTATAGCAAAAGGGAGCCCATTTGGTAACAATTAGTGACAGGAATAACAATACAAATGCAAGCCCAACACTATTTTTGAAACTCTGCATAGGTATATAAAACAACAAATGATTTGGAGAGAATAGTAATCGACGCTCTTAGTTTATCAATGAAAACTGAAAAGAAAAAAGGAAATGATTCGGTGAAGAAATTCTGACCTTACTGAATGGAAAGAGTGAACCTAGCAGGTTTCTTATCAGGCAATTTGACATCATCATATTTGTTGCCATAAGGATAATTTACAACAGTCCATATCCCATCCAGAAGACCTTGCCGGTGAGCTGCTGTAAAGGCGAGCTTCACAGTGGCATAAATCCATAGAGGCATTCCTGCAAAGGTGAGCTGTCTCAGTTTTCGGAACAATAAGAATGGCTACAGTTACATGCAAAAGAGAACATGAAAACAGGAAGGTCGACTATTAAGCAAATTGTGCATCCGATTAGGATCACCTTGTTTAGTACACTGAGCACATAGGGCTGCAACTCTTCTGTCCTATAGGCACCAGCTCCAAGATTGAGCTTCGGGTCATTTTTGTCTGCTGTAAAAGCCTCTGGAACCCCAAGAATTGGGGCAGGAGGAGCCTGGCACTCCTTGAAATCGAGGAACAGGTTCCGATGCACCTTGTCAGGAATCGATTCATTACAGGTAGAACAAAAATGGAAAAAAGCTCCGGAAGGAGGAGGGAGAGGGAGAGGAAAGGGAGCCGAGCAGAGGCGGGAAAGGCGAGGGGAGTCGCACGGTTAGCGGTGTTGCCGATCGACACCAGGGCCGGTCGCGGAGTACAGGCACCATCGGGGAGAGGAAGAGGCGGTGAACCTTCGCCACCTGGGCAAGCCGCCGGCAAGGCCGCCTCCGGAGCGGATCCGCGAGTGCTGGAGAGGGAGAGGCGGCGCGCCGAGCAGGTTGACCACCAGGGCCAGCCATGGAGCACACCAGGACCGGGGACGACAGGAAGAGGCTACGAAGCAGGTGCGTAGGCATCAAGCCACAGTGCCATGGGGTTGGCGCGCGCCATCGTGGGCCGGCGGCGCAGGCCGAGGAGCCGTGTCAGAGGGAGGAGAGCGGCCGCTGCGGAAGCAGCGCAGGGGCAGGGGCAGTGATGTGGAGGTAGGTGCGGCAACCGGTGGGGGAGGAGAAACGTCGGGAGGAGAGGAAGGACGGGAGCGGCCGCCGAAGGGATAAGGCGTCGGGGGTGGGGGCTGGGCTTTCCTGCAGCTGCTGTGGTGGTCGTCGATAATGAATCGAAGGGACAGGAACAAGGGGCGACGTCGCCTCGCGAGGAATCAGTAAGGCCCCCTTTGGATTGAGGGCGAAATGGAGGGAAAATGTAGGATTCTATATCCTAAGGATTCGGCTACTGTTCACTCCTTTGGATGATGATAAGAAAGGATCACATGAAAAATGGAGGGAACATTCCTATGGCAGCCACTCTGGAGGAAAAACGGAGGATTTCTACCATCCACTTCGGCCTCTTCTTTTTTGCACGAAGACCGGGGCATCTTTGTCTGTTCACGCCATTTCTTTCCATATTTGATTGTATGGCAAGAGCTGGTGGCTATCCAGGTCGTCGCACCCATGCATGCTTGTCGTCCTTGTCACCAGGATTGCTTGTCACGGGTAAACAGTATCCAGGCACGCACATGCAGTTCCTTTGTTTCACCTGAGTCTGCCAAAGGCGTTTCTGTTGATTTTCCTGAACTGTTAAATCCTACGGGAAAGCATGTAAATTCCTTCACTTTTTCTATCCCTACCTTTTTCCTATCCTGCTTTCAAGTTAGATCCAAAGGGGGCCTAAATGGTGTTGGAAAATAAGGGTAAATAAATAAGGGTAATGGTAGATATGGCATGCTTGGATCATTACCCTTGTACCCTGGATTTGGAGCAAGTAGATCCAACGGTTTTGTTACCCCTGTCTATTATGTATAAAGTGTAGAGCCTTGATAATATGACAGTAGAGAGTCTAAAAACAAACACCAAGACTATAAGTGCAAAATAAAATATAAGTTTTGGAGGAGTTTACAGAACATATTGTACATTGCTGCAATCTTTAATACCGTACCCCGTGTGAGGCCAGCATTCAAACAATTTTGTCAGTTCTTTGTAGTCACCACCGCGGATCTCGTCCAAACTGAGATATAGACGGTTGACTTTGCAAAATTTATAATTATTTGATTAATTATATAATTATATACACAACAAGAGAACAATTATATCAACTTACACAGAACTAGAGGTTCATGAAGTGGTATTTATCTTCCTCCAACAATTAGGCTTCGCGACCATGGATTTATTTACATCTAAAAATCCCTAAGGCCCGTTTAGATTCTTGGAATTAAATTCATTCTAATAATTAGAATTTAGACATAGATTAATTAAGCTAATATAATTGTATATGAAATAGATTTGTATATTTATTATTAGCCATAAAAGGTACATACTTATATGTTGTATTTCTATTATAGGGAAGTGAGTTGAAGAGTATGCTATAAGTCGGACAGTAGAATTATAGCATAGTGTCTATAGAATCCATTTCCATCTTCCACTTTATAAATTTGATATAGGCTTATTTGTGAGTTTGGAAAAGTTATGGAATGTCAAATTCTAAGTCAAATAGCATAATCTATTAAGTATATTTCAATCCCTCTAATATAAAGAGATCCAAACGGCCCCTTAGAGATATTTTAGATGCAAATAAACCCATGGATCATGATTGCTTCAACATGGTTGTTAGGACAGTTCCGTGCAACATAGCCTGGTTGATTATATAAGACAAATACCATTTTATGGACCTCCAGTTCGATGTAAGTTGATATAATTATTCTTTATTTATATATAATTGTATAATTAATCAAATAATTATAAATTTTACAAAATCAATTTTCCATATCTCAGTTTGGACGGGATCTGCGGTGCTGTGATGAGGTAGATGACAAAAACTGGCAAAATTGCTGAATGCTGGCCTAACATTGACTAAGATATTAAAGATTGCAGTACCATAAGATATGTAAACTTCTTTAAAAACTTGTATTTTATTATACACTTATAATCTAGGTGTTTGTTTACAGATTCTATTGCTATATTATCGAGATAGACTCTATACATAGGCTCTATACTTTATTCATAATATAATAGACTAGATAACAGAACCATGTACATTATGGATCTGCTTTCTCCAAATCCAGGGTACACGGGTAATGATCTAAGCTTGCCATTTATAAATAGATTACATGATATTGCACTAATTTCAATATCGACATGAAATTGGTCAATCCTGCGTGTGGAATGACAATATTTATTACTGACATCGTGAATTCTCAACATGGGTTCCAAAAACTTTGAACTGGTAATAACTTGTAATATGTTTCATCTTTCTTATCAAATAGGCATTTGATTTATATAAACAAATAAACACATGCTCTTCTCTAGTAAATTGGCAGGCTTCCTTGTATACAGTTTCATGCGGTCGTGGGATGACGTAAGATGGCCAGTGATCAACCCTGTGAGCATATATATTCTCTATGTATATTTTATAGACTACCTAACAAATTAGTAAGTTAACTTATTATCTACCATGCACAGCTACCAGATTCACTAAGAACAGAATTCTTGGTGGACATTTTGAAGAGCAATGTAAATGAATATAAAGACATTATCCCTGAAGAACTCGAATACCTACTTAAGCAATTCATAAATTATTTGTAGTATACGAGACATGACTTATTGTGTCTTGTTATGCACGAGTGTCTTCCAGATTATATACGTGGTAATATAGAACTTCGTGAAACTTAAACTATGAAAAAAATATCACCATGAGGGTGTTTTTATATACATCCCTGAAATGAAGTCGTGGTGTTAACACGAACACTATACTAGTGTAATCATAGGTAAACTTCACTATTTATCTTTACTAGGTAGCGTGCCCTTACGTTGCTATAGGACAGCTAAACTTTTGTACTAAAACAGACAGACCACACGGTTAGATAACAATACCGTGAAATTAAATACCGACATTAAAATAATATTTAATCCAAAAAGCAAAGTTCGTAAAATTAACATAGTCACGGAGAGGGCAGCGCCGCAGGGGCTCATAAACTCTACTGTATAGACATTTCCGTCACCGTCATGCTGCCAAGATAATGTTTTATATCGACACTAAGAAATCTCCAATATCCTTTTCTTTTGTGTGAACATAAATCCACGAATAAGTTCCGCCGCATCTCCATACCATCCTGTACACATGGGTAAATACTATGTGTCTTATAAAATCTCTTACAAAACCTTAAAACAAAGTATGTTATACTCACCATATAAATATATGTGGCTTTACGACCATTCCACGCAGATATATATTGTAGAATAAGATATCCACTTGAGTGTTTGTGGTAAGATTTACCATCAGCAACATATAGAAATAGTTAAATCATAGTTATTATTATTGTAAGCGGCGGTGACTCTGAGTTAGTTACCCAGCTACGTCATCTGCAATGTTTTTTTCACGGATGAATTTACATTTGGGTATTATTATTGCAAGCAACGGTGACTCTGAGTTAGTTACCCATCTATGTCATCTACAATATTTTTTTCACGGATGAATTCCCATTAGAAAATATCATCGTTCCATATAGAAATATGTTCATTCACTACGGCCATGTATTGCAAGTTAAATCAAGAGTTTACCTAGCATACATCAACACTGGTGTGTCTTTACACCATTTTTCAACAGGTCTAGAATCAATCATGATAAGCGTCTTCTTCTGCTGGTGAAAAACATAAAGCATATATTTTCAAATGTGTAGCCATGGCAAAAGAAACTGCAAACATGGTAGCGATTAGAATAATATATAGTAAACAAGTAATAAAAGCATGAGCAAACGACTTACGTATCTGTACTGTGGTAAGTTGTATTCCATATTCTCACATACACCAATCGCAGCAGCCATTTCTTTTGCACTGTATCTTTTACATTATTCTAGGCTTTGTGTTAAAGCACACATTTTTCTGAAAAAGAAGGATATCGAGAGTCAGGATTAGTATAACTTGGCCTATTTTATAATAATTAGAAGAGCAACAAATAAGACAATATAATATAGCACGATAATAATTATAAAAATGTGCTTACACAGAAGCTTAAGTCCATATGATGCTTCATAATACTATTGTATTGTGTTAGTGTTCCATACTCTCGAGCTGCCTAAAAGCGGACACCTAAGTTGAAACAGTTCTCAGAGATGCCGCGATCGTCCATTAACAAGTTTTATAGGTTCTTGACACTTAGTGCAATTATGGAGTGATGAAAACCTTTAACCTAAGGCCTCCTACAAAGCATTAGACACATATGATGGTTATCTAATTATAAGAGAGCACACTATTATTAGTAAAGTAATTAAAATAAGTATGTAGCTTACTTCAACATCGTTGCACCCTAAATTGCCATGACATAATCAACCAGTAACTGAGTCATCTCTTCCTTGTTCATTGGCATGTCTTTCATGACCTCAAATACCTAAAACTCATCAGGCTCTTGGTATGGACTTGTGAGGATTTGTTCTGAGTTTGTATGTGTTGAGGTGTGCCCTTTTGAACCACTAAGCATTCAACCTCTTGAGAATGTTCTCTTTTTCATGGATGCTTCAGCCATCTTTGCATTATCTATTATGGCACACTCGTTTGGGTTTCCAATATTTTCATCACTATCAAGGTGTGGAGACCCCTTTCATTTATTTAACTTTGACAATAGCAAGATCGCCGCAAGCTTCAGTCTAAATTCTTTCATATCATCCTCCACTATAGTATGAGCATCATTAATTATTAATTAAAAAACTACAGCTAGTGCACACTCATGACTTGTGGTAAGACACATAGTGAACTACCTGATTGAACTCATCTAACAAATCATTCCTGGTCCAATACTCTATAAAGGTTATTAAGAATAAACCGCATCAAAACTACATACAACATTAATAGAAGTTCAGGCACACATTGGATCAAAGAGGTCAAAGAAACACAAAATTCAACTTATATGATGCCGTTATTTCTGACATACCCATCATTTTGTAATAATTTGTCATGGAAAATCTCCCTAACCAGCCAGGTATCAACCTCAATATCTGGTCAGTTGTGCTCTTTCAGGCATGTCTGCTCCAATATGAAATCTATCTCTTTCCACAGTCCAACTCGCTATTTATTCATAGAAGAATGAATTAATTAGCCTTTCTAAAATATAAAATGTGTACAAATACCTATGTTAGAAAATACCACAGTTTTATTAAGGTCAGCACGTCCGAACATCTCGCCCAAAGAGTCTAGTACCCGGACCTCACGTTTGTTAGTGTTCACGTTTGTTAGTGTTTATAACACCAAGGTACCAGTGTGATCCGGTAACATTTAATGGAAGGAACACCTATTAAATTAAATAATAAATATTTTTTCCGTCATAAAATTTGATAATCAAAGAACGATATATCGTTTAAAAAAATTGGTACCATGTCATGATCCAAGTAAGCTAGCACCCTTCAACTTAAACCAGTGGAAAGTGCCATGGTTAGGGTAATTGGCTTCAATGGTCTCATCTTTTTCTCAATTTTGCTTCATGATTGCAGTTATGCACGCACTTTCAAGATAGACTGTACCTCCCGGCCTCTTTTAGCTTTTTTCATTTGGTACGTGGCTTGTAAATAAATGATCGTAAATTTCGGTAGGAGACGGTATTTTTTCTCTCATATAAACCCGATAGCAGTACTTCTTCACGAACCAGGCAACAATACGATCCGATAATCGAGCAGTACATTTTTATCAAACCCTCCTAGACCTTCAGCAGGTTAATATAAGCATCTATGGTCTACATACATTGAGCCATTA
Organism: Miscanthus lutarioriparius; assembly: GCA_904845875.1. Taxonomy (NCBI): domain Eukaryota; kingdom Viridiplantae; phylum Streptophyta; class Magnoliopsida; order Poales; family Poaceae; genus Miscanthus; species Miscanthus lutarioriparius. The sequence goes on from CAJGYO010000002.1 coordinate 57,737,934, forward strand.
GAAAGAAAGGACATTGGGGGGGGAGGAGCGTTGAGGCATTTGATAGAAATAATGTTGGGCATCGGATCGAGTTGATGCCTGTGAGAGAGAATTAGGAGCCATAGATTTTAGTAATGTTGGAATCCAGTGTACAATTTTTTGGTGTATAGTGGTTGGGACGTCTCAGCGGGGGATAATTTTTAGGGTGTACCTAGGATAGTTTTGAGTGTTCCTTTATAGTAGAGAAGAAGATAATGGCGACAATAACTGTGAACTCGATGGCAACATTTGAGTGTTGGGCCCGAATGCACCCCAGATTGAAATTTTTCTATAAACATTTCCTTTTCAAAAGATATTTACCGTACTAATAATTTGTGAAAAAATAGTGAAGCAAAAAGCACCAACATTGCTTCCAATAATTTTTCATTATAAAAATTAAATCAAGCAACCAAGCTCGTGGTAGAAATATTAAATAGTCTGGATACTTTGATTATTACAAACTAAATGGAACATCCATCAATTCGGCAAACATTATTGTGCCATCTACATATTTTCTATTTATAAATGGAACAAAAGTGACTTTTATTGAACTAAATTCATGTCCATCATAGGTATGTCAAAAATAAATAGCTAAAAATTCATCCTCATTATTTAGAGACGCATCACTAACCATGGGCACATACACTAAGAAAATTATACATAGGATTCCAACATTAGTAAAATCTATGGCTCCTAATTCTCTCTCACAGGCATCAACTCGATCCGATGTCCACATTGTTTCTGTCAAATGCCTCAACGCTTGTCCCCCAATGTCCTCTCTTTCTAATGGCTCAATGTATTCAGATCATAGAAGCTTATATTAACCTGCTGAAGGCCTAAAAGGGTTTGATAAAGAGACCGTGAGGTACGGTCTATCTTAAAAGTGCATGCATAACTGCATTCATGAAGTGGGATGGAGAAAAGGATGAGACCATTGAAGCCAATTACCCTAACCGTGGCACTTCCCAGCATCCTGGTTTAGGTCAAAGGATGCTAGCTTACTTGGACCATGGCATGGTAGCAATTTTTTAAATGATATATCATTCTTTGATTATCAAATTTTTATGCCTGACAAAGTGTTTATTATTTGATTTAATAGGTGTTCCTTCCAATAAATATTACCGGATCACACTGGTACCTTGGTGTTATAAATGCTAACAAACATGAGGTCTAGATGCTAGACTCTTTAGAGAGATGTTAGCCTTTTCTACAAATGTTAATACGTTACACGAAGAACAAATCTTAGTGCGGCGGTTAGCAATAAAACTATGGATATTTTCTAACAAAGTATTTATACAAGCATTTTATATTTTAGAAAGGCTAATTGATTCATTCTTCTATGAATAAATAGCGAGTTGGATTCCTACAAGAGAAAAGAGATATATTTTATATTGGCTCAATAACAAGGCAACCAAGAGCACACCTACCTTAATACACAATGTTGAGGTTGATACCGGCCACAGGGTTAGGAAGAGATTTTTTATGCAAGCTATTAATTACAAAATGATGGGTACATCGATAATAAATAATGGCATCATATAAGTTGAATTTTATGCCACTTTCATATCTTTGATGCAATATGTTGCCCAACGCTTAACCTCTATTAATGTTGTATGTGGTTTTCATGCGGTTTATTCTTTTTCCCGTGCTTCAGCAGCAAGCTATGACAATAACCTTTATGGAGTATTGGATCGAATTTATTTATCATAGAGTTCAATCAAGCCACTTCTAGGAGGTGGCAACCTAATTCACTAAGTGTCTTACCACAAGTCATGAGTGTGCACTCACTAGAATCGCTCACTCACATAGGTTTTTAATTAATAATTAATGATGCTCATACTATAAGTGGACACTAATGATATGAAAGGATTTAGATCAGCCCCAGCTTAGCCGTTACCCCTTCTTTCATGGCAGCGGTCGGGCCGATCTTTATATCGTAAAAGTTGAATAAACGCCCAGGGTGTCTCGATTCACATCTTGATAGTGATGGAAATATTGAAGCCCAAGCTGAACCCCCAGCCCGGTCGTTTCTAATAATGCAAAGATGGTGAAGCATCCGCATGAAAAACACTCCAACATTCGTCGTCAAAACCGGAGAGGTCAAATCATGTTGACCGCTTAGTGGTTCAAAAACTCGGCATTTCACTTCTAACTTCATCACCCTTGCTCCAATGTGCTAACCACAAGAACTTGCATCCGCAAGGCATTCTATGCCAATCAAGACCCATCTCACCCTTGCAAACACCACCTCCTTTGTAAATGTGCCAGTTTACCCGGTGTACACCACCATGGTTAGCATTTTCACAATCATTTCCCAAAGGATGTTAGCCACTCAACTTGCCACGCCACTGTCGATCCTAGCGACAATGCAAAGTTAGATCACTCGATGGCACTAGATGACCGATATGCAAACAAGTTTGCCCCTCTTGATAGTACAGCCATCTATCCTAAACCCGGTCATAAACTTCTCTACACACCTATGACCGGTGAAATGAAATGCCCTATGTTATACCTTTGCCTTGCATTCCATTCCATCTCCTTCAAATGTCGATGTGCACCAACACGATCAACAATGATATGATCCACTTCATATCATCACATGATCATATTGGTTCATCAATCTTGACTCTACTTGCTCTTCACCGTTGCTATCGTCCATCGACGCCAAGTCTTGCTCAAGCTTCACCGCCACACGGTCCATCACTCCAAAGCCTTTGACTTGCCCTTCACGCTTGCAACCGGTCCATCAAGCCAAGTCTTGTCTTGATCTTCTCCACCTTGATCACATGACTCAATGTCATGTCTCATGTGCAATAAGCTCCTTCATCATCACATGTGTGAGCTTTGCAACATCTCCAAGCCATTTTCACCTCCATGGCATATGTTGCTCATACACATGTTCCTGTGGACTAATCACCTGTGTATCTCACATAAACACAATTAGTCCACCTAGGTTGTCACTCAATTACCAAAACCAACAATGACCTTTCAACAATACAATAGTATTATGAAGCATCGCATGGACTTAAGCTTCTGTGTAAGCACATTTTTATAATTATTATCATGCTATATTAAATTGTCTTATTTGTTGTTCTTCTAATTATATAATTATAACATCCTCGGTGTTACCGCTTAAACAACTTGCTAAACTATGTCATGAGCATCTTGTTTATGTGTCAATGTATGTGATAAAGTGTGTAGATCAATTTCCGTAACTCAAAATGATCAACGAAAATGCTAAACGTAAGTTGATTCAATAGTCATGTTATATCACTTAGGGTTTTAAACCAATTTTTATTAAGCAAAAATACTATAGAACATGTATGCGACACTTAAATAAAGTTGGAAGTACAAACTTGGTAGATGACAATGCAACTTTAACTTTTGGAAAATAGATGTTGTTAACTAGTGTTTTGGGAGCTCTAAAATCAAACATGATGTTAAGATAAGCTCTTTTTGTTAAGTCGGCAAACACTTGAATTTATGTTTGAAGTACCATTTTGACGAATTATATTGAGCAAAATAGTTAAATAGTGTTTTAATATTATGTTCCTACGGGTTGGTATGAAATATGGACTAGGTCATGGTATGTTACTTAGTTGAAATTAACAAGGTTTAGACCCTTTGAAAATTACGGCTAAAGTGTTAAAAGTTGTAGATCAAACTGAACCGTTAACTTTTCTAAATCGAAAATGATAGACAATGTCGTTTTTGGCTTTTAAATTTCAACAAAATTGGTTAAGCGACACACCTATGTTTTTGCACAATTGGGTGCATTGAGGTGTGAACTTGAGCGTGGTGAAGGTTGTGGTTGCGTTTGAGTTGCGATGTTCACGCAAGAAGTGTCTGAACTACATCAGAACGCGTTTTAGCTATGCTGTTAGCGCTCTGTTCGTGAACTGCCATTCGGCACGACAAACCTACCTTGGCGCCTCTCCAACTTCCCCTCGGGGCATCTAGTGGTGACGACAATTGCTTCGTTAGCAAGTCGATAGTGCCAATTTGGGGTTCGTGGACTTAGTGGAGTTTTTATCAAGCTTGTAAGTGAACTTTGGGCTGCTTTAAGAAGCGTGCAAGACGCCGTTCCAGGCTCTCGGCTTGAGTACCCCGGTCACCACGCGAGCACGCCGTCGTGGGCTGGCCGCTCCTGGCCGTGGCCGCTGCTCCATTGACCTCTCTCGCTGGCTCTGGCTGCACACCGCGCCACGGGCTGTCGTTGTTGCTGTCGCTCTCAGTGCTGTGTCGTGTCCATGCCTAAGCCATGCACACTGGGTCATGCTACGGTGCCGCTGCACGTGTGCTGCCGCGCGTGAGGCCAATGGCCACTACCAGCCGAGAGCCACAACTTTAGTCGATGTGGCGCCCGTCTCAACCACTCGAGCCACCTACTGTCAAGCCGCTACCTGTCTCCGCTGTCCCATAGCGTTGCTGCCTTTATCATGGAGCCACTGCCCTCCTGCCAGCGTCGTCGACGGAACCACACCGCTCCATGAGTTAAATTCATGCTCCATGGGATACCGCACCTCGATTCAATGCCCTAGTAGCTGGGTGTGGAAGCTAGCTAAGAGCCCGTCCCGCACCAGGGCACATCCAAGTTGTATTGCTCGCCAATTTCAAGTTTTGCTCGTCGCTGTAACACCCTAAAATTTGCACTTTCGAAAATAGGATTAAGATGATTTATTTATGAATTTTTGTGCACATGAAATATAGGAAAAAGAATATTTTTCATTATATTAAAATTCATCATAAGGAGTAGCAACATGGATGTGCATACATGCCGGTGCATTTGATTTATTGCAATGAGTGGTTGAATCCAAAATCCAAAATGTTTTTGGAATTGGCTTTGAAATAAAAGAAAAGAAAATTTGAAAATGAAAGGATTTAAAAAGTTGTAAAATTTATTTTTGGAAGCCTACCAAAATTTCTCATTTTTATTTGAATTGAAAAGTATATTAGAAACTATATTTGAATTTGCTCGGCCTGTGTAACATCCCAGATGTTAAAAGGTAATTAAGAAGGTGATCATGTCATCATTATGCATAATCATCATGCATTTCATGTTTATATTATAGCATGTAAATGTTGTTTATGAAGTGTTTTATATGTTACATGAAATAATGTCTATAATAGTGGTTAAGAAACTTTGTGAATATTTGGTGTGAAAATTTTCTAAACAATTAAAAATCTTTTCTTAATAAAGTTTGAAGTACTAAGTTGATACTTTACTTTAGAATCAAAGATATGTTGTTTTTTTAATCAAGTTCGAAATCTTTGTATTGATTTGAATTTCCAAATACCCTAATTTTCAACGTTTAAGTTTACCTTCCGAGCGGGTGATTTGAAAATGAATTTTCCTCCTTTTTCAAATGATTAAATAGTGCTGTAATTTGTTATTTTGTGTAGATTTATTTAGAGGTCCAAAAAGCAAAAATTTATAGAGTGACCTCTCTATGATGTATATTATTTAAGAAAAATATACAAATGTTTGTTTTTTTGAATGTGTTTGCTCAATTAATTAATTGAGTTTCCAGAAAATTTATGTATCCAAAATTATGAAATTGTTTTGCTAAACATGTGATAAACATTTACAAAAATTTTGAGGTCAATTGATACAAGTTGATTTATTTCATAATTCTTAATTAATTAAATAATTCATAAAAGCAAATAGTAACCATTAGTGATTTAGGTTTTGTTTGAATTTTTGATTGAGTGATGTCCTTGGGTCATTAGTTGATAATGATCCTTGGCAATTGAATTAGGTGTTACGAAAAGGTTTAGTTAGTTTGATTTGTAACTGCATTGAAGGAAAGTTGTATTCAAGTTGTTAACTTTTGCATCCATCATCGAGCATCAGCATATATTTTATCTCGTCATGTTAAACATGACATTGTTACTACGTGTAGTGAACGAAGGTGAGCACGTGGTAGTTAATCAAGTAGTTGAGGAGGTTGATCCGTCATGAGGTTGGTGTTGATATCGGTTATACCTTGCCGTTTGCATACAACCCTACCTTGTGTTTTATTGATTTCTTTTGCTTTTCTTTCTGCATTAAGTGATTAGGAGTTAAGTGAAAACCTAATTGATGCATTACCAACCTTGTTTTCCATATCTACATTGTTAACCGTTTTAATTCGTATATTCCTAGTTATGCTTAGCTATGCTTAGAACGATGAAAGTTGGGTGATTACCTATCAAATGTAAACTTTAAATGGAACTTTGGTTACTTATGTTATCATATGATATGGGAATGTGGAGTAATAAATCTAGACCGGGCGGACTCGGTGTTGGGGAGCCACAAGACATGGAGGTCCTGTGAGCGGGTTGTCTCCGCCTATGTCGGTTAAGGCCCGTACCATTGTTGAACCGCATGAGGTGAGACTTTGTAGTACTAACCACATACTCCAGTAAGCCTTAACTTGGCTATTCTATTACGAGAATGGCTACTCGCGCACTGGGAGTGGAGAGATGGCGGGAATAGCGTGTACCCACGTGGCAATGGGCTGGATTGGTGGAGTACTGTATTCTCGGATGGCGTGGACCCGTTCTTGTTTTAGAGGATCTAAGGGTAGGTTGGTATATGTAGGTCAGGGACTTGCATATGTCGTGTGGTCTAGAATTCCCAGCTGGGTTTTAATCGGTTCGAATCGTCGTTGCTCCTCAGTTATGGAGACTCACTTCTCTGTTCGTCATCGTAGTTTAAATAACTGGAACTTGAGGATGGTTTGTGAAGGTATTGGTTATGAAATTTCATGATCTCAATACGGATCGTGTCAGCTTTGTCTATGATCTTATGAAGTTTTAAATGTTGATATAAGAATTTTGTTAAAAAGCTTTTACACAAAAGAACTTTGATTATTGCTAAAGCCATACCTTGAATCCCCTGAGCCTGTATTCCTGCGTTCTATTAATTCTTATTTCGGTTAAGTCTTGTTGAGTACTTTTGTACTCAGGGTTTGTTGATCCTTGTTGCAGGTGAGGTTCATGAGCAGATCTGTTTTGGATCGTGCTGCATGATGGTTGTTTAGTGCAATGACTATAAGTAAATGTGTGGCTCTTGGGCAGGGCAGCTTATTTGTGTGTTCTATAATATGTTATAATGCCACTCCACTACTTTGGTTTGTATTATTTATCAAACTTAGTTGTATGTTTTGAAACAAATGGTTTGTAAACTATGTTATTGTAAGTCTTCCGCTGATTTACTCTGGTGTAGATATTTAAATAAATATTGTAATGCTGTAATGACTTTGTAATGTGATCCTGCTCGGAAATCGTGGATGATTCGGAGTTCTTCGAGGACACCCGACAGTCTTCTTAAGTTATCGGGAACATATGCATAGTTGTCAGAGGTCGTCGGACAGTGACAGATGCATGTGGGCCCTATAATTTAGGAGGTTCTGCCACAGAATGGTATTAGAGCGATCGTTACAAAGTCTTTGTTGTATTGTTTTACAAAAACTTCAAAATGATTTGGGACAACTAAGTATAACTTGTTAATTTGATCCAAATTGCTTCCGACTTATCTTATTTCTCTCCCCATTCCTTATTTGATTAAAAAGGCTTTGTGTGATGGAGTAGTAATCTTATTATGCCCTATATAATAAAAACAAAAACTTTTGTTTGTTTACAATAGGAGCTTTGATGTTTAAGATTTATAAGGACGATTGATGCATCATGTCATTAATGAAACACTGCATATATTCTGGTTATAATCATTCATATAAAGTTGAAATATAATGATGTTTGAAACTTTCTCCTTCCATTTAGAGAATGGCTATTGCTTGTTATAGCTATTTTTGTCCCAATGAATCTGGTCATGTACCAGGCTTGGCAGTAAACCACTCCTTGCTTGTTTTTGCTCATAAGTTCTCCATCATTTGGAAATTTTGATGAACCTTAATTTTCCCTACCTACTCAATGTTGAAACTTGAGACTAATCCTTGACTTCCCAAACCTATGCATGTGTCATATCTTGGTCTCTCCTAATGCAACACATGCTAGTTCCTTGATCTTGCTAGCTTGACAAGTGTTACCTGTGAGTTACTTTAGTTGTGGACTATGGTGGTGCCATGATCCATGATTTATGGTGCTGCGTCGGAACCTAGGGTCTCCTGTGGACTGCAGCCATAAGGAAATACTGCTGGGCGCTCGCTGGTATCAAGGTCTGCGGTCATGATCCATTATAGCTCCACAATTAATGTGATTCACTCATATTGGAACTCTCATTTGGAATTCATGTTCCATCATTCCATTGAAGTTACTACATCCTTTGTCCCTTAAGACTGTCTTTTGATCACGTTTGTAATTTTGAGTCAACTCTTGTTGTTTTATGAACAACTTGAAAGTTAATGTGTTTGACACATTTCCTTTTCCACTACTCAACCCAACACTTTTCGCACTTTGTAATCTCGGGACGAGATTTCTTTAAGGGGGAAGGATTGTAACATCCCAGATGTTAAAAAGTAATTAAGAAGGTGATCATGTCATCATTATGCATAATCATCATGCATCAACTCATGAATGCATTTCATGTTTATATTATAGCATGTAAATGTTGTTTATGAAGTGTTTTATATGTTACATGAAATAATGTCTATAGTAGTGGTTAAGAAACTTTGTGAATATTTGGTGTGAAAATCTTCTAAACAATTAAAAATCTTTTCTTAATAAAGTTTGAAGTCCTAAGTTGATACTTTACTTTAGAATCAAAGATATGTTGTGTTTTTTAATCAAGTTCGAAATCTTTGTATTGATTTGAATTTCCGAAAACCCTAATTTTCAGCGTTTAAGTTTACCCTGGAAAACCCATTTTAAAATCTAAGCACATTTTGGGGTTGGGCCTAAAAGCAAAAGTGTAGAGCTGGTTATGTTGTACAAAGTTTGTTTTTGGAGTTTTCAAAGTTGTTTAGAAAAATTTGGAGATATTTGAAATTTTAAACGAATGACAATTCTATAATTACTGTGAACAGTGTTCACCGCCTAAGCTACATGGCTGGCGACCTTCTTCGGCGTTCCAGGCACGTCGTGGCCGTCTTTGGCTTCATGCTGGCGTGATGAAGGCTTCCGCGTGGCTTCTCTTTGCTTCTAAGCCGCACTATTTAGCCTGAGCCATCGCCGTTCATCTCCTTTCTTCTTCCTCTGCTTTTGCCGTCGCCACCGCCTAATTCCGTTGAGCTTGCGCCATCATCTTAGTGCTTGCTAGTCACAGCTATAGCCCGTCATGGCTCCTCCTGCTCCTTGCGCAGCCAACCGACCTGCTGTTGTAGCTTGACTTCGCCGAGAAACTGCTGTGCGCGCTCTTCTTCCTCGTGGCCGGCAGCGTCGCCATCGCGTTCGCCTCACCGTGGCTAGAGCTCCATGGTGCACCTCTGTCCTTGTGTTTGGTTGCTTCAGCTTTGTCTCGATGTCGCGGTGCTTAATCCATTGTTGCTTGGTCGTTTTGCCACCGCAGTCGCCGAACTCCGCCACCGACGACGTTTTGCTCCGCCGTGTTTGCTCAGCTCATCGAACCTCCTTGCTGTTGCTCCTTTGGCTCAGCCTTTGACTCCAACGCATTCGGGGTGAGCTCCTGGTTCTTCCGAGTTGTTTGTGTGAGTTCCTGGTTCTTTCGAGTTGTTTGTGTGAGTTCCTGGTTCTTCCGAGTTGTTTGTGTGAGTTCTTGTTTATCCGAGTTGTTTGTGTGAGTTCCTAGTTCTTCCAAGTTGTTTGTGAGTTCCTAGTTCTTCCGACTTGTTTGTGTGAGTTCCTGGTTCTTCCCGAGTTGTTTGTGTGAGCGGGTGATTTGAAAATGAATTTTTCCTTTTTCAGAAATGATTGAATAGTGCTATAATTTGTTATTTTTGTGTAGATTTATTTAGAGGTCCAAAAATTATGAAAATTTATGTGTGACCTCTCTATGATGTATATTATTTAAGAAAAATATGAAATGTTGTTTTCCAATACTTTTTGAATGTGATAAAAATTGCTCAATTAATTAATAAATGAGTTTCCATGATTTTTCTAGGCTTATTTATGTATCCAAAAATTATGAAAATTGTTTTGCTACTTAGTTATCATGTGATAAACATTTACAAAAATTTTGAGGTCAATTGGAACAAGTTGATTTATTTCATAATTCTTAATTAATTAATTAATTCATAAAAGCAAATAGTAACCATTAGTGATTTAGGTTTTGTTTGAATTTTTGATTGAGTGATGTCCTTGGGTCATTAGTTGATAATGATCCTTGGCAATTGAATTAGGTGTTACGAAAAGGTTTAGTTAGTTTGACTTGTAACTGTACCGCGAAGGAAAGTTGTATTCAAGTTGTTAACTTTTGCATCCATCATCGAGCATCATATTTTGTATCTCTCATCATGTTAAACATGACATTGTTACTACGTGTAGTGAACGAAGGTGAGCACGTGGTAGTTAATCAAGTAGTTGAGGAGGTTGATCTGTCTGTGGAGGTTGGTGTTGATATCGGTGTAACGACTCCGGACCCAGATTTTTCCGTCAACAAAGGCAAGCCCCGGATGCATACAACCCTACCTTGTGTTTTACAAATTGATTTCGCTTTTGCTTTTCTTTACTGCATTAAGTGATTAGGAGTTAAGTGAAAACCTAATTGATGCATTACCAACCTTGTTTTCCATATCTACCTTGTTAACCGTTTTAATTCGTATATGCCTAGTTATGCTTAGCTATGCTTAGAACAATGAAAGTCGGGTAATTACCTATCACCTGTGAACTTTAAATGGAACTTTGGTTACTTATGTTATCATGTGATATGGGAATATGGAGTAATAAATCTAGACCGGGCGGACTCGGTGTTGGGGAGCCACAAGACATGGAGGTCTTGTGAGCGGGTTCTCTCCGCCTGTGTCGGTTAAGGCCCATACCGTTGTTGAACCGCATGAGGTGAGACTTTGTAGTACTAACCACATACTCCGATAAGTCTTAACTTGGCTATTCTATTATGAGAATGGCTACTCACGCACTGGGAGTGGAGAGATGGCGGGAATAGCGTGTACCCACGTGGCAATGGGCTGGATTGGTGGAGTACTGTATTCTCGGGTGGCGTGGACCCGTTCTTGTTTTAGAGGATCTAAGGGTAGGTTGGTATATGTAGGTCAGGGACTTGCATATGTCGTGTGGTCTGGAATTTCCAGCTGGGTTTTAATCGGTTCGAATTGTCGTTGCTCCTCGGTTATGGAGACTCACTTCTCTGTTCATCATCGTAGTTTAAATAACTGGAACTTGAGGATGGTTTGTGAAGGTGTTGGTTATGAAGTTTCATGATCTCAATACTGATCGTGTCAGCTTTGTCTATGATCTTATGAAGTTTTAAATGTTGATATAAGAATTTTGTTAAAAAGCTTTTACGCAAAAGAACTTTGATTATTGCTAAAGCCATATCTTGAATCCCCTGAGCCTGCATTCCTGCGTTCTATTAATTCTTATTTTGGCTAAGTCTTGTTGAGTACTTTTGTACTCAGGGTTCGTTGACCCTTGTTGCAGGTGAGGTTCATGAGTAGATCTGTTTTGGATCGTGCTGTATGACGGTTGTTCAGTGCGATGACTATAAGTAAATGTGTGGCTCTTGGGCAGGGCAACTTATTTGTGTGTTCTGTAATATGTTATAATGCCACTCCACTACTTTGGTTTGTATTATTTATCGAACTTACTTGTATGTTTTGAAACAAATGGTTTGTAAACTATGTTATTGTTAGTCTTCCGCTGATTTACTCTGGTTTAGATATTTGAATAAATGTTGTAATACTGCAATGACTCTGTAATGTGATCCTGCTCGGAAATCGTGGATGATTCGAGGTTCTCCGAGGACACCCGACAGTCTTCTTAAGTTACCGGGAACATATGCATAGTTGTCAGAGGTCGTTGGATAGTGACAGGTGCATGTGGGCCCTATAATTTAGGAGGTTCTGCCACAACCTGCTCCTCCCTCTTTTGGCCTGGGTCCCTGCTCAGCCCAGATCGGCCTCCTTCCTTCTCCCTCGGCCCGCTCTCCCTTCTTCCTCTCCCGCGGCCTACTCTGACCCTAGGCCCAACTTGGCCAAAGGCCGCGCGGTGGAGCGCTCCCTTCCCCCTTCTCTGTTTCACTGACTGGTCGGCCCCGCACCCTTGTTTCACCGACAGGTGGGTCCTGGCTGTCAGCCTCTCTTTCCTTTCTTCCCCGCCATGACTGACGCAGACTTCGCCGCCGCCGAGAGCCCATGTCACCTATGATTCTGCCATTGCCGTGCGCCGCAAGCTCCTCTATGCTCATATATACAGGCTAGGACCCCACGCCGTCTCGCTACCCCAACCCTATTATGCTACAGCCGCCGCCCTTGCCCTAGCCCCACGCTGCCTCTGGCTTTGGATCTCACCAAGCTCAGAAGCACACCCACCGCTGCTGTTGACACCGTCTGCTGCCTCGCCATCGCTAGAGTTGCTTCTCGGTCTTTGTTGGGAGGTAAGGAGGCATCCAAGGTCTCTCGTTCGATCTCTAGCTCTCTCTGCGCCGCTCTCTAGGTCGCCATCGTAACTTGAGCCACTGCTCCGAGCCTCGGATAGCCTCTGCTAGCTTGCTGCCCTTCAGAACCCCTAGACGAGTTCGCCGTGCCTCCCTCTCTCCGCTCATTGCCTTCCCATTGAAAACTGAGCTCGGAATAGCTATTCCGACGAAGCTCCATCGTCGGCAATGGCCAACCACCGCGCCGGCTACTATTCTGGCCGGCAGCCTCCTCTCTCTCCCTTCTTGATCTAATCTGAGCCATCCATCTTGGATCCAACGGCCCAAATTCCCCGATACCCCTTCATGTGGCTTAATTGCATAAGAATCCCTCTGGTTTTCTATGTTCTAACCCGCCATCCCTATATCTTGCTAAAGAACCCCTCGGCTTTCAGATATTTGCGCCCACCGTCCTTGAGTCGATTTAAAACTGATTTTGATTTATTTTAAATCAAAAATAAGTTCTAATTATTTACAACAATGCCATTGCTATTGTTTTAATTACATCTTTTGCGTTTTAGCTCTGATTTGACCCGTTTAACTTGTGTTAGGTTTGTAATTTCATAATCTACATGTTTATACTACTGTTAAATGTGTTTTCAACAGTTAAAATTCAAGGTTATATTTAATCTATTATTTTATTAAAGGAAATCGTGTTTAATTCATATCTTCTACGTTTTAGCTCTGATTTGACCTGTTCAAGTTGCGCTAGATTCATTACAACGAGATCTATGTGTTAGTAACAATGTTTATGATGCCACTATTTCTAGAATTTCATGGTTTAAGCTTTAATTTGAATAATAATTATGCAACTAGATTTTATAAATAAAATATGATTTGTTTTATTTTAGTTTTATAATTCAAATCTAAATTTTACTTGATTCAATTTATATTATTTATAAAATATCTTATATATATGATTTTATATAGTTAAAATAAATGAAGCCTATAGTTTTCTTTTCCACGTATAAAGCAAATCTTTCGGTAGTTGTATCTTTTTCACCGTAACTCCGATTAACGTGCTCTTCGCGTCTGTGTGATCGTAGCAATGCGTAGATTTGATTTCAAATTCTTTTTCATTGATTGGTGTACTGTTCTAATTTAGATCTATTGTTTGCTTTGTGTATGGTTGCATGGATGCTTGTGTGGTGTTTGATGATCGTGTCCAGTCGATGACCTTTGTGTTGGTGATATAAAAGAAGTTGGTGATCCAGAAGAAGTCCTTTGGAGGTTACAACTCAATAGAAGAAGAATCCAAGTTTAAGGCAAGTATAGCATGAGATCTTCCTTGTTGTCCTATACACCTCTAATCATTTAATTCATACTGCATGTGTCTACCTTGACTACCACTAAGGACATTCTAGTATTTTGTACTTGTACCTTGATACCTATGGGGTATTGCATTGGGTAGTATGATGCTAGTGCTCAATTAAAGACCATGATCTTGTAACTTGACTAATGATATATGCAATAAACATTAAAAGATGCTTTTTAGCAACATGGAACAAGGGGCTAGAGCATTGGGTTGTTTTATGGTGCTCTAGATTCCTCTCCATAAGGACTTATCTGTAAGTGATCATCCGGGACTTACAGTACAGCTGTGAGGGCTACATGGCTCTGGCTTTAGCTCAGTATGAGAACCTTTTCTAGCTTGTTAGTGGTTACCTTTATGGGTGCAAGAATGGCTTGCCGAATCAGGTATAGCGCGGCCTCTGTCCCCTTGTGTATAGGCTTGGCGTCATTGTGCCATCAGGAAGGGTGGCTCTACATCTATCTACCGAGTGAATCTAATGGCCCTAATTTGTTAGACGAACCTTTAAAAGGCTTCATAGTGAACCCTGCCGACCTTCCTTGGTAGTGGGTCAAGAGGTTGATCACCTCGGACGAAAGGGTAAATCATGACTCACAATGAAAGTGTACAACCTTTACAGAGTGTAAAACTGGTATATCAGCCGTGCTCACAGTCATGAGCGGCCTTAGAACATTTACGGAATAGATAACGAATACTGATGATACTGATGATAAAGATGCTCACTAATGATTACTGTTTATGCTATTCATTATTCATGTTTACCTGATCATATGTTTACATGGGCTGGTGATAAACTTGTTGCTACTCAATTGCTAAAATTGTGACAATTAAAAGCTAATCGCTGTTAAACCAGTGTCAGCCTTTTGAGCCTCATGAACCCCATGTTATATTTGTTGAGTACGACATGTACTTACGCATGCTTTACTTTTCAATACTTTGGAAAAATCCTGGATGGGTACCAGATTGCTAGAGTTTGGAGGAATTAGGTTTGTGATCAACCAGTCAGTTGTCCCTGTGAAATTAGAGTCTTCACCCAAAGATCGGAGTTGTCTTTTCATTGTTCGCTATCAAAGGTTATATTATTTATACTAAGTACATTATATATTGAGCATTGTCTATTGATAATACCCTTATTTGTAGCTATATGTGAGATTTGACTTCCTCAGCTTACATATGGTGTGTATCTGGTTTTGTCATTAAAACTAGGTGCTACAGCCGCCAATCTGTTTTCACCGGCGTGTCTAGGTTTGGTTTACGGTGAGTCTCTTGTCACCGCTGTAGTTCAATTGATGGCCATACTAACTCACCATTGACCCCTCTATCTGGTGCTCGCCTCGGCTTGGCCAGAACCTTCACCAGTGATGGGCTGATGCGTTGATGCCGTGCTCGAAGCGCCACCGCATGGTGTGGGCGCACGTGGCCCGGTCACCTCGTCGCTTCCCCATCTTATCCATCACCGCAGCTAGCCTCGGGGTAAGCTCTTATTTCTCTCGCCCGATCCGTTATACTTGTCGTAGCCCTAGTTCATCGAAGAAGGAACGCCGCCATGGGGTTTGCCCACCTGTGTGGGCAGCACACTAGGGGTCATCGTTTAGCTTCAAATCACCGCTCTAGGTTTTGTCTTGGCCCCGCGGTGCTCGTAGTGCGGGTGCTTCGCTCTGATGGCCAGTGAGGGCGCGCTGCGATGGCTAGAGCCACGCCACCGTGGGTGGGGGGATGTCAAGGACCGGCTTTTTGCGAAGATAGGTTTGTTGGGGGTGCTCTCTACAAAGGGTTTCTCTGGTGCAATAGTACTCGGAGGCACCGCATAATATTCAGGTTGGCTAGGGGCTATTTTGCAAAAAGTGTGACGCAGGCGTGGGCTCCCCCACCTTGGGCCACTGCAGGGCTAGCTGCCGCATGCGTCGTGTCCGCATGCGCCGCTGGGGCCGATATGGTTGATGCCGAAATCTTTTTCTTTTCTAGGCATTTTCTAATTTAGTTTCTAAGGCAACTTGTAAATTCAATATAAATTTGTGAAGTTGGCCAAAAATTATGAAACCAATTTTGTCAGGTTCCTAAAATCATGATCTATCTGCTAGTATATTTTGTTCACATAGTTTTATATTATTCTTAGGAGCTATATAATTAATTTGAGATACTTAATATTGTTAGAATATAAACTTGTAGGAATTGTTGTGATGAATTGGTAGTAGTGTTGGCTCTAAAATTTTTACAGTAGATTCCTAACATTATTAGGTGCTCACTGTAATTTTTGTAGCTCCGTAGGAATTAGTTTGTTAAGGTAACTAAATGAGCCCTACTAAAAAATATATTTAATCAATCAAATGTCAAAATAATTGGGGGTTTGTAGAACAAAAATATTTTCTGGAAATGAGCCTCACTTGACAACATGGATACATGGCTTAGTATGTTAGTTATTAGAGCTAGCTCATTAGCTTGCGAGATGTAATCATATTTTAGAGTTGCAGATGTCGTTGATTATTTACGTCCCTACGTTGTGTCCTCGTATTTCATGATAGGAGCGATGTTGGATTGTGGAGTCATCGGAGTAGCAGAAGCAGATGGTGACTTGATGATCATGCCACCAAGATGAAAGCTAACTTGGTTATATCTTACCCAAGCAAGCCCCAGTGCATAACCCCTATTATTCTACACTTTATTTTTTGCTGGTGCATTAAGTTTAAGGAGTTGAATAAAACTCACTTGCATATATATATCCTTATCCTACGAGTCTTACTAGTATGACAGGATCATGTAGATTGCTATGCTATAGGACTCCGGTAGAAGTCGAGTGATTGCCTGTCACTCGTGAGAAATAGGAAATATATTATTGTTGTTATTATATTACTGTCACATGGAATATATATATATATCATTGGAGACCGGACGGAATCATACTTTGGATCTAGACTTGGTTGGGCATTCGAGCAAGGCTCGGATTGCACTTGTTCTTCCTATATCGATTGAGGACCGTCCGTTGCATTAGATTCTGGTCAGGTCACAGACTTATTATCCTAAGCACATACTTGCTTATGAGAGCGGAAAGGCTCATTGCTCTCTTATCGTGGGTTCTAGCTCTTTCTAGACTGACTGATTGGAGGCGGGGATGGTGGAGGTCTAAGCACCACACTGAGTCTAGGACTTAGGTATGGGGGCTTGGAGTCCAAGTTTGGATGGGGACCTAGACCCCTTGATAGGAGAGTGGTGGATTGGTCCTGCTTGTGCCTAGGGTACTAAAACCATCTAGCCCCCTAGTTGGGTTTCGGTGATTAATGACAATACATGATTACTATGACTAACGTGTATTTTGCAGAGGCAATTAAGTTAGGTTATAGTAATGGCAATTGATTGGCCAATCATGGTTGCCATGCCCCTACAATGGAAATCATTTCGGTTTTCAAAGGATGGACGACAGGGTTAAGGATGGACTAATTCTAAGTGTCATTTGGTGTTGAAGAGATATTTAGAGTAGTTTAGGACTTTGTTTTTCCTTTAGTCGTACTATTAAGAGGTTTATGGACTAGTAGCTTGACCTAGGTGAGTCTAGTGGGTTAGGTGTGGTGCACACTTGTCAAATCTAGCACTAGGTAGCTCCTAAGTAGCCCTAAGATCAATTGGAGCAAACTTCATTCACATATGATTTTGAGTTGGAAGTGAATGGAGGGTCAAATATTCACCGGACGCTCGTTTCGGTGTGACCAAACGCTGGCAGTAGAGTATGGTCAGTTTATTTGATCAAGTGAAGTCATCTAGATGTGACCAGACGCTGAGTGAAATATGACCGAACGCTGGGTGCCAGAGTCTGGTCAACTCCAGTAAGGTTCCAGAGAGGGAGAATCCTGATCGAACGCGTCCGGTCAATGCTGATCGGACGCTGGTCAGGTTCTGGCTATTGACCGGATGCTGAGCACTAAAGTGACTGAACGTTGGGTGCCAGAGTCCGTTTAACATCAGTAAGGTTCTAGAGAGCAGTTTTCGTGACCGGACATGTCTGGTCAATGCTGTCCGGACGTAGGTTAGAGTCTGGTCACAACTTAATGGCTCAGTGGCAGGGAGAACTGACCGGAGTGTCCGGTCACCTTGACCGGAGCGTCCAGTCATCCCACAGAGTGCTGACTCAAGCACATAATGGTTTGTTTTGAATGAGGGGGTATAAATACTTCCTCTATTCATTCAAGGGAGTACTCTTGCCCATTTCAATAGCTGAGAAACACCGTTGAGAGTGCCAAGGAGAGCAAGAGCCTAGTGAGGTGATTGAGATTTGAGAATCCAAGATTGATGCCTTATTAGTGAAAAGAGAGTAGCAAGTGTGCATCCACTTTTCTCATTAGGCTTGTTGTGGTCAAGTCAGAGTTCTTGCTTATTACTCTTGGTGATCGCCATCACCTAGATGGCTTGGTGGTGATTGGGAGTTTGGTGACCATCCGACGGAGCTTTTGGATGACCCAACTCAAGTTGTGAACGGTTGTGGGTGATTCACCGCAACGGAGTGTCGAAGAATCAACCCGTAGAGAGCACTTGATCCTTGCCCGGATCAAGGGGGAGCTACACCCTTGCGCGGGTGCTCCAACGAGGACTAGTGGGGAGTGGTGACTCTCCGATACCTCGACAAAACATCGCCGTGTTCCTTCTTCTTTCTTTACTTTGAGCATTTACTTTTGCGTAATTCAATTCTTGTCTTTACATTCTTAGAATTGTCATGCTAGAGTAGGATTGGAACTTAGGGTGCTAAACTTTTGTGCGATAGATCATTAGAATCACATTCTAGGCACAAGGGGTGAAGTGGGCTAAGTGTAGGGTTTAATTATTGCAAAGAATTTTAGAATTAGCCCAATTCACCCCCCCTCTTGGGCATCTTGATCCTTTCAATTAGTATCAGAGCCTTGTGCTCACGTATTTAGGCTTAACCGCCCAGAGAAAGATGTCTCACGGGGATGGACCTCCTCCTATTTTTGAGGGAGGTGATTTTCCTTATTGGAAAATCCGCATGGAGGCGAATTTAGAAGCTCTAGATGTTGGAATTCTTAGAGCCGCCTCTCAAGGTTTCCCAAAACCTAGGGATCCCACGCACCTTCAAGGCGATGAAGTGAATTACGAAAAATATAATGCAAAGGCTAGAAACACTATCTTTAGAGGCCTTTGCAAAGATGTGTTCAACCGGGTGAGGAACTACAAAGATGCCTATGCACTATGGTCGGATATTTGTACGCTCCATGACGGAACTAAGAGCGGGCGTGAGGAACAATATCATCTTGTTATGAAAAAGCTTAATTCATTTGAGATGCTTTCGAAATGAAATATACTCACGCTTAAATGTTCTTGTAGAGGAAGTCAATGGGCTTGGACTCACTTAAATGCAACCATCTGATGTTTTAAGAAAAATCTTGAGTGTTCTCCCCATTGACAAATATGGGCATATTGTGACCGTGCTTCATCAAGGTGATCTTTCCACCGCTACACCAACTCAAATCTTGGGAAAGATAAATGCTCATAAGATGTACATGCACATCACACCACAAGATGGCTCATCCTCTACCAAGAAGAAAGATAAGGACTTGGCATTTAAGAAGGAGAAGAATCATGATGAGCTCAAAGAAGAGAACAAGAAGCTCAAGCTAGAAAAAGAGCATCTCAAGACCAGGTTGAGCAAGTTTACAAGAGACAACGTCTTCAAAGTGAGCTACTCATGAACACCATCATGAAGATGTATAGAAGTGGAATTAGATACTTGGCAAATCAAGAGAAGAAGGCTCAAGCTCAACAACAACAACACAAGTCAAAGCCAAAGCCAAAGAGATGTTTTGAGTGTGGACAAGAAGGCCACTTTGCCCATGAATGTCAAACTCCACCACCACAACACTTGCCCAAGCATGCTAGACCCTTTGCTTTCAATGCTTATTACATGCTTAGAAATGACTCTAATGAAAAATAAAAAAAGTTATGTTCTTAGGACCTCCTAACAAGAATATGCCTAAGAAAATTTGGGATGCAAAGTCACTTGTAGAGAAAGTCAAGAGCTCTCATCAAGTTTGAGTCCTTAAACAAGCTTGATCTCTTGTGTGTTGGTGAACTACAAGACCGGTGGAAGTCATTAGGTAATTGATAGTGGTTGCACACAACATATGACCGGTGATCCTTGTATGTTCACCTCACTAGATGAAGAAGTAGATGGCCAAGAAAGAATTACATTTGGAGATAATTCAAAGGGCAAAGTCAAATGATTGGGTAAAGTGGTAATATCAAATGATCATTCTATCTCAAATGTGATATATGTTGCTTCCTTGAGTTTCAACTTGCTATCCATTGGACAATTGTGTGATCTTGACTTCCAATGCTTGTTTATCGAGAAGGAAGTGGTTGTATCTAAGAAGGATGATGATCAAGTGATATTCAAGGGATTTAGATACAACAATCTATATCTAGTGGATTTCACCTCCGAAGATGCTAACTTAAAGATATGCCTATTCACCAAAACATCACTTGGGTAGGCTATGGCATAGAAGGCTTGCTCATTTTGGGATGAGCTCACTCAAGAAGCTTATGAAGAATGAATTGGTGAGAGGGTTAAAGGATGTGAAATTTGAGAAGGACAAGCTTTGTAGTGCATGTCAAGCCGGCAAACAAGTTACAAACACTCATCCTACAAAAGCTTTCATGACAACAACAAGAGTACTAGAGCTCCTTCACATGGACTTATTTGGACCAACAACTTATAAGAGTTTAGAAGGAAATCTTTATTGTCTTGTGATTGTTGATGACTACTCAAGATATGCATGGGTGTTCTTCCTTCATGACAAGACCAAGGTTGCTTCATGCTTCAAGAAGTTTGTCAAGAGAGCACAAAATGAGTTTGAAGTGAAGCTCAAGAAGAATAGAAGTGATAATGGAAAAGAGTTTGACAACACAAACATTGAAGCCTATTGTGATGAAGTTGGGATCAAGCATGAGGTCTCCGTAACATATACTCCTCAACAAAATGGTATAGTTGAGAGGAAGAACCGAACATTTATCACTCTAGCAAGAACAATGCTTGACGAGTACAACACACCCGAAGCTCTATGGGCGGAAGCTATCAACACCGCATGTTATGCATCCAACCGCCTATTTCTTCAAAAGTTTCTTGGCAAGACACCTTATGAGTTGCTCAATGGGAAGAAGCCAAACATCTCCTTCTTTAGGGTGTTTGGTTGCAAATGCTACATCTATAAGAAGCGGCAACACCTAGGGAAGTTTTAAATACATTGTGATATTGGTTTTCTGGTTGGTTACTCATCAAAGTCCAAAGCATATCGAATATTTAATCATGCCACCAGCTTGGTTGAAGAAATATATGATGTGGAATTTGATGAATCTAACGACTCCCAAGGAGCACATGAGAATCTTGATAATGTAGGTGATGAACCATTGAGGGAGGCTATGAAGAACATTCCAGTTGGAGACATCAAGCCTAAAGATGATGAAGATGATGTACAAGTGATTGATCCACCTTCTTCATCAAATGTGCCACAAGATGGTGATAAAGATGGAAGAGTAGAAAATGAAGATACTCATGTCTCTCATGATCAAATGGTGGCACAAGCACAAGATGTTGATGCTCCACAACCTCCCCCTCAATTGGTTGATAGAAGAAATTCACCTCTACTATAAACTTATCCACAAGATCTCATCATAGGAAGTCCATCAAAGGTTGTAATAACTTGATCTAAAAAACTTGCTTCTTTTATTGAACATCACTCTTTTGTCTCTTGTGTTGAACCTAAGAATGTAGAAGAAGCTCTTCAAGATTCTGATTGGAGAAATGTCATCTAATGGACATCTTGACCTAGATGAGGGAGGTAAAATGATTGATCAAACTCTCTACCACTCTATGATTGGTAGCTTGTTATATTTAACCGCATCTAGGTCCGACATCATGTTTAGTGTGTTTATATGTGCTAGATTTTAAGCTAATCTTAAGGAAGCTCATTTGATTGCCTTTAAAAGAATCCTTAGCTACCTTAAGCACAGACCAAGCATTGACCTTTGGTATCCCAAAGGAGCTAGATTTGAATTAGTTGGCTATTCCGATTCGGATTATGCCAATTGCAATGTTGATAGAAAAAGCACATCCGAAGGGTGTCATTTGCTTGGTAGATCACTTGTGTCTTGGTCCTCCAAGAAGCAAAATAGTGTGGCTTTGTCCACCGCCGAAGCGGAATACATTGCCGCGGGTGCTTGTTGTGCACAAATACTTTACATGAAGCAAACTTTGCTAGACTATGGTGTAGTTCTAGAAAAGGTACCACTTTTGTGTGGCAATGAGAGTGCGGTAAAGCTTGCTAATAATCCGGTTCAACACTCTCGCACCAAAAACATAGATATCCGCTATCACTTTCTTAGAGATCATGTTGCTAAGAACGATATATCATTAGAAGGTGTAAGGACCGAGGATCAATTGGTGGATATCTTCACTAAATCGCTAGATGAGGCTATATTTTGTCGGTTGAGGAATGAACTCAATTTGCTTGATTTTAGCAACTTCACAAGAAAATGAGCTTGTGTTGTCCCTTGCATTGCATTGTAATATACAACATGTTTAATGTTTGGTAATGCATTTAGGGCTTGTATAACATGGTTAAGATAACTATCGAAAAGCGTGTGAAGAAGCTTAACCTTGGATCAAACTTGACAAGCAACTAGAATGACTTTCAAGTATTGCATTGCATATGCATGAATGTTGTTTTGTCGTTTCTCTTCAATCACCCTTTTATTGCCTTTTTTTAAAAGAATTATGGCCTAAGGCAAAAAACTTTGAAAATTTTGAGGGTTTGAGAGAGGTCACTCACAACAGTCCCAATTAGTGTTTATTTGGGTCTTATTGAAGTTGGAACTTGATTGGGAATAGGCAACACAAAGGAACTTTGAAGATTTGCTAGAAAAAGAGTGACCGGACGCTGCACTGGACTCTAAAGTCCAGCGTTCGGTCAGTTCATAGGAGGTGAACCGTGGCTGCGAAGGAGTGACCGAACGCTGATACAGTACCTTCCCTGCGTCCGGTCAAGCGAAGAAGAAGATCTAAGGATCGACCGGACTCTGGCTGCGTCCGATTAGTGGTGATCGGACGCGTCCAGTCACGACTTGGGAGGTTTTGGACCTCTCTGTTGTCGACCGGACTCCGGGTGGTAGCGTCCGGTCATTGCCACTAGAGCATCCGGTCAGTAGAAATCGTACGGGATCTAAACTCTTCTCTGTTTCCTTTTCAATCACGGGTGGGCCACCTCATATAACCGCATCACGCCATAACCTAAGCCCGCATCCCACAACTGCATTGACTTCGCCGCCGCTCGCCCAAGTTGCCGCGCTCTCATGCCCTAGCCATGCTGCAGCGCTGTCGTGACCGCACCACCATGCCGCGCCACCGTGCCAGCCGCCGCAGCTCTCCCACGCCGCTCGTAGCTCTCCCACGCCGCCGCCTGCGACTCCCCTACCACATCAGTGCCACCTGCCTATCGCCTCCACGCTAGCTTCCATGGCCGTAATCGTCCTCCACGCCGCGCTCTTGCACCACATTGCTCCTCCCCGATGACCTAGTCCCATCCAGTGCCGCATTGCATCATCAGAACCCTAACTCTAGCCATTTTCCTGATGGTGCCCTCGTGTTCCGTTCCTTTGCTCTTCAGATCGCCGATTTGTCCGGTAGCAAGCCCTCGCTTCTAATTTTGTATCTATTGCTTGCTTCTTAGGGTTTCATATCTCTAGATGTATATTGAAATTATTCATATATCCGATCTATTCTATCGTGCAGTGAGTCGGTGTGTTTGAGGTCACTTTGGCAGTTGTCTGTTAACTCGAGGGCCAAGCTTGTGAGTATGGATCGAGGCCAAGTCTCATAAGTGACAGTTGGCAGTTGATTCTTGTCAGTGGTAGTTGTCCTTTTTAGCTCCAACAATGGCACATGTCAAGAACACCGGAGGTGGTCTAGGTGATGAGGATCTGAGGCCTCCGCCTCGCTTGCCTGAGGTGAAAGGTAAGGGGACAAAGAAGACTACATCAAAGAAGTGGAAATTTGTAGATGCTGATACAGCGAGAGTAGCAGCAGTAGCAGCCACCATAGAGCGTGCAGAGAGAGGAGGTGCTCGGAGTGGTGTTGTCATTACATATCAGCTTTCACCAGCACAGAGGGCAGCCATTGAGCAGGTTGAGCATTGTCATGGTAGTCCAGCTGGGACTGTCATACTTGAGGGACGACATGTTGTTTTGGGGGAGACTCAGCCTCAGGGGGAGCCACAGCAGCAGACACAGCCACCAGTGTAGTCAGAAGGTGCTGAGCAGACTTAGGAGGGAGAACAGACAGAGGAGACAGAGCAGGCACCTCAACCACAGTTATGCTGCTCTGGTCGTACTCGTACCCAGGTGACACCGAGGTCAGAGACACAGAGGAGGGGTTCTCGTTCTCCTCCAGTGACTCACCTGGACTTGAGGGCCGCCATGGCCAAGCAGGTGCAATAGTTTAGGTTTGTTCAGTTCGAGGACTAGTTCCCACCGAGGAGGGACGAGCGTGCTTGAGAGGGTTTCTATTCACCGCTGTAGGAGGACTTCTATAATGCTTATCTGAATAGTGGTGTAGCTTTCAGATCTCAGAGGGTTTGCTCTATTGAGGCTATTGTAGCAGCAGCTAGAGAGCATATCCGCCCTCACCTCTCTTACTTGCCAGGGCTGACAGACTTACTTGGATGGACAAGCAGATATGTTCCATCTTAGGTCCATGAGTTCTACACTACACTTTGGATTGACCCAGCTCACAGGTTCATACACTTTGCATTCAGAGGCCGCGACTATAGGCTAATGAGCTTCAGGGTCAGAGAGATCCTCAGGTTACAGGAGTCACCCGTCCGCCTTCACGAGGTTTGATATGGACACACAGAGCCTCCTAGACGCCCTCACGGCAATCTTGTGCCTCCCACAGATCTCATCCGACCTTGCTTCATAGAGCCATTCAGCGAGGGGTCGACCAGGACACCCAGGGATCTTACTCCTATAGCTAGACTGCTTGATGCTATCATGAGGAGGACCCTACTACCGAGGATGGGATATCGTGAGGGATTGACTCGCATTTAGTTGTGGCTACTGAACTCCCTGATCCAGCAAACAGTATTTGATATATGGGATCTCATTCATTCTAAGATGGAGGATACACTTGCAGAGAGATTCAGAGGTCACAGACAGCTACCATATGCTCATTGGATCACTTTTCTAATTCACAGGGCAGTCACAGTGAGACCTCCTGAGATGTTGGTAGAGTATTCAAGAGCTACTACAGAGTTTCCAGCTTATAACATGACTCGGATGCTCCGCCATAGTATAGCGAGGACACCTAGCCAGCCGCGCTGTTGCCTAGAGGTGCCAGAGACTACAGCCTAGTAAGATGAGATCATTAGGGGTGTAGCAGCTATAGAGGAGGAGGAGCTAGATGCTCAGTCAGGAGGGTATGGTCGAGAGCGACCCCAGCGATAGTTCAGATGATGACTACCAGGATATCCCTCAGATGCCTAAATGATGACATGACGGTGAGGCTAGTGGCTCCAGCTTAGCTCCAGAGGCACCACAGATAGACCCCGCTCTTCTTGCTATACTTGACCGGATGAGGCAGGATCAGGCTTGTTAGGCCCAGGAGACCACAACTGCTCTAGCATAGGTTCAGGCTAGATGGGATGAGTTCCAGTGACAATAGCAGGCTATCCAGCAGCAGCAGTAGGCCATACAGCAGTAGTAGCTCCTCATGCAGTAGCAGTTACTTGGATTCATGCAGCATGTTGTCTCTGCTATTGGGGCTCCACCGCCACAGCTTACACCTTAGCAAGGTCAGCCTGCCACCACTATAGTGACTCTAGGTTTTTAGCCCAGTGGGCTTCAGAGTAAGGACATCCAGCTACCTTATTCGCTTCACCTATAGAGCAGGTGTCCCAGTGGTTTGCTTCGCCAGTGCCAGCCCTAGGGTCTTTCGTTCACACCTTTACATACGGGCTTCACACCGACTCAGACTTCATCGCTGCTTGTGACAGACATCCCAGTTTCCAGGAGCCTTGGTGCTACATTTAGTGAGTTGACAGGGCAGCCTACACCGCTAGATCTATATGTCCCTAGTCCTTCCACAGTTGCTCCTATTACTGGGACTATAGAGATGCTCCCATCATTAGTTGCATCATCAGAGCCACCTGCTACAGTCATACCTGCATAGTCATAGGTCGCACCAGTTCTAGATCTAACCCAGACCGCTTCAGCGTCACTTCCAGCGATAGAGGGTCAGACTACTCAAAGCTTAGGATCAGATGATGATGCTACCTAGTTTTAGATCGCTCACCGCGCCTCAGTGCCCGACTCGTCTGCTCCAACCCCGCCGACCGACCCTTAGGTTTTGGTGTTTGACGCCAAAGGGGGAGAGGGATCGAGTATGATAGACTTAGGGAAGCGATATATCTAGGGGGAGCTTATTTATTATATTTGGCTTTTTATGTGCGATACATTATTATGCATTCATGCTTACTTTCATGCATTGAACTACATACGTGTGATCGTGATATTTATGTGATCATGATATCTATGTGATAGTAATATTTATGTGATATGTGACATGTGTTCTCTCTACTTTGATATGTATATATGCCATGTCACTTGGTTATACTCATTTGCTTTGCTTCCGCGTTTTACTCCGATGCAAATGAGCTTTATTTCTTGTACTCATGCTTATTTCATATCTATTGAGTACATCATGTTGGCTTGGGTCATATAAGCTTGCCTAACTCTTTTGTTCTTATTGTCAAAAGCTTATATGAACCAAGCATGTTGAAAACCTCATCTCTTCTACATACTCGAGGTTGTATTGTCATCAATCACCAAAAAGGAGAGAGATTGAAAGCATCTAGGTCCCTAGTTGGGTTTTGGTGATTAATGACAATACGTGATTACTATGACTAATGTGTGTTTTGTAGAGGTAATTAAGTTAGGTCATGGTAATAGCAATTGATTGGGCAATCATGATTGTCATGCCCCTACGATGGAAATCGTTTCGGTTTTCAAAGGATGGATGACAAGGTTAAGGATGGACTAGTTCTAAGTGTCGTTTGGTGTTGAAGAGACACTTAGAGTAGTTTAGGACTTTGTTTTTCCTTTGGCCATACTATTAAGGGGGGTATGAACTAGTAGCTTGACCTAGGTGAATCTAGTGGGTTAGGTGTGGTGCACTGTAACACCCCGGTGTTATGCCTGCATTTAGTCACTACAAATCATACATATCATGCATCATCAAGCATCCTAATCATACATGCCTAATCATGTAAATAACAATTGAAACACTGCTTCGAAACATTTGAAACATGTGTGAAACCTGAATGTTGCATACACCTGTTTAAGAGTTGTTCTGTCCTGATTTTGCTTGCTAGGTTAGTGAAACATGTTTGGCTACTATTGTAAATCATCAAGCAATGTTTAGTTCAATTTTTGAAGCAAAGTTTGTATTCAAATTAATTCAAAATTTTGGTTTCAAAAATAAATTCCCAAAAATTAGGGTTTTGAGTTAAACGTGGACTTTGACCTTATAATTCAAAATCTAGAAAGAATTTGGCTATGGTCATAAAAGCAAAGTTGTAGAAAATTAAATTCTAAGCAACTTTCATTTTTGGTACATTTTCAAAAGATGTCATTTTCTTGCTCAAAATAATATTTGAAAGATGGCATTTAAAAATTCCTTGAAAATACAAATGAAAAAGGCTTTTTCCTCCTTGGCAGACCTTCAGCCTCTCTCTTCCAGCCCATGGTAAAGCCGCCCAAATGAAGCCCCCCGCACACCTCACCTCGCCTCGCCCTAGCCCAGCCTGATGGCTCCTTCTCCCAGCAGCCTCGCCTGCCGTCGCCGCTGCCACGCCCCGACCAGCGTCGAGGCTTGCCTGTCCAGCGTGGCGCCACACGCCGACGGCGGGCTCTGGCACTGCGGCGACCACCATGCCATGCAGCTCTAGCAATCTGCTGGCCATGACTTGAATCCCCATGCGCCCACCGCATTCCAGCGCTCTTCACTTCTCCTCTCCCACGCTGCCTCTCTGCCTCTCACCCTGCTACCGCCATAGCCACCACACCGTAGCCTCCTCACGGGCTCGCTCGCCTGGGCCGTCCTAGCTTCGCCCATTGAACCCTCCATCTCGCTTCGCATCTCTCGCTCATCATCGCGCACCTCGTGCTCGCCTCGGTAAGCCATGAGAAGCTCCCTCTCCCTGGGAATCTCTCGCCGGAGTTGTGGCCGAGCTCACCGGAGCGCTCCGCTCCGTGGACCTCGCCCTCCGTCCTTCTTCTAGCTACCTTCTCGCGCGCACGACCACCACACGAGCTCGGTAAAGCTCCCGCACCACCTTTTTATGCCTTTCCCGGCCGGGAGATGGCCGGGCCGTCGGGGAGCGCGCCGCCGCTCCGCCATGCGCGCCGTCGAGCCCTGTCCCGAGCTCCTCCTGTGCCTTCTCTTGGTGCACCGTGTTTGCCTCGTCGCGGGTGAGCTACTGGTGGTGACCACATCGCCGGCTAGCTCGCCGTCGTCGGCTGAGGGCCGGCATGGCCATCCGCCTCCTCGGTCCCGACCGACAGTGGGGGCCGTTGACCGTGGGGGGCCCGCTCATCAGTATCCTGGATCGGATCTGGGTGCACAGACACCGGTGCACCCAAAGATATTTTTGTAGGCTGACTTTTAAAAGGATTTAAAAGATGCTTTTTTAGATTTTTGTTAAAAACTTTGGAAAATGTTTGTGTACTCATTTTGGCTCCAAATTTGTTGAAATAAATTTTGCTAGGTTCCTTATCACCAGATCTACTTGGGAAAATTATTGTATGTCATTTTTGAGATACTTTTCTGTAGAACTTTATTTAATCATGTATATTGCTGATAACTTAAAAAATGTGTAGAAAAATCTATAGGCTTCAAAAAAATATGATTCCAAGTTTGTTAATCTTCTTATGTAATGTACTTCCTAGGAAAAATATGTTTCATGCATGAGCTGTGGGAAAATTTTGAGGTGTAGTTCAAGTACCTTTAATGGCTGATTTTTGTTATTTTAGCTAGAGAGCAAACTTTGTATAAAACATGCATGTGATAAATTTTGTACAGTCATTGTATGCTATGAAGAACATAGGAAAAATACTAATTCTATTGTTTGACACTTTTCACAGTACAAAGTATTTTTATGTTCATAATCATGCCATAGCTTGTCATTTTTGTGTAGACTATTTTACTTATCCAAACGCCATGAAAATTTTATGGTATCTACTTAGAGTAGTACTATGCTACTGTAATTTTCTTAGATTTTTATAAGCACCAGAAATATAGGTTGCTGTTGTAGCCCTAGTTTAAAATGAAATAAAATAATCCTCTTTAATGCAAGTTAGTTAATAATGTTAACTTTGGTGTATCTTTGAAGCATTTAATAAGATGTGTTGACTTAACATATTAGTAGTAGAAGAGAATGCAGTAGATGACATGTGCTTGTAGTATATTTTCTTGGATGATGTTGACTACCTTGCATTCAAACATATCCATTGTATTCATCTCATCCGATTCACAGATTGCATAAGCACTTACACATATTGCATCATACAGGATCGCAAACCGAGAACCCAGTCGTCATACCCGAGGAGCCCGAGGAGCAGTTCGAGGTGCAGCCGCAGGAAGTGCCAGAAGCCGACGAGGAGGACGTTGAGGAACTTCCAGAGTGCCCTGATCACCGTCCGAGCTCCTTCGAGAGAGGCAAGCCCCGGAGCATTTTTCTCCCGGTTTGTAATGATTTAATTAAATACTTTAATTTAATTGATGCATTACGTTTAGGAGTTGTTTGCAACCGTTGCTGCATTATACCTTGTTTACCTTTGTTATACTATATCCTTGTTACCCTGGTATCCGCAGTCGAGTCAATGCTTAGCTAGCTTAGACCGGTAGAAGTCGGGTGATTTCCTATCACCTGCGAGCTATAGGTGGTTACCTGGATCTGCTTGGATGACTATGAAGTCATGGTATAACTAAGTGTTAAATGAAGTTGAGACCGGACGGAGACTTGCAGAGTTTTGGACTGTAGTGCTTTCCATCTGTGTCGATTAAGGACCGACCGTTGTTGGGCCTCGAGTCATGTTGAATGCATGCCTTACATTTAGCTGGCCGGATAAAGTACCTTCCGACCGCGAAGCTAGGAGATTTTTCGGGCCGAGTAGATTGCCCGCAGCGCACTGTGCCAGAGCAGGTGTGGTAGGACACGGGGGCGAGATGATAAGACCAAAGTGCAGTCGATCGGCCCCCGGGTACATGTGGTTCCTGGCAAACTCGAGATACTTGGAAAGTTGACTCGGTGATCAATATCTCACTTTAGCGGGTGAGTGAGGTTTGTGTAAGGAATAATCACCAGCTGGTTAGGAATCGATTCGAATCGCCATCGCTCCTGGATAGTGAGCACTTGACTTGAGTTACTTCATCGTAGTAAATGTTTATGGAACACTTGGACAGTTATAGTGAATATGACAGTATGGAAGTTGTTTAATGATCATTGGTTATCATTATCTGCTTAATCACATGTTTACTCTAGTATAGGTGCAAATCTAGTCGACAGGTTAATAATAATTAACTGGACAATAATGCTTTTAGAAAAGGTTCTTGAAATGCTAAAAATGCTTCTTTTGCAAATGAGTCAGCTACACTACTATAAAGCCTTCATAATCCTTGGTGTCATTTATTTTCGGTTATGTCGGGTAAGTCTAGCTAAGTACCTTCTCGTACTCAGAGTTTTATTCTCACTTGTTGCAGATGGGCAGATGTATTACGGCTACTGTATCAACTGCCTTTATCCTGCGATGGGTGATGCTTAGGACCATGGGCATGGTCATTCCTTACGTCTCGTCTAATGCTTTTGTTGGAGATGATCATTCGCTGGCACTATATTTGAACTCCGCGTGAGTGTGTGGGTGGTTTGAACAAACGGCTTTCGCTACTTTTATTCAAACTGGTTTTGTAATAACTATGTTTAAACTCTGATGTATTTGAGATGCAAACTTTTATGTAATATGTGATGGTGACCGCTAAACTTATTACGATCTTGGCTAGAATGGAAATTGGTTTGAAATCCTTCATATTTCACGGACTACCGGGTTATACGGGCTTAAGTTTGCTAGATCGTCTGCTCTGGCGGGTGATTTTCTTACTTAATTTTGTATAATTGGTCGGTTCTGTTACATGCTGGCATCAGAGCATGGTTTAGCGTGTTACTGTTCACAAGTGTATTTAAAACAAAAAGGCATTTGAAAAACGTGATTTCCAAACTATAAAGTGTGCCAGTGGTCATATCCTTTATGCCTAGTTAAGGACTTTAGGTGGCTTAATTAAGTACTGACTGGGGTTCTTGCATCATATTTCTCTTTCGTCGCTCATACGGCGTGCTATTGTATGAGTGCCACTTGTTTGAGTGGTAATGTATGGATCAATTACCTCTACGCCTTGGTAAGTGTGAGTTGTGAGAGCAGGATCGGATACACCGCCGATCTAGGGTGAATGCTTATATGATGCTAGAGTAATTACATGTTCTACGCATGTTTTACAAAGGTATCTCATGTATGGGTCTTCCGTCTGTGGAGGCGATGCCATCAATAGGACGATGGTTCGGGTAGTTACTACCATTGTACACGTATCTAGGGATTCGTGTAGAGCGTGTAGATAAAACTTTACTGCTTTTATGCATTCATTGGGAATTGGGCTGAAATGAATCTTCTACAGGTACATATCAACGCTATCATGTAGAACGTATTAGTTACGTATTTGAGAGATCGTTTGTATGCCACCGAATTCGTCTTTAGAAATTATTTATTCCTAAGTTTGTGAGAACGTACGGCACGTACATACATCATGTTACTTGTGCATTTCATTCATGTCATGCATTTCTCCCCTTATAAATTGATTATCTCATTTTGATAAAAGTTGTATCACCTAAAATATGTTTCCCGGGTAATAAAAGAACTTTTGCTACTAGATGGCCCATGCACGAAGCGATGTGGGGTACCTTGCGTCGCCAAGTCCATCTGGAGGAAGAGCACCTCGACGTCCGTTGGCCTGAGGAGCACCGCACTCACTGGACACCTTCTTGAGCGAGTTTGGCATGCCGACTTTGCTTTGGAGAGTGCTCCATGATGTGGGGTACCCAGAGGGTCAAGAGCCGTGTACTCTTGGAATGAGAGCCGATTAGCGGAGGATGGACTTGCAGTGGTGGAGATCACGGTTCTGCTCTCGATGATGCTCCAGATTGGGATGGTTGGCATTTGGAGTTTGAGGGTCGCACTCAAATGAGGGTGCAGAGAGAGCAGCCTTTTCCGTGTCATCGAGGACATTATGAGCAGATTTCCCGGTGAGCTTGCAAGAGCTCTAGGCGGGCACTTTTCCTAGGGATGATCCTCGTGATGCCATTTGGGTTCACCTCGTGGAAGTGCATTGGTCGAGGTCCAAACTGAGGGACAAAGCTAGCGACAACCGTGCAATGAGTGCTATGTTCGCCACCATCGTAGGCGTATGAGGGTCTCGAGAGTACCTACTAGACTTTGACCGGCTTGCGTGGTCGAGGATAAGCTCAAGGGAGAAAGCGAAGAAGAGACAGCACACATGCTATAGCTAGCTTGTAGAGCGATTGGCGATATATGAACTTACAGCGAGATTAGGCGGTTGAGAGAGGCGATAGAGCTATGCAACGGGTGCATACGTTGACTCAAGCCAACAATAATGCAGACCGCATGATTGGACAGTTAGTGCGAGAAAGGAATGAAGCACGGGCCGACGAGAGAAACCTTCTGCGACAGAGGGTCGATGAGCTAGAGGAATACAACGGCAACCTACACGAGGAGTTTCACGCGCTCTACAATGGGGTTGGCCCATATGCTCCACCAGACGCCGCTGGCATGGATATCGACGACGACAACCAGGACGAGCCTGTAGTTTCACCTGGGGGCGATGGTGATGTCTCCGATCCCGACGATGGCCCCGAGGAGTAGGCTAGTTGCCTTGCGCTAGTATCTAGGTCCTGTCGCAATGACCTTTCTTTTGTTGGCATGTAACCTATTGTATCTCTTGCTTGAACGTATGAGACTTGGCATGTGGTTGGAACTTGATTTAGAATGCGATATCTGAACGCATAAAAAAGTCCGATGTATGTATCTTGTCGGCAATTGGATTGTATGGACGCCGATGTTTGCCGTTGAAGTAATTTGATTAAGTGTTGTTGTTTTAATTGGGATGCGATTGTTGTGCCTCTGTTTTTATTGTATGAATTTATTCTCTCCAATAAATTGATGCGGCATAATTTTTCCTTCACTGCAATTATTATTACGCTTCACTCAATCATTACTTGTTGCTGAAATATGCCAAACACTCATTGGACCACATATGAGGTCGCCGAGACCGGTGCTAGATGCTTGAGGGACCGGTGGTGGTGGAAACCACGCAACAACAATGAACCTCCCCATGAACCGCATTTGCCACCTCCTCCCCATTTACCCATCGAGATGTTCCTCGCACACAAAACATTCGGGAGTCGGTATGTCAACGCGAACAATCCTAGAAGAACATGGAGGATTTTCTGCACCACCATCGCCAACAACGTTCAACATGGTAACAATCAAGGTGGTGGCATAGGAGTGAACCAATATAGCAGCTTCAAAGATTTCATGGACACCAGGCCACCAGTATTCAAGGAAGCAACAGAGCCACTCGATGTTGAGGAATGGATCAACACGATGGAAGACAAATTCCGTGTGTTGAGGATGACTGAGGTTCTGAAAACAGAGTATGTTGCACTTCAGTTGCAAGGACCAGCGGGAATGTGGTGGAAGCACCATCGCACCACCTTCCCTCCAAATGCTCAGATTTCTTGGAGAGAGTTTGCTGAGGCCTTCCGTGGAGTCTATATTCCACCCGGGCTGACCGAAATAAAGTTGGGAGAGTTTCTGGCATTGAACCAGGGCACCAAAACCGTGACGCAAAACCTACATGCCTTCAATAACTTGTGTCGCTATGCTCCCGACATGGTTGACACAGATGCTAAAAGAATAGCCGCTCAAGAAGAGGGACTCAATCCAAAATGATGAAGCATGTTGGTACCAACAACGTCGATTCAATGACTTCATCAATGATCGTCAGAAGCGGAGAAGAATAACAACGCCAAACACATGCCCAAGACACGCAAGAGAGCCTTTGAAGGTGGTCCGTCCCAAGCTAGAGCACCTATGGGAGGTCGTCCTCCATATCGCCCATCGAACACTTTTGGCGCTAGGTTCAGAGCCACCTCGACCAAGAAGTCAAAATTTCCGTGGACCTCGAGTCGCCAAGCCGTACAAGATGGCGATGATTGCCAAACAAAGCAGCAACGCAACTATGGTACAAGGCGGTTCCAAGGGAGCTGGGGATCTGCCGGACGATGAGGGACCTTGGGCGCTATAACTGTGATCAACCCGGCCATTTTTTCGAGGTTTTGTCCGTACCAAGAAGAAGCAAAGCAGACTTATAATGCTAGAGTGCATAGTACGACAAAGGATGAAATTCTCGAGGAGAGCCCATCACTCGCCGGTAAGTTTCTGTCAACAAAAACCTGCAGTTTGTTCTATTTGATTACGGATCATCGCATTCTTTTATGAGTCAAGCATTTGCACGTAAACATGAACAACTATGCACAGAATTGGGTTATGGTTACCGTATAAGTTTAGCTGGGGCTGATGTTTTGACCAACTGGATGGTTCGAGGGGCAACCCTTGAATTAGGTAGCAGGAAGTTCCGGGTGAACTTAATAGTTATGCCTGGATTAGTGTTGGATGTCATTATAGGGATGAATTGGATGAAGGATTGGGGAGCAGTCATAGATACTGGAAGTCGAGTACTTACCCTTAAGGATCCCCTGGGTGAGGGTACTTTCCAAGTACCATTGCCTCGGAGAACAGACCTTATAAGTGTTACATGTGCTACGGCAGTCATTCCTATTCATCAGATTCCGGTAGTGTGTGAATTTCCGGATGTATTCCCGGATGAGCTACCTCGTCTTCTACCGGATAGGGAGTTTGAGTTTGGAATTGAGTTAGTCCCCGGAACAGCTCCGATTTCAAGGAGACCCTATCGGATGCCTCCAGATGAGTTAGCTGAGCTAAAGAAGCAATTAGAAGATTTATCAAAAAAGGGGTTTATATGGCCAAGCAAGTATGAATGGGGATGTCCCGCTTTGTTTGTGAAAAAGAAGAAAGAGGGCACGTTGAGAATGTGCGTAGATTACAGGCCACTCAACGCTGTGACCATAAAGAATAAGTATCCCTTGCCTCATATTGATGTTCTGTTTGACCAATTATCCAAGGCCAAGGTGTTCTCAAAAATAGATTTGAGATCCGGTTATCATCAAATCAAGATTAGGCCACAGGATATACCAAAAACTGCATTTTCCACCAGATACGGGTTGTATGAGTATCTTGTCATGTCCTTCGGCTTGACAAATGCTCCTGCATACTTTATGTTTTTGATGAATACAGTTTTCATGCCAGAATTGGATAAGTTTGTGGTAGTGTTCATCGATGACATTCTGGTGTACTCCGAGAACGAGAAAGATCATGAAGAGCATCTGAGAACTGTCTTGACCAGACTTAGGGATCATCAACTGTATGCTAAGTTTAGCAAATGTGAATTCTGGTTGAAGGAAGTTCCTTTCCTTGGTCACATTCTGTTAGAAAATGGAGTTTCAGTCGATCCAAGTTAGGTGCAAGAAGTTATGAATTGGAAAACACCGACCACAGTTCCTGAGATTAGGAGTTTCTTAGGATTAGCCGATTATTACCGTCGCTTTATACCAGATTTCTCGAAGATTGCCAAACCGATGACGAGTCTCCTACAGAAGGATCACAAGTTTGTGTGGACAGAGGAGTGTGAAGCAGCTTTCCACACTTTGTGGAAACTGTTGACCACTGCTCCTGTTCTAGCACAACCAGACATCGAGAAACCATTTGATGTGTTTTGCGACGCATCAAAGACTGGATTGGGCTGTGTTCTTATGCAAGAAAGGAGAGTCATTGCTTATGCATCACGTCAATTGAGAAAGCACGAGGTCAACTATCCAACACATGATCTTGAACTTGCTGCAGTTGTGCACGCTCTAAAAATTTGGAGACATTACCTACTTGGTAATGTGTGCAACATTTTCACATATCATAAGAGTCTTAAGTACATCTTTACCCAACTAGAGCTAAACATGAGACAGCGCAGATGGTTGGAATTGATCAAGGATTACAACTTGAATGTGCAATATCATCCTGGAAAAGCCAACGTAGTGGCAGATGCTTTAAGCAGAAAGTCACACTACTTAAATGTGCAGCCATTACTTAAAGATGGGTTCGATCTAATGCATCCTGCTGTGTTTACATAGTATTCATTAGTTGCTCTTTGGAGAGTAAGATAATAGAAGGCCAAAAAAACCGACAAGGGATATTCCACATCAAAGAGAAAATAAAAGAAAAGTCGTCTCAACACTTTAAAGTGGATGAACAGGGCGTGTTGTGGTTTAACGACCGTCTTGTGGTTCCCAAGGATCGAGAGCTTAGGAATAAACTCATGGATGAAGCTCACCATTCTAAGCTATCTATCCATCCCGGAAGTAGTAAGATGTATCAAGAACTAAGATCTCATTATTGGTGGACCAAAATGAAGAAAGAAATTACAGATATGTTGTCGATGTGACACATGTTGTTGAGTGAAAAGCCATTCACATGAAACTTCTTTGGTATGTTGCAACCCTTGTCCGTCCCTAGTTGGAAGTGGGATGATATAAGTATGGATTTTATCATGGGTTTGCCCACTACTCAAAAAAGGACATGATTCGATTTGGGTAATTGTGGACCGTCTTACCAAGACCGCTCATTTCTTGCTGTCAAAAACAGATTATCGACCACCTCAATATGCCGAGAAGTATATCACAGAAATTGTGAGGTTGCATGGTATACCAAAGACCATAGTATCTCGATAGAGGCTCACAGTTCATGGCTCACTTCGGGAACATTTACACAAAGGCTTAGGAACTAGTTTGATTCAGTAGTACCGCTTATCATCCTCGCATGATGGTGAGGCCGAACGAGTGAATGCTTTTTGGAGGATATGTTAAGAGCATGTGTATTGTCTTCTAAGGGATCATGAGAATCATGGTTACCGTTATTGAGTTTTCTTATAATAATAGTTATCAAGAAAGCATCAAGATGGCTCCATTCAAGCTTTATATGGCGTAAAATATAGAACACCATTGAATTGGGTCGAACTCGAGAGATAGAAGGTATTATGGCATTGACTTTGTAGAAGAAGCCAAGAAGAGAGTTCAGATTATTCACAGATAATATGAAAGCGGCCCAATCACGTTAGAAAAGTTATGCGAGATGTAAGAAGGAGACCCCTTGTGTTTGAAGTTGGTGACTATGTTTATCCGAAAGTCACGCCCGATGAAGAAGAAAAAAGGTTTGGAGTCCGAAGAAAGCTTGCATGAGAGATTCAGAGGACCATACAAGATCTTGGAACAAAGAGGTCCGGTAGCCTACAAGTTAGAGTTACCTGGACAATGAGTACCGGTTTTCCCAGTTTTCCATGTATCACATCTCAAGAAATGTTTGCGTGTTCCGGAGGAAAGAATAGAACCTCGAGGTATCCAACTCAAATCAGATTTGGTGTATCGTGAGCAACCAGTCCGGGTGTTAGACACTAAGGAACGTGCTACTCGGAATAGTGTGGTGAAAACATACAAGATACAGTGGGATCATCATGATGAGGGAGATGCAACTTGAGAAACGGGAGAGTATCTACAAAAAGCTTATGAAGATTTTTATAACAAATGGTTCGCAACCCAAATCTCGGGACGAGATTTTTATAAGGGGGGAGGGCTGTAACACCCCGGTGTTATACCTGCATTTAGTCACTACAAATCATACATATCATGCATCATCAAGCATCCTAATCATACATGCCTAATCATGTAAATAACAATTGAAACACTGCTTCAAAACATTTGAAACATGTGTGAAACCTGAATGTTGCATACACCTGTTTAAGAGTTGTTCTGTCCTGATTTTGCTTGCTAGGTTAGTGAAACATGTTTGGCTACTATTGTAAATCATCTAGCAATGTTTAGTTCAATTTTTGAAGCAAAGTTTGTATTCAAATTAATTCAAAAATTTGGTTTCAAAAATAAATTCCCAAAAATTAGGGTTTTGAGTTAAACGTGGACTTTGACCTTATAATTCAAAATCTAGAAAGAATTTGGTTGTGGTCATAAAAGCAAAGTTGTAGAAAATTAAATTCTAAGAAACTTTCATTTTTGGTACATTTTCAAAAGATGTCATTTTCTTGCTCAAAATAATATTTGAAAGATGGCATTTAAAAATTCCTTGAAA
This sequence comes from Miscanthus lutarioriparius, assembly GCA_904845875.1. Classification (NCBI taxonomy): domain Eukaryota; kingdom Viridiplantae; phylum Streptophyta; class Magnoliopsida; order Poales; family Poaceae; genus Miscanthus; species Miscanthus lutarioriparius. The sequence continues at coordinate 57,776,195 of CAJGYO010000002.1, forward strand.
ATACAAATGAAAAAGACTTTTTCCTCCTTCATGGGTCAGCCACCTCACTTTTAGCCCACTATCGGCCGGCCCAATGAAGCCCAGCCTCCTCACCTCGCCTCGCCTCAGCCCAGCCCCAGCTGCTCCTTCTTCCCACACTGCCCGTCATGCCATGCACGCCCGCCACGCTCGATCGCTGTGCTTGCTTGCCCGCACATGCCGCCACCCAATCGACGACGGCTTCGGCACTGCTGGCACACGCCCACAGCAGCTCTGCACTCACTGGCCATGACTTGAATCCCCACGCCCCACCGCATTCCAGCGCTCCTCACTTCTCCTCTCTCTCCTCTTCGCTCTCTCGCTCTCACTGCGCCAGCACATAGCCATGCAAGGCGCCTCGCTCGCTGGAGCTCGCTCGCCCCACCCTAGCTAGCTCGCCATTGAACCCTCCATCTCGCCCGCATCTCTGGCTCATCATCGCGCACCTCGTGCTCGCCTCGGTAAGCCGTGAGAAGCTCCCTCTCCTTGGGAATCTCTCGCCGGAGTTGTGGCCGAGCTCACCGGAGCGCTCCGCTCCATGGACCTCGCCCTCCGTCCTTCTTCTAGCTACCTTCTCACGCGCACGACCACCGCACAAGCTCGGTAAAGCTCCCGCACCACCTTTCGCGCCCCTTCTCGGCCGGAGATGGCCGGCCGTCGGGAGCAGCGCCGCCGCTCCGCCATGCGCACCGTTGAGCCTTGTCCCGAGCTCCTCCTATGCCTTCTCTTGGTGCACCGTGTTTGCCTCGTCGCGGGTGAGCTACTAGTGGTGACCACACCGTCGGCTTAGCTTCGCTTGCCGGCGGCGAGTCGGCTGGCCACGTCCCGCCTGCCTTCTTGTCTAACCGACAGGTGGGGGCCGTTGATCGTGGGGGCCCGCTCGTCAGCGCCCTGGATCGGATCTGGGTGCACAGCACCGGGTGCACCCAGTATTTTTGTAGGCTGACTTTTAAAAGGATTTAAAAGATGCTTTTTCAGATTTTTGTTAAAAACTTTGGAAAATGTTTGTGTACTCAATTTGGATCCAAATTTGTTGAAATAAATTTTGCTAGGTTCCTTATCACCAGATCTACTTGGGAAAATTATTGCATGTCATTTTTGAGATACTTTTCTGTAAAACTTTATTTAATCATGTATATTGCTGATAACTTGAAAAATATGTAGAAAAATCTATAGGCTTCAGAAAAATATGATTCCAAGTTTGTTAATCTTCTTATGTAATGTACTTCCTAGGAAAAATATGTTTCATGCATGAGCTGTGGGAAAATTTAGAGGTGTAGTTCAAGTACCTTTAATGGCTGATTTTTGTTATTTTAGCTAGAGAGCAAACTTTGTATAAAACATGCATGTGATAAATTTTGTACAATCATTGTATGCTATGAAGAACATAGGAAAAATACTAATTCTGTTGTTTGACACTTTTCACAGTACAAAGTATTTTCATGTTCATAATCATGCCATAGCTTGTCATTTTTGTGTAGACTATTTTACTTATCCAAACGCCATGAAAATTTTATGGTAGTCTACTTAGAGTAGTACTATGCTACTGTAATTTTCTTAGATTTTTATAAGCACCAGAAATATAGGTTGCTGTTGTAGCCCTAGTTTAAAATGAAATAAAATAATCCTCTTTAATGCAAGTTAGTTAATAATGTTAACTTTGGTGTATCTTTGAAGCATTTAATAAGATGTGTTGACTTAACATATTAGTAGTAGAAGAGAATGCAGTAGATGACATGTGCTTGTAGTATATTTTCTTGGATGATGTTGACTACCTTGCATTCAAACATATCCATTGTATTCATCTCATCCGATGCACCGATTGCATAAGCACTTACGCACATTGCATCATATAGGATCGCAAACCGAGAACCCAAATCGTCATACCCGAGGAGCCCGAGGAGCGAGTTCGAGGTGCAACCCGAGGAAGTGCCGTGTTTGAAGAGAGGAGGACGTTGAGGAACTTCCGAGTGCCCCGATCACCGTTGAGCTCCTTCGAGAGAGCAAGCCCCGAGCATTTTTTCTCCGGTTTGCAATGATTTAATTAAATACTTTACTTTAATTGATGCATTACGTTTAGGAGTTGTTTGCAACCGTTCTTTGCATTATACCTTGTTTACCTTTGTTATACTATATCCTTGTTACCACGGTATCCGCAATCGAGTCAATGCTTAGTCGGCTTAGAGACGGTAGAAGTCGGGTGATTTTCTCACACCTGCGAGCTATAGGTGGTTATCTCGGATCTCGCTTGGATGACTATGAAGTCATGGTATAACTAAGTGTTAAATGAAGTTGAGACCGGACGGAGACTTGTAGAGTTTTGGACTATAGTGCTTTCCGTCTGTGTCGATTAAGGACCGACCGTTGTTGGGCCTCGAGTCATGTTGAATGCATGCCTTACATTTAGTCGGCGGGATAAAGTACCTTCCGACCGTGAAGTCGGGAGATTTTTCAGGCCGAGTAGATTGCCCATGCAAGACCTTGTGTTGGAGCAAGTGTGGTAGGACACGGGGCGAGATGATAAGACCAAAGTGCGCCTGGTCGGCCCCGGCACATGTGGTTCCTGGCAAACTCGAGATACTTGGAAAGTTGACTCGGTGATCAATATCTCACTTTAGCAGGTGAGTGAGGTTTGTGTAAGGAATAATCACCAGCTGGTTAGGAATCGATTCGAATCGGCATCGCTCCTGGATAGTGAGCACTTGACTTGAGTTACTTCATCGTAGTAAATGTTTATGGAACACTTGGACAGTTATAGTGAATATGACAGTATGGAAGTTGTTTAATGATCATTGGTTATCATTATCTACTTAATCACATGTTTACTCTAGTATAGGTGCAAATCTAGTCGACAGGTTAATAATAATTAACTGGACAATAATGCTTTTAGAAAGGTTCTTGAAATGCTAAAAATGCTTCTTTTGTAAATGAGTCAGCTATACTACTATAAAGCCTTCATAATCCTTGGTGTCATTTATTTTTGGTTATGTCGGGTAAGTCTAGCTGAGTACCTTCTCGTACTCAGGGTTTTATTCTCACTTGTTGTAGATGGCAGATGTATTACGGCTACTGTATCAACTGCCTTTATCCTGCGATGGGTGATGCTTAGGACCATGGGCATGGTCATTCCTTATGTCTCGTCTAATGCTTTTGTTGGAGATGATCATTCGCTGGCACTATATTTGAACTCCGCGTGAGTGTGTGGGTGGTTTGAACAAATGGCTTCCGCTACTTTTATTCGAACTGGTTTTGTAATAACTATGTTTAAACTCTGATGTATCTGAGATGCAAACTTTTATGTAATATGTGATGGTGATCGCTAAACTTATTACGATCTTGGCTGGAATGGAAATTGGTTTGAAATCCTTCGTGATTTCACGGACTACCGGGTTATACGGGCTTAAGTTTGCTAGATCGTCTGCTCTGACGGATGATTTTCTTACTTAATTTCGTATAATTGGTCGGTTCTGTTACATGCATACTTATCAAATCTAGCACTAGGTAGCTCCTAAGTAGCCCTAAGATCAATTGGAGCAAACTTCATTTACATATGATTTCGAGTTGGAAGTGAATGGAGGGTCAAATATTGACCGGACGCTGGTTTCGGTGTGATCGGACGCTGGTAGTAGAGTCCGGTCAGTTCATTTGATCAAGTGAAGTCATCTGGATGTGACCGGACGCTGAGTGAAATGTGACCGGTCGCTGGGTGCCAGAGTCCGGTCAACTCTAGTAAGGTTCCAGAGAGGGAGAATCCTGATCGGACGTGTTCGGTCAGTACTGACCGAACGCTGAGCAGTAAAGTGACCGGACGCTGGGTGTCAGAGTCCGGTCAACATCAGTAAGGTTTCATAGAGCAGTTTTCATGACCGGACGTGTTCGGTCAATGCTGAACGGACGCAGGTCAGAGTTCGGTCATAACTTAACGGCTCAGTGGCGGGGAGAACTGACCGGAGCGTCCGGTCACCTTGACCGGAGCGTCCGGTCACCCCACAGAGTGCCGACTCATGCACATAACGGTTCATTTTGAATGAGGGGGTATAAATAGCTCCTCTATTCATTCAAGGGAGTACTCTTACCTATTTCAACAGCTGAGAAACACCCTTAAGAGTGCCAAGGAGAGCAAGAGCCTAGTGAGGTGATTAAGATTTGAGAATCCAAGATTGATGCCTCATTAGTGAAAAGAGAGTAGCAAGTGTGCATCCACCTTTCTCATTAGGCTTGTTGTGGTTAAGTGAGAGTTCTTGCTTGTTACTCTTGGTGATCACCATCACCTAGATGGCTTGGTGGTGATTGAGAGTTTGGTGATCATCCGGTGGAGCTTGTGGATGACCCAACTCAAGTTGTGAACGGTTGTGGGTGATTCACCGTGATGGAGTGTCGAAGAATCAACCCGTAGAGAGCACTTGATCCTTGCGCGGATCAAGGGGAAGCTACACCCTTGCGCGGGTGCTCCAACGAGGACTAGTGGGGAGTGGCGACTCTCCGATACCTTGGCAAAACATCGCCGTGTTCCTTCTCCTCTCTTTACTTTGAGCATTTACGTTTGAGCAATTCAATTCATGTCTTTACATTCTTAGAATTGCCATGCTAGAGTAGGATTGGAACTTAGGGTGTTAACTTTTGTGCGATAGATCATTAGATTCACATTCTAGGCACAAGGGGTGAAGTGGGCTAAGTGTAGGGTTTAATTATTGCAAAGAATTGTAGAATTAACCCAATTCACTCCTCCCTCTTGGGCATCTTGATCCTTTCAGGTACAAGCGGAGCGTGTGTTTCGAGGTACCCAGCTGGGCTACATTGGTTCACGAATCACCATGTGATACGGTACGGCTTGGCTATGATCTAGCACCGTAGTAAGAACTGGAATATGAAAGATGGTAAAATGGTTCTGATTGCTTACCACCTGCTTGAAAGTAACATAGGTGCTTACATAGAATGGTTTGTTAATGAACTAATGATGACTGCTAATAAAATTGAATATAAGGATGCACGTTTAGTAATTCTCCTGCAGATGCAATAAATCCACAAGCCAGATAGCCTTGCATATCCTTGGAGTCCTTTATTTTCTCCTAACGGGTAACTCTTGTGGAGTATAATTGAGTACTCAGGGTTTGCTCTACCCTGTTGCAGGTGATAGGAACATGTGGAGCTGACACTTGTGTATGAAAACCTCCTGGTGGGCTCAGCGAGGATTTTCTTAACGTTGCGGACATAGAGTTTATTTGAAACTTCCACCCAAAATATTTTACAATGGAAAAACTTATAACCTGTTATGATGTATATAACGGATCATCATGTTAATGTGTAACTTGTCATTAAATGATTTTATTTCCGCTGAAACTCTGATAACATGGTTATATTCCACAGTTATAAATAATAAATATTATACTCTGATGTTGCATGGAAAGTGATGTAAAAAATGGCTAAAATGTTGTAAGGTTTATTCTCCCATTTATAATCCTGTTGAAAAATATGGATTTTTGGGTTCTCCCATAGGGTGTGCTCGACAGAACTGTTAAATTAGCTCACTCTTGGGGGTGTTTAGTGTCTAATGGAAGACAAGCACCTCCGAAAATGAATTATTTTAGACGGTTCTACCACAATAATATAGGCCTAGTGATACTAATCATGACTCTCGATATCCTTGTCTTCCAGAAAAAATGTGTGCTTTAATACAAAACCTAGAATAATGTAAAAAATACAGTGCGAAAGAAATGGTTGCTATGATTGATGTATGTAAGAATATGGAATACAACTTATCACAGTACAGATACGTAAGTCGCTTGCTCATGCTTTTATTACTTGTTTCCTATATATTATTCTAATCTCTACCATGTGTGCAGTTTCTTTTGTCGTGGCTACATATTCAAAAATATATGCTTTATGTTTTCGACCACCAGAAGAAGACGCTTACCATGATTGATTTTAGACCTGTTGAAAAATGGTGTAAAGACACACCAATGCTGATGTATGTCGAGCAAACTCTTGAATTTAACTTGCACTATATGGTCGTAGTGAATGTACATATTTCTGTATGGAACGAGAATATCTTCAAATGGAAATTCATCTGCGAAAAAAACATTGCAGATGACATTGACATGTAACTAACTCAGAATCATAATAATACATATAATTTAACTATTTCTATATATCGTTGATGATGAATCTTGCCATAGACATTTAAGTGGATACATTATTCTACCGTATATGTCTGGGCGGAGGATGAATTAGAACTGACGGGGCTATTTTAAAATATGGTATTTTAGCAGTTGGCAGGGGCGGGCTTTGCACGGCTTCGCTAGCCTTTTCTCGTTCAGTCGTAGTCGTAGCGATGTCGTTCACATGTCCAGTCTTTTCTCCTTTCACTGCACATGTCTTTTCTTTTTGAGGGATTCGTATTCTTGTTCACTGTCTTTTGTCCGAAGAAGGGGGGAATGCCCAGTTTCGTCTCTAGAAAGCTCCGCCACTGTATGTCTACTTGGAATAGTCCTAAAACCACACGTATTTATATGGTGAGTATAACATACTTTATTTTAAGGTTTTATGAGAGATTTTTTATGACACGCGCTATTACCCATGTGGCCATGTGACGGGCAATAATATTTACATATATACTTGAACTTATGTACAAGATGGTATGGAGATGCTGCGGAACTTATTCGTGAATTTATTGTCACCTAAAAAAATAGATATCGAAGATTTCTTTCTACCGATATAAAACATTATCTTTGCTGCATCACGAAAAGGTCTATACAGTAGAGTTTGTGAGCCTGCAATGCCACGCTCTTTGTGACTGTATTAATTTCACGAACTTTGCTTTTTAGATTAAAGTCACTTTAGCGTTGGTACCTAATTTCATAGTATTGTTATCTTATAATATGATCCGTGTGTTTTTAGTACAAAGATTTAGCTATCCCGAACTAATGTACGGCATGCTACCTAGTACAAGCTGCAAATTGGTGTGCATTCATAGACCTTGCACACTGAGATGGAAGTATGAAAAGGAACCTAACCAGCACAACAATTATCCCATAATTTAGACGCGAAACACATGATTATAGAGGGGTTTACAAACATGTTTACCTAGACGGGGGTTCTGCGCTGCTCACCGTCTCCTGGTCTAGCTCGCCGGAGAACCTCGCGGCGGTGGCGTCCGTGGTTTCTCACTGCCCAATCACCTCGGCGACGTCGAGCTTCTCCTTGCCACATGACAGCGTCAACCTCTAATATTTGGCAAAAAAAACGGTATACAAATAATTAATCACAAGCATGATACACATATATATTTAGATTAGAAGGTCTCATAATATCTGAGTTCAACAAACTACATGCATACATACACTTGTGCTTATAACAGATCCAAATACAGATAGCCAAATAGCTTAAATCAGGGTTCGGGATCTCCGTTTTACACAAAAGCAAGGGAAAAGAGGGGCGAGCATACCTGGCGACTCGCGTGGCCGATGCTCGGCACCGCTAAAGGGTCCGACGAAGACTTGGGCAGCGGGGAGTTGGGCGGCGGCGGTCAGCAACGGCTTGTTTGGCCCGTTGATGCAGTAAAAACGGCCGAATCGAACAAACGAGCGTATAGCTATCGGGGCAGAGCCGCAGGGGAGGTGAACGGGAGTACAGAGGTGTGTAAACGGGAGAGTAATTTTCCTTGGCCATGATGCGTCGACACGACTCTTCAAGGCTTGGGTCCTATTCGGCTGGCCGAAAAAACGGCTGATGCTGATACTGATTTGATGTGAGAAAAAACATTGTTATTTCGCTCGAACGGCACGGCTGATAAGTTCAAACGAACAGGGGCTTGGTCCTGGACGAACTCCTTTATCGCGGGCGAGAGAGGACGCGAGGCGGGGGCGGCGCCGAAGCCAGGAGGCTCTGCCGCTGCTGCAAGCGATCCACCGTGATCAAATAAAGGCAAGGAAGCAAGAAAGGGAAAAAAAGAACGGAAACAAACGGATAGAGAGAAGAAAAGGAATTCTTGGCGTCAATCATGCAATGCAACGGCATATGCAAGGAGACGTCAATTTGCAAGATTGATTTGCATTTCCTTTTGACACTGGGTTTTTTTTGGGGGGGGGGGCGAAAAAACGGACGCGGGTGTCGGCGAGGTTGCTTCTGTAAGGTGTTGTTGGTTTTGGGCTTTCGTGTGGAGTCACGAAGTTGTTGGCACGAGTGGCGGTTGCGGCCCATGACGAATGCAGCGAGAGTGAGTAGCTGGGCCTGGTCCGGACAGAGTTTCAGTTCCTTGTAGGCCGGTTTAGAGTAGTGTATGCAAAATCAAAATTTCCTAAATAAAAAGATGGTAGAATAGCCATTTTGGTCCCTCAACTATTTCTCGAGGCTCAATTTTATCCTTGAACTTTTAAAACGGCCGTTTTAGTCCTCAAATTCTACTTTTAGGCTCAATTTTATCCTAAAACTATGAAGATGATCGTTTTAGTCCTCAAACTTTACATTTTTGGCTCAATTTCATTTATAAACTATCAAAATGTATTTTGTTCTTTAAACTTTTATTTTCAACACAACGTTGTCTACGTTCTACGTGGAACGTTGTATTGTTGCACCTAATTAGCTCCAACACCACCAGCGATTGGAGATAGAAAAATAATATTCATCCAAAAACTCTTCTGTGGCCATTCATAATTCCAAGCTGTTATTTTTAGTGTTACCTTATAATGCTACCATTTATATATATATCCGACTACATAATATTACAGGAGCAATTACAGTTGCATCGAACAGTATTTATTCATTAAGAATACATGGATATATTGAAACAATAGCAGATCTATAATTTTGATAATTTATGGATGAAATTGTGCCTAAAATATAAGGTTATCTTTTTTGAATAGACAAAATTGACTTGAAAATAAAAAGTTAAATGCACTTTGATAGTTTATGGATGAAATTGATCCCAAAATGCAAAGTTTGAGGACTAAAACGATCATCTTCATAGTTGTAGGATGAAATTGATCCTAAAACTAAAGTTTGAGTATCTAAACGGCCGTTTTGAAAGTTTAGAGATGAAATTGAGCCTCGAGTAATAGTTGATGGACCAAAATAGCTATTGCTGTCAAAAAAAAAAGATTATTAATTACTCCACTTGCTTATACCAATTAATCACGCTCATGCAAAGCAGGTAGCCTGACGTTGGGTGGCACTGGCGTGGCATCTAGAAGTATTGGAGTAGGAGTTGAGCGAGAGAGAGAGAAAAAAACAGCAAGGAAAGCATGGCACAACCGCACACGTACTAGCTAGCTCTTGCAATCAACAACACAAGCAGCAGTCGGCCGGCAGCAGCTGGGAGAAAGGGAGGTGATATGTTTGACGGTTGCTTTCCCTCATTTATGGGCTGATGAGCTAGCTATACTACCAGCGTGGCAAGGAACTAACATGTAACATCATATACAGGAACACAGGAGGAGAACGAACCACTTGGTGTACAGCGAGTTAGTTGCAAAGATACTACGCACCTACAGGTGATCGTAGATGGAGTGCACTACTGGAAACAGAGCCTTTGCCGAGTGCAAAAATCTTTGCAAATGTTAAAAATCTACACTCTCGGCAAAGATCTTCTTTGCTGAAAGTGCCGCGACTCGACAAGAATTGCACTCGACAAGAGTTCTTTTGCCGAGTGCCGACACTCGGCAAAAAGTGCACTTTCGCAAGGACTTCTTTGCCGAAAGTGCGGACTCTCGCAAAAGCGTGGCACTCGGCATAGGCTTTGCCCAGCGTAGCGGTGTTCGACCCGTCCTTCTTTCTTTAAAGTGCTGCTTTGTTAGGCACTCGGCAAAGATTTATTTTTTTTAAAAAAATTATTTGCCGAGTGTCCCAGGATCGGCACTTGGCAAAGATTTAATTTTTTTTGAAATTTCTTTGCCGAGTGTCCCAATCCGCACTGTCGATAAAGTTTTTTTTTTCTTCTTTGCTCCCGACACTGACACTCGGCAAAGATTTATTTTTTTTGTGGGAAATGTCTTTGCCGAGTGTCTTCAAGGGGCACTTCGACAAAGAGAAATTTTTTAAAAAAAAATTAAAAACCCTCTTGCTAAGTGCCTTATTCTTGGCACTTTCGACAAAAAAATCGAAGATGCCATGCCAAGATTTTTCGGCAAAGTTTTTTTTTTTTTTTTTTTTTTTTGGCTTCAAATTTTTTGTGCAGCCCTTTTAGAGCCTAGACTGGAACTCCTAGTTAGAATTTGGATATTTTTTGTGGCTTTTTGATATATTTAGTTACTTTATTTAGTTTACTTGAATTTTTCGAAAATATAATTTTTTACTATTCACGAATAATGGAATTTAATAATTCAAAATTTTTATTCTTGAGTGTAGTGTGAACAATCGAGGAACGTATCCGAAATTTAACATCTTGTTCACGAAACATGACCAACGAACTTCTTCGATCGAGTTTTATCATAGCTCTCTATAAAAAATCACGAAATCTCAACAAAATTATGAAACTTGTCAAATGTCATGATATAGAATTTGGAACACTTCTGATAAAAATTTCAAATGTTTCGCGTAAAGATATCCGAATTTCGTTCCATTCTTACATACGGGCTCACACTACATGTGATGATAAGAATATGACTATCATTTTTCTGAATCATTAAATTCTATTATTCGTATCTACATGCTATTCAAAATTATATTTTTCAAAAATTCAAGTAAACTAAATAAAGTAACTAAATATATCAATCTAACTTGAAGTTTCGTGTTCTAAAAAATATCACGTAAAATTAATTTGGAAGCTAAAAACAAAAAAAAAAAAAACTTTGCCGATGAGGTGGGCATGGAACTTTGAGAAGGGGTCTTTACCGAGTGTCAAGAATAAGGCACTGAAAGAATTTAAAAAATTAAAAATATTTTGCCGAGTCTTTGGATCGGAGGCACTCTCAAAAAGATTTTTTTAAAAAAAACTTCTTTGCCGAGGTGGCGTCCCAGAACTAAGAAAAATAAAAAAAATTTGCCGAGTGCCGGATCAGGCGCACTCGGCAAAGCAGGAATTCACCCCGCCGGCCCAGCGCACCGTAACCATAACCCATTCACTTTTCACGGTCTCACCCCAGCCGCCGCCGCTCTGGTCCGCATTTCCGCTTCCGCTCCCTCTCTCCCGCCGTCCTCGCGCTCGAGGGATAGGCCACGGAGGTCCGCGGCAGTGCTCTCTTGCTGCAGGTACAGGCCCACCCATGGAGGAGACTGGCACAAGAGCCATGGCGGAGACTGGCACAAGCCGCCCGCCCGCCTCTGGCACCGACGCCGGCGACTTCCCGGAGCTCCTAGGTTTCTGCGCGCGCGCGAGGCCCTCATCGCTGAGCTGCTCCTGCTCTCCGACTGCGCACCTCCGCTGTTCGCAGACCGCCGCTTCGACCCCGTCCTCTTCGACTTCCGGTGACATCTCTCGCTGTGTTCTCTGCCATAAATAATAAAATCCGTACCATCGCAATGCGAAAGTGCAACTTTGTGAATTCTCCTCCTATTTGTAGATAGAAATCTGCACATCTCGAGTACCCACCGTAGCTTTAAGTTTTAATAGCTGGAAGCACTGGAAGATCAGCTCCGTGACTCCTGCGGCTCTTACATGCAGATATTCTTCTCCTTTCTGATGGCGCCGTCACTTACCACGGAGAGCTCTGCAATTACCTGAATGATCTGCAGGTTAGGCTTTGCGCCGTTGCAGTGTCTTTGTAACTTGTAGATTGATGCCATTGTTGCTAAATATTTTAGATGAACTAGAGCGTCAAACATGATGCCCCAGTCCCAATTTTAGTGACACTAAACGAGTGTTCTTTCATGTTTAGGAAGGGTTATATGTCCACTGCACATTAGATCATGTGTTGGAGAATAACTGCGCATGCCAGTTACTCGTGGAGTCAATGACTCTGTTCGGATGCATGATTCTTATAATGGAACACAAAATTGGTGGGTTGCTGCGCGAGAGGCTCCTTGTGGCACACCTGCGGTACAAACGCTGTTTTAGCTATCCCAATCTGGAGCAGATATGTGAGCTCTGTCGTCGGCATGTGCCGACCCCGGTACTTCTGCTAGTCCTGGTTCATCACCATTTAGCTCGGACATTATTTCTATTCAGAAGTCTGAGGACCTACTCAGGTGGTTCCCATATTCTTGCATTTCTCAGTTGATTTACTTGTCTCTTGGGATGCATACAAAGAAGCAAAGTCATCATTAGTTTCCTGCCTTTCTCCCACTTCCATTCGTGATATCAGTCTTCACCATTATACAAAGGTGAGTATAGCAAAACATTTTATTCTATTATTATCAAAGATTTTCCTGTTTTGGATGTTGATTGTGAATTGCAGCTCAATACCTACTTTTTTCTCTAATTCATAAATTAGTTGAACTTGAAATTTTCTATGCTCCTCTTGGATTGACTATCTGTATTCTTTTCCTGAAATTTTCTCACTTTCCTTTTTTTTGACTTCTGCATGCTGTTTTTTTCAACTCCAGGTTCCTTATTTTTAGCTGACTTGGATATTCACATGCATGCCATAAACAAGGAGTATGTGCTCAATAATTCTCAGAGTCTTCTTTCTGTCATTAGAGAATGCAATTTCACTCTCCGTTGGCTTTTGCTTCACCGCATGGTAAAGCTCTATATTTACATTAATCATTACTGTACATCTTGTGAAGCAGCAAACCATTGTTATGCTTGTCTTTTGTTATTTTACATTCTAACATGCTATATCAGTGCGTAGTACCTGCGTGGACATGCTAGTCTTAACTACTTTCAAAGTTACATTTAATCAGTGCGTAGTTCTCGCTTAACCGGACGAGCTATTAGTAACTACTAACTAATATTAGTGTGCAGAATCAATCGGCGGCATCGAACGATCCTCATGCTTCAACAAATATGAGTATAGTAGTTTCAGAAACTGTCTTCAGCATTTCTTCATCTAAATTGCATCAGTTCCTAGATGTACATCTTTTATAACATTGTCTGATGATACCTGCTGCTGCTTTCAACTTACTGGTGTATGATAGATTTAAATTCATGTGTAAAGTATAATGCTAGAAAATATCTTTAATGCATGATATTGGACTGTAGTTTATGAAAAGGCATGAGCTCTCAATATGTTTGTCATTTGCCCATTTGACTTATGAAAAGTGTACATGCCTATTATGATGAACTATAATTAAGTTGTTTTGGTGATGTCTTACAATCAGCATCTGTCTTTGGTTCCACTTTACTATGAATGAACTTATGGTTGATTTAACTGAAATGCTTACTGATTTGTGGTCTTATTTTGTGAACAATCTGGCTATAGAAGGCCTGAGGAGGCAGCAGTGCGGTGTAGTGGGAGGCAGAGGCCCAGCGGTTATCTGCAAGCGTGTTTCACCATTTTTGCAGATCATCTCTCTAGAAGAGATTCTGACCAAAGACAAGAGATGTTGATTCCGAGATAGGGGAAGTGCTACCCATTTGCCTTAGAAAAGATATATAGGACAAAATATTTGTTAGCTTGATTGTGAATTGATACATACTAGTTAGCTTGATCGTGAATTGATTGTCCTCAAACTATGTGACAGCAGTGGACTCGCTAATAAATGAAACTCAATGTATGTTTCTATGATTGGTACGGTGTATTATTAGTTGTACTGCATGTTAATGCAACGATAATGTGACACCAATTTGTGATGTTTGTTATATATATCTTCTGTTTGTTTGGATGGAATGTAAAAAACAAATAAAAAAGGTTGTTTTCAGTCACTTTGTCGAGTGCAATGGCCATGACACTCGGCAAAGCTGGAAAAATGGGAGCTCGGAAAACCATTTTCCCGCTTTTGCCGAGTGTAATGACCACGGCATTATCGCAAATAATTTTTTTAAAAAAATTCAAACTTTGCCGAGTGCCGGCCAAAGGGCACTTTCGGCAAAATTTTTTTAAAAAAAAATTCAAACTTTGCCTAAAATATAGGGGCACTTTTTCAAAAGAATTTTTAGAAAAAAAATAAAACATCTTTGCCGAGGGCGAATAGAGGACACTTTCGGCATTGAATCTAAAACTCTTTCGAAAGTGCTGCGGGGTTGGCACTTTCGAGCAAAAAAAATTAAAAATTAAAAAATCTTTGCCGAGTGCATGAAGGGTTGACACTTTCGGCAAAGATATTTTGTAAAAAAAAGAAAACTCTTTGCCGAGTGCCTGCGAGGTTGGCACTTTCGGCAGAAATTTTTTTAAAATAAAAAAATCTTTGCCGAGTGCCTGCGTGTGTTGGCACTTTCAGCAAGAAATTTTTTTAAAATAAAAATCTTTGCCGAAAGTGCTGCGTAGGTTTGCACACTCTGCAAAACCCGCAAACGGGACCGGCACCGAGCGGGCTTTTTTCTTCGAAAGTGTCCTCGGGTACTTTCGGCAAAGTCTTCTGCCGAGTGCTATAAAAGACACTTTCGGTAAAGAGGGCTTTTGCCGATTAATTTTTTGCCGTGTGTTCTTTGTTGAGTGCCGCACTCTACTGGAGCCTTTGCCGAGTGCAATTTGGCCTTTCTTGAGAGTGCCTCGGCACTCTCGAAAAGAACCTGAATCCAGTAGTGGTGAGAGGTAGGCCACGTTTAGTTCTAAACTCAAATTCCCAAAAAGTGTTATAGTAGTCATCACATCGAATCTTGTGATACGTGTATGGAGCATTCGGCGTGTTCGGCTGATCTGAAAATTTCAGACCAGTCGGCTGCTTCTCCTCACATGCTACAGTTCATCTTCCAGCCGCTACAGTATTTCTCTCTCACACAATCAGCCGCTACAGTGTTTGTCTTTTTTTTCAGACAAGCGAATGGGGCCATTAAATGTAGACGAAAAAAATTTAATTGCACAGTTTAGTTGAAAATCGCGAGACGAACGTTTTGAGCCTAGAGGCCGTTCGGCTGGCTGATTGCCGGCTGGCTGGCTGGCTCTGTCGCTCACGACATCACTGTTCACGTCCTACCAGAACAATATTTTTCTCTCACAACAATCAGCGAAACATTATTTTTCAGTCCTGCCGAACAGACCGCTAATTGGTCCATAATGGAACACTAATTGTCAAATAAAAACGAAAGTGCTACGGTAGCCCAAATTCCAAAATTCGGCCAACTAAACACGGGCGTAGTTTAAAAGAATCATAAGGTCGTTATGTCCCACTACGTAATATTACCGTGTGTGTGGATGGAGGGATGAGGTGGGATGGAACGAGACGGTCCTGGGACGACTGATGTTTGGTTGGGAGTCTTCCGGGTGCACGGACGTCCCACTCGGGAATATTCGTATGAGATTCAGGTTCACTCTGTCCCCTCAAATTTCTCGGACGGGGGCCATCCCAAGTGGGACGAGGCGCTTGCTGGCCGGCGTGGAATAAGAGAGGAGGAGGTGAGTAGAGGAGGGGCAAGGTCCGGCCACGACCAGCCTCAGCGCCCCGCCACACGTGGACTGCTGGTGAGCTCGGTCTCATGCCTGCACGGGCGAAAGTTCACCCCACCGGGTCTTTCAAGAAGAGGTCGAGGGTTTCCATGGGAGCGGCCACCGATGCTGAAGAAGAGGGCGGCGAGGCTCCAGTCGCTGCCACGGGCGAGGGATCCGGTCGCCGGAGGGCGGCGGCGCGAGAGTTTCGCGCGAGCGGCGTCAGCTGCGCGAGGCTCCGTGCGCAGGCGGCGACGCGAGGCTCGGGCGAGGGCGGCGGCGGCGGCGCGAAGTGCTGCGCGTGGGCGGGCCGAGCGCTAGGAGGCAGGAGCTAGGCGGCGGCGGCGCGAAGTGCTGCGCACGGGCGGCTGGGCCGAGCACGCGGGCGGACCTCTGTCTCTGTGCGGTTGGGGACGATGGAGATAAGGGAGAAGAAAGAAAAAGAAAAAAAAACTAACAAGTGGGTCCCATATGTCAGCAGCTCATCCCACTTTTATTGTCTCTCAACCAAACAAAAAATGGGTCGGTCCTATTCTCCCTCAACCAAACAAAAAATAGACTCGTCCCGTCCCACAGAATAGAGGCAGAACCATCCCACTCCACCTTGTCTCTCAACCAAACGCTACCTTAAAGCCTTCTAGTAAACTACTGTCTTTTTGTGTTGTGTGTTGTTGCCGGAGTTGTCCGCTGCCGCCAAACCTCCATTTACCGGTCCAGCTGTAGGGCCGGTTTGGCATGGCTTCAAAGGCTCCGACTCCATCTGCATGCATACTGTTTGACACTATTTAACATTGTACATCATTGTAGGGAGGAGCCACTCCGTCGCATGAACCAGAAAATGAACTTCCGAATGGAGGAGCCGACGGAGCTAGTTTCTGGGGCTTCACCGGCTCCTTGCTACAGTACAAATCTGGCGCGTCGAGCATGGTGGCCCAGATTGCAAGACCCATCCAACCAATCCTTAGACGACTCCTCTCCAATAAAGAAAAAGAGGAAGCACCTTCCTTGCTCCCCTCTTCCCGTCGCACAACTAGCAAATCCTCTTGCAAATTATGGCGCCCTCTGACTCTCAGTCTCTAACCACCTAGTGCTGACGGACTTTGGTGACCGTGCTCACTAAAGCTCTGGCCATGCTGCATTGAGTAAGCCCTTGTTTAGTTCGCACCTTGAAACTTTACATCATGTCACATCGAATATTTAGACATATGTATGAGGTATTAAATATAGATTAAAAAATAACTAATTGAATAGATTACGACTAATTTGCGAGACGGATCTTTTAAGTCTAATTAGTCCACGGTTTCGTAATAAAGTGCTACAGTAACGCATGTGCTAATGACGGGTTAATTAGGCTTAATAAATTCGTCTTGCGGTTTACTGACGGATTCTTTAATTTATTTTTTTATTAGTATCCGAACACCCCATGCGACACCTCCATGTAACACCTGATGTGACACCCCAAAACTTTACACCCCGAAACTAAACAAGGCCTACATACGTTGTCGGTACTGGACCCTCATATCCTGTTGTGCCCCTCTAAAAAGAAACCCATCGCTGTCGTCAATCTCCAACAATCGACCATCATAGTTTAATTGCTTCAATGGTGAACCCTTCTATCACCACCTGCACTTATCGAGCTATCTTTCTCTCTTATGCTGAGCTATCTCTAAGATCTGAAAACAACTGTCATATGCTTTTTCTCGTAGCAAAGTATGGACAGATTTTCTGTTTCTATATAGTATATATTGCCCTAGTAGACTAATATCACAGAGCCATCCACGTAGCATATATACCATATTTGGACAAGGGCGGCTATATACCTTTCTAGTTTCTTGGTACAAGTAAGAGGAAACGTTATCTCAGCCGCCGCTGCTAAAGCGAACACATTGACTCGTTAATTAATCTGCTATATATAAAGTGACGCACCAAGGTGTTTTTCGCCCATGGTTTCAAGCCTGACACACGTGGATAGACTCTCGTATACGTTCAACCACCCCAACCCAACCGAAGGCCGTCGCGTCCCTCACGTGCTAGGACCGTTACATGCATTCTGTCTTAGTCATATACCGTGCGTGGACCAATTGAGTGCTAAAGTTACTTGAAGAAAACATGCATAGAGGTTTCATGGTACTTCCTCCGACCAGGCGACCACGAACTAAAAGAATATAACTATGAGATCTATACAAAGTCAAAGTAGGTTAACTGTAATTAAGGGGCTGTTTGGCACTTCTTCACAGATTTCACGTGGAGCAAGCAGCTCTCCACAGAAACCTAGTGTTTGTGAAGATCTCTTTAGATGTTCTCATAACTCTTATTTTTTCTTGGAGCAAACCTGCGTGGAGCTGAACCTGTTTAGCTAAAAAATATAGAGCAGAGCTGAAAAACGTGAAGTGGAGCAGTCTCAAACATCTCTAAGTTTATAATAAATAGTACTAACATTTATGTCTCCAACTAGCTAAGTTACTACAAAATTATATTCCATAACTAATTTAATGATACTTATCTGCCTTCGCCCAAAATAGGTATGCATCTCACATTTGGAGGAGTCAATTAATCTTAAGTTTGACCTAATATTTTTTATACCAAATAAGCATAGTTAGATTAATCATGTTATATATTTTCATAGTAAACCTAGTTAGAGATAGAAATATTAATAGTACTATTTTCTATAAACCTAGTACATATTATGTTGTGGGTAGATAACTGACAAGAGCATATCAGACAGACTCTACTGTCATGCCTGTCGTTGCTGCTGCTACTGTGCCGTCACTAAATGTACTTCCTCTCTCTTATAAGTGCCTGTTTAGTACCAAAATTTTGCAAAAATTTTCAAGATTCTCCGTCACATCGAATCTTTGGACGCATGCATGAAGCATTAAATATAAATAAAAAATAAAACTAATTACACAGTTTAGACGAAATTCACGAGACGAATCTTTTAAGCCTAATTAGACTATGATTGGACACTAATTGCTAAATAACAACGAAAGTGCTACAATACAATTTCCCAAAAAATTTCGCCAACTAAACAAGGCCCAAGAAAAAGTGCACTTCTAAAGTTTAAATTTTATTCCAAAACAAATGCACCTCTACAATCTAAATCTAATTGTCTTTTTCTATTTTTCTCTTTTCTCGAAGTGCAATGGTCACATCTTTATAAAAGTATATATGTAATTTCGCACTAATATTGATCTGTTCATCAAAACACTAGTGCGTTTATTTTGAGCCGGAGGGATCATTAATCAAACAGCCAGCTGGTGATGTATCGTATCGTAGCATCAAATTAAATGGCAGGACTGCAGATCCTAGCTGGGATAATGCCGTGTGTGCGTGAGAGGCTGAGAGCACATATGATTTGACTTGGTGGTGTACTACGTGATATATACTACTGTATACTGCTCCATCTGTCGTAAATTACAAGATGTTTGATTTTTTTACTTTAAATTTAACCACTCATCTTATTCAAAAAATTTGTACAAACATAGTCAAATTTAAGTCATTCTTGAAGAACTTTTATTAATAAACCAAGCCACGATAAAAAAAGTGATATTTTATATAAATTTTTTAATAAGACGAGTAATCAAACTTAGTGTCAAAAAAAAGTCAAACGTCTTATAATTTAGGGTAATTTGGGATGGATTGAGTACTGCTCTAGAACGTAGCATGGCTTCTCTTGGTCATATCATGCATGTATGTTGGTGGGCAGTGGCCGCCGCCCGCCGGCCAGCGAGGTGAGCATTTAAAAGGTCGACGGCGACACGGTGCAGCATAGATAGTCACTCACACTCTACACGCGCTCAACGCCTCAACCTACCGCTATCTAGCGGCTGGTCCACTCTCATCGACCTCACCAGCAGCAGCAGGACTCAGGGAGGCCGGCCAGATGGACGGCCTGCGGCCTGCCAGCCTTTGCCTGGCCTGGCCGTGCATAAAGCCCGGCCCCAGCCGAATTTACTCCAACGACTACGTCAAAAAAAAAAAAAAAACCCGACACACCTATATTGATTGCCCAAAGTGTACACGCACGATGTAATCGTCCATGTAGATTATATATGTCAAATTCAATCTCTTCAAGTTCTTGTAGGATGTGCATGTGTGCGCTCGTATGAGTGATGGTATGTGTGTGTATATGAGAATCTCCGAATGTTGTGTGTGTTTAAAAAAAATTTGCAACACCAAGATGCATCGAACAACTTTGGTTTCTCCAACAAGTGTACTTCACCTTGCAAGTAGGAAAAATATGAAGCGTGATTTTAATTTGTATTCATTGGATTTTTTTTTTGCGTAATGTATTCTTTGGAATGTTTGAAAATCACACTATAAAAGAGCGAGTTTTTTTGAGGGGGCTCTCCCTCTATAATAACCGTTCGATCTAGACGTCGTGCTATATGAGCCATCCATCATCCATGATCTTACATGTAACATGTAAGACTCCTAGCTCGATACGTAAAGAAAAGATTCGGATTGGTTCATGAGTCCTCGATTTGGGACTCTGGAAAAAACATGCCCAAAAAAAGAAAGAAAGAAGGATACAAACAGAAACGAAAACTGAATTCCTATTGAGAAAAAAAAAGTCCTAACAGAATAGAATTCACCTTATCTACGGTTGACGCTCCTTTTTCTATTTGGCCAATCAGGCTCACATGCAAACATGAGATGCACCATAATTGAATTCGGGCTCCAATGCTTTTCTCCTTTGTTACGTACATGCATGCAACTCATCCAAATATGTCAGATGCATAGGATTTCCAAACTCAAGTCACACGTGAACTCCCCACGCCAAAGCTTCCGTGAAAGGTACATATTACAGATACATCCTTCTCTATTTGCATTAGAATTCCTTTTAGATTTGTAATAGGAGAGATCTAATGGTTATTATAGAGGGAGAGCCTTAAAAAAACTCGCTCTTTTATAGTTGGTTTCAAATGACGCCCGGCCGCCAGGACCTGTGCTCCTGCATACGCCGCTGAGGATGGCCACGGTATGTAACACCCTCGGTGTTACACCGTAAATCATCTACTAAAACATATCATGAGCATCATACTTGTGTGTTAATGCATGTGGTGAAGTGTGTAGATCAATTTCTGTAACTCAAAATGATCAATAAAAATGTTAAACGAAAGTTGGTTAGATGGTTCATGCATATTAAGTAGGGTTTAAAACCAATTTTTATTAAGCAAAAATACTATAGAACATGTGTGTGATACTTAAATAAAGTTTGAAGTACAAACTTTATAGATGACAATGAAATATTTGCTTTTGAAAAATAATATTGATTTCTAATATTTTCAATAGCCTAGAAATCGCAAATTGAAATCAAGTTCAGTTCAAAACTTTAAAAATTTTCAAGTCTGTCAATAGCTAGACGCTGCTATGTTTAGCAGTTTATTTGGAGAGATTAGGTTAAGGAGAGGTGTAGTGTTATAGCTCGATTGGGTAGTCTCATGTGCCATCTTGAGCATAGTGAAACTGGTTTGGCTCCTGGAGCAACCGTTTAGTCGTGTTGAGCGCTTTAAAAATCGTGCGAGTCACCTATCTCGGGTTGGTTGGTGTCGTGTGCGCGGTCACCACGCGGCCTCCCCACGCCGCGCACATGGTCGCGTCTCACGCGGTCACTCTGCGCCACCACGCTGGGTTGGTCGGCCCACCCGGGCTTGGCCGAGGCCGGCCATAGTGAGTCGTTGGCCCCGCGCCCTGTTGCCCTGCCTCACGCTGCCGCCATTGATGCCGCCGCGGCCGCACTGCGCTGCCGTCGCGTTCGCCGCTGCTGCCTCGCGTCGCGATGCTGCTGCTGCTGCCGTCGTGTCGCTCTCGTACTCACGTCTGCCTGCTCCATCGTGCTGCCCCCTCCTCGGCCCGGTTGGGTGCCGTCCGCACGTGGCCGTGCGCGCCGTCGTCACGCTATTAATGACACTGCGGCCGCGCGGGCAATGGCCGGTCGCGGACGCTCATGCTCGTTCCCTTGTGCTTGGACGTAGGTCCCTCGGCCACCATCACTCGTGTCCCGCCAAGGCGAGGACAAGCCGAGCCCACCTGCCGTGCTCCGTCTCTCTCTTTCTCTCTTCTCTCCCTCTGGCTTTCGCCGCCGTCGAGTCGCGGTCACGGTGAGCCAGAGAGCGAGCACCTCTCATCAATTCCTCGTGCTCGCGTCTTTGCCTTTACGTCCTCTTGCCGACCGCCCCATCCCGCCTTGATTACGGCCAGACCAAGCTCCAATTTTTGGCCCAGCCCGCCTCACCGTGGCCAACTCCAACCTCGCCATCTCGCCGCCTAGAACCCTTCTTCGTCGTGCTCACGCTAGTCGCAGCCCTAGTGCCGCCTCCACACCGCTGACATGGCCATGTCGCTGCGGTTCGCCGTCGAGCTCGCCGCGCGCACGTGGCCGGACTTGCTAGGGGCGTCTCCATCCAAGATACTGCCACGGGTAGGATCATGGTGCGTCACTTATGCTTACCCGTCACTTCTATTATCTGTTGCATGCTGTGGCTCACCGGAACGTGGTTGCCGCCGTTACAGGTCATCGCCGCCGAGGAGAGCCCGCTCTACTTCACCCCGTTCGTGCAACCACCGTCCATCGTCGCGCGTCGGTCCATAGGTGAGCATCGGTCTCCTAGCTAGGTCTGCAAGGATCCCGGGTGGCCAGCGTACCGCCTAGTGCCACCGCCCGCTGCGCCGGCGAGCGTGGGGCATCTCAGGGACCTCTCCGGTGCGAAGGTGAAAAGATACGAGGGCTCCGTTGCAAAGTCGCTGTCTATAGAAATAGTACGTGTAGTGTTCGCGCTATTGTCTGATAACCGGATGGTGTTTTTGCAAGAGTGCCAGTGCGCGCACGGGCTCCCCGCCGCGGGACGCCTCCTCGCGTGGGCCGCGTTGGGCCGAAATTGGTTTATCTTTTTCGTGGAAAATAGAAATAGCTTTTTATTTTAATTCTGTGCTAAATTTTGATAATTAATATAAAATAATGTAGATATCCAAAAATTATGAAACAAATTTTGTTAAGTTTCTAAAATTGTGCTCTATCTGTTAGTGTATTTAGTTCATATATACACATATTGATACCAGGAGCTATTAAATCATTTGAGAGTGCTTAATATTATTAGGTTAAATATTATAGGAATTTTTGTGGTAAATTAGTGATAGCTTTAGCTTTAAAAATTTTACAGTAGCTTTATGGTATTATTATGTGATCTCTGTAATTTTTATAGCCTTAGAATAGGCTAAGTACTAGGGAGTTAGGTGCTCCTTGTTGTAATATAAGTTAAATCGCTAATAAGAGTAAGATTATATTTTAGTTGCTAAGTTAATACCTGTTAGATGAATCCATACCCGTTTTTGTGGAAATGATAGGTAGTTAGCATCTTAACCATTAGAGTTAGCTTAATGGCTTAGTATATGTATTTTTATTTTAAGAATTGATGTTGCCTTAATATTAAAGTGTTGTATCATCATCGTATGCATGTAGAGAACGAGTTGACAGAGATCGTGACCATCAAAGATCACGAGTTTGAGGAGGTGGTCGAGGAATACGCTACAGATCGCATGCCTGTAGATTTCTGGCAGGAATTTGGGGGTTAGGCCGTTAGGGTTATCGATCAGCTCTGACATGTGAACTGTGTTTTTTTTTCTGTTTTTATATTAAACGAAAAAAAAAAAACACCAGGACTGGACCAAACAAAGCATGTGGTTTCTGATCGAGGCGTTCGGACTTGGGAATCGGTTGGCAGATGAGGCTGAGGTGAAGCCGAAGCCGAAGCTTGGCGGAGGCAGGTGCAACCGGTGGCCAACGCGAGGGCCACGCCCTGTGTCGCCGTTGTTTTTTTTCTGAGCCAACCCCATCAGTCTCGGCGTCCCCCCTTATTTAGCTATAGGTTTGGGGCCGCGGTTGATTGATGGATAACCCCTGCGTGCGTTTGGCTGCGTGCGTAGGTAGTTGGCTGCTCCGACTCCGATCTTCTAGACGACCCTCCTGCTCCTGCTCCTGCAGCTGCCGCTTCAAGGCTTGCTAGTCTTGAACGTTGGGTGCGAGATTTTGCCGGCGAGCGCGCGAAGGCGCTGACCACCGGAAACCACATGCGCCAGCTACAAACTAACAACTGGCGTGGACGCGCCTGCCTACGCGTCCGGCTTGCCAACCGTCCACAGTCCAATCCATCTGCCCCCAACACTTGACCTCCATATACTATAATCTCAGTAACGAGTTTTACAGGGTTTCCAAAACTGTAATGTCATATAAAATGTAATGAAACATAGATACAACAACACTCACTCTCAATGAAAACTTTGTTTCTTTCATAGATATTTAATTTCATTAATCATAGAAAATTGATAATCTTGTCAAGAGAGTTTCATCCATCGTGAAACTCATTTCTTCTCTCTCTTCTTAAAAATATTGCCAAGTTACCGGAATGTTTATGTGGCAGCTTATTAAACTATGATAAAACTTCCACCGGAAATGGTCTTATAATATCTCCATAATTCGTATACCGGTGGTATTCCATACTAGCACTATAAGATTAGGGCCGGACGAAAAGCCCATGGCTCGCCAACTCACTTAACTCATGGTTAAATTGGCTTGACTCGGCTTAGCTCATTAGCCTAATGAGTTAGCTCGAGCTATTAGCCTAATGAGTTAGCTCGAGCTAGAGTTTCAGCTGTTACATAGCTTGTGAGTCGGCTTGCAATCCGCACGAACCAGGCATTAAAAAACTTTGTTTCTCTCACACAAGCTAGGCATAAGCACATGAATTCACATTCCCATCAACGGTTCACCTGATTTCTCACACCCCAAGGACCGGAGCTACATGAGGCAGACTTATCTTTTTGATTGAAGAAAAAACTGTAGAATTTATCCTCTAAGTGACCTCCCCATGCCCGGTTCCCGCCTGCTATCTTTTTCTTTCTCTCACCTCCTAGAAGCACCTATAGATGGCAGATGGCCAAACAGGCCGCTTGGCCCAGCCCAGCACGCCGTGCCGCCCGAGTCGTGCCTAAAAGGGCTTCGTGCCTTGCCATCGGCCGAGGCACGACTTGCTGGGCCAATTTTCAGGGCGGGCTGACCTGATAAGCACGGCCTGCCAAGGAGGCTAGGCTAGTCTGAGACCCACTTCACTAGGGAAAGAGAGGAGTTGAGGACGGTGGCGCTCGAGGCCGTGGAGTATCGTCCACTGCCTGCTCTTGCCTGTGCACAAGCCGAAGCTATCAAGCGCGAAGTCGCATGTTGCTAAAGATACTGGCGGCATTACGACCTCGGCGCAAAGGAGGCGGCACAACCTCGCCGCACGTGGAACTCAATTCGGATATTCTATTTGATTTGGGTTCTTTTTCAGTGATTTATGCTATGTTTGGATAATTGGATTCGATTGTGTGCTTGATTAGGTCTGGAATTGGTTATACATAGTTTATTGCCGTTTGATTTGTGCTTGATATGGCTCGATTTTATTATTTGAGGAGGTCTAAGTCTAATCTTGTGCGACCTTGTTTAGGGGATTTTATTTCGTTCGTATATGTTGATGAGCTGGCGAGCGGGAGAGCTGTTTTTTAGGGGATTTTATTTCGTTCGTATTTGATTTGGGTTCTGTTTCAATGATTTTATTGGCGTGCTCAAGACTAGTAGGAGAGCTGGCGAGGACGCCCAACAACGCCAACGGCTCAGGTACAAAGAGAGAAGAGACACGACGATACGGCACGGCACGGCACGGCACCGGGAGTCCGGCACGCACGCACGCCCTTTGAATGCCCCCTCCCGCGTGCCGCTGCCTCTGACCCGGACCCGTAGTATCTCCTCCTCTCCCGACTCGGAATCCGTCTCTCTCGCCCGCCTTGTTGTCCTTGCCGGCCGCCCCGGCTTCCTCTCGTCTTTCTTTTTTGCTGCTGTTGTTATATAGTATAATGTACTCCGCGTCTCACCTTCCCCTCTTCTCTTTGCAATCCGTATCACCATCTTCGCGTCGTTAATCCACCGCCTGAGTTGCTCCTCCGGCTTGGCTCTCTTGCCTTCTTCTTGCCTTGTCCAAGAAAGAAGAAGTAAAAATCAGGCAAGGAAGAAGCAGAGAGCATGTGTCCAGGATCCGTGGAGTCGGCGGGCAAGAGCGTGTGCGTGATGGACGCGGCGGGGCCGCTGGGCCACGCGCTGGTCGACCGCCTCCTCCGCCGCGGGTACACCGTCCACGCCGCCACGTACGCCTCCTGCGGTGGTGACGAGCGGGAGGAGGAGGAGGAGGAGGCCGCGGCGGCGCTGCTCAGCCACCTGTCGTCGTGCGGCGGCGACGTCGACGCGTACAGGCACCGGCTGAAGGTGTTCCGCGCCGACCCGTTCGACTACCACGCCATCGCCGACGCCGTGCGGGGGTGCGCCGGCGTCTTCTGCATGTTCAACACGCCCGACGACCAGGCCCAGTGCGATGTGAGTACTTACAAATCAAAACAGCAGCTTTCTTCCTTTCTTTCTTCTGTCTCTTTATATTATATGATTATCACAACTTGGGTTTTTTTTTCAATCAAAGGAATGAAAGCTCGTTTGTACGAGTATATAGCTTAGTTGCAAAGAGAATTGGATTGGATTATAAACTCTCCTATAGTATAGTAGACCCAGCCAGAGCTAGCTTATGCTAGCACTGTAGCATGAAGAGGGACAGGGCAGAGCCTACTTTTTCCCTCTTTCCATCAAGAGTTTAGAGTGGTCCATCTCCTCCTCCCTGGTCTTGCTAGGCTGTTTGGTTCGTTCCAGAGGTGAGCTGGGACCCGGACCTCCTCCTCCTCTGATCCATTAATGACACAGACAGCTCATGTGTGGCTGTGAGTGAGCGCGCGGTGCGCCTCTTCTTCCTCCTCCAGCTCCAGGTGCGGTGTGAGGTCGTGCTCCTGGTCCTGCCCTACCAGGAGTACTAGTGGTACAGTGGAGTAGCTCGACTACTACACGGCCAAGGTGAGAGAGTGGAAGAAGAAGCTGTAGCCTGTAGCCTGTAGCCAGTAGCCACACGTACGTACACACACCCACGGCAACGGAGGGTGCAGTGCAGAACTGGGCCACGAACCAACCGCGGGAAGGGCCGAAGGGAACCGAACCCTTCCCGCGTGCAATTAAAACCCTTCACATGGGGCATGGCAGCTGCATGCGCTTCGTCCTTCGCCGCCCCTGCTGGCCTGCTCTGCTCTGTGCTCTCTCTCTCTGGGACAAGGACAAGCAGGCAGGCAGAGCTAGCACGACTGCACACGAGCTGGCTGTGGCTGGTTTTCTGATTGAGAGTTGCTTTTGGTTTGTGTTGCAGGAGTCGACGGTGGAGACGGAGGTGCGCGCGGCGCACAACGTGCTGGAGGCGTGCGCGCAGACGGACGCCATGGAGCGGGTCGTCTTCACCTCCTCCGTCACCGCCGTCGTCTGGAGCGGCGCCGGCGCCGGCACCGGCACCCACGGTCACGAGGAGGCCGTCGCCGACGAGAAGAGCTGGAGCGACCTCGCCTTCTGCCGGAAGTTCAAGGTACGCGCAACACACGCACGTCTCACCACTACTCGTACGAAGCTAGCGTCAGCGTAATAGGAGTAGGCAACTTGTTGCTTTACCTGCTGCTGACTTGCCGTGGCACCTGCTGGCTGCTGACGCACTTGCTAATAGTAGTTCACTCCATGGATTGGCCGTCGTTTCCAGTGCCGTCCGTGCGTAGGCAACTTTCATCAGCCAACAAAACAAAAGTTACGTCTACATCGGGCCAGCGGCTCAGCGCGGCACGCATGGTCAAGCCAAGCCCTGGGGGTCTTGGAGGGGGAGGGGTCGTTGGGACAGGTGGTGGGAAAGACCGAAAGAGATGGGTGACGTCCTCATCCAATTGGCTGCAGCCCCGGCCGCCGGCCGGTACCTTTCACTTCCATCCATCCATTAGGGATGCTGGGATGGGTGACAAGTCCCTCGTCCGTTCGCTGTAGCTTCCCGCACCTCTTTCTTTTGCGGTTGCCGTCGCGTCGCGTGCCACTCCAGCCCTGCGGGCAACGCACGGGCAGCGTGCGTGCTCGGCGATCTCGGTGGCCAACTCCATTTTGCATTTTTGCTGCTCTGCTTCCCTTAATCCCTTAATTACCTTGATGACCACAGCACAGGGACACCAATTAAGATTCAAGCGTCTACGAGTCACGGAGCTGTCTCTGTCTCTTGAGGCTGGCTGTACAAGTCCAACCTGTGCTGTGCGCATCAAATGAGGAGTATGGAACGATCGGGACCCCGCTTATAGATAGAGAAAAATCAGGTTTCAGACTTCGTACTGCTGATGAAGCTGACTTCTCAACTGTCTCTGGCTCGGGGTTAGGATACAGAAAGAGATATACACTACTAACTAATTAATAATAAAACCAACCAAGAAACATGCACATCATCATCATCAGACGCATACGCACCAAGAGTGTTTTCCTTTAATAATTCTGCTTTGCTAATCCTGATCGCCTCATCGTGCTTGCTGGGCCTCATGGTGCCAATAATCACACTGCAGCCTCCAATCAACTGCTGTCAGTGAAACATGCTGCCGCCTGACCTGACCTGTCTCCGTCTCTGCACTTCTGCAGCTGTGGCACGCCCTGGCCAAGACGCTGTCGGAGAAGACGGCGTGGGCGCTGGCCATGGACCGTGGCGTCGACATGGTGGCCATCAACGCCGGCCTGCTCACCGGCGCCCAGGGCCTCAGGCTCACCGCCGCGCACCCCTACCTCAAGGGCGCCCCCGACATGTACGACGGCGGCGTCCTCGTCACCGTCGACGTCGACTTCCTGGCCGACGCGCACGTCGCCGCCTACGAGTCCCCCACCGCCTACGGCCGCTACCTCTGCTTCAACAACGCCGTCTGCCGCCCCGAGGACGCCGTCAAGCTCGCGCAGATGTTCTCGCCGGCCGCACCACATGCACGCTCGCCACCACCACCAAGGTAGTCAATGCCACTTCTACTCAGTGCTAACTGTATACGTGTTTGTGCTGACAGAGACACGAACTACTCCTATTTTGTTCCTGTGCTGACAAAACATGTGTGCATTGATTTTTTTTTTTTTTGGCAGTGATGAGCTGAAGGTGATACCACAGAGGATTCAGAACAAGAAGCTCAACAAGCTGATGCTGGAGTTTGCCAGCGGAGTATACGGGGAGCTGGATTAGGAATCCCTGTTGTTTTATATTTATTATTTATTTATAATTATTATAATTACCCCACAGATGCAAATGCAATGCAATGCAACTAGGGTTGTTGTATTCTTTTGTAGTATTTGTAATATCCACCCCCTCAAAAAAGGGGAAATCAGTTTGGCTGGTCATGGCCAAACACGCCACGTGTATTGATGATACAGCCCTGCGCCCTGCCAAGGGGGAGGAGAGCATTTGAGTGATCGATCGATTGCCAACAAAGTATATCTATCTAGGTTCGTGAGTTACAGGGAAATTTGCAACTCTGTTATTGCCCTTGTATATGTACAGAAAAATACGACGAAATGCTGAACCCTCATTCTTACAAGGCACTGCATTCCATTAGTTACTTGAAAGCTTAAACGTTGACAGCAGAATCACATGAGTAATTGATTGGTCTGGCAAATAAATTAACTTGTAAGTGCCGAAATCAGTAAATGAACACCTACGAATTGTCTTTTTCCCCGACTAAAACTGTTCTAGACTTGCACATGATAAGTTGCACATTGACGAATATGTTCTGAAAAAAAAATCAGAGTATATGCCAATCCAACCTACCATCATTAAAAAAAACATTCATGCTCATGCGCTGCGTAATACTGTTAAAACTGTAGGATCACTCTAGGAGCGTGGATTTAGTTGGGTACTTCATATAAAAAGGGTAGCATGGCCTAGTACTAGTTCTAGACTGAGATGCAGAGAGAGGTGGATGAGGTCTGTTGAAAAGATCAAGATGTCTAAGAGGCGGTGAATTAGGCTAATTCTAAATGTCTTTGCAATAATTAAGTCCTATGATTAGCCCAATTAACCCCTTGTGCCTAAGAAGTGTTTCTAGTTATTCTATCGCACAAATGACTTGCAACCTAAGTTTCAATCCTACTCTAGCATGGCAATTCTATGAA
This sequence comes from Miscanthus lutarioriparius, assembly GCA_904845875.1. Lineage (NCBI taxonomy): Eukaryota > Viridiplantae > Streptophyta > Magnoliopsida > Poales > Poaceae > Miscanthus > Miscanthus lutarioriparius. The sequence goes on from CAJGYO010000002.1 coordinate 57,805,667, forward strand.
TTATAAAGACAAAAATTGAATTGCTCAATATAAATACTCAAAGTAATTGCTCAAAGGAAATACTCAAAGTAAATGCTCAAAGTAAATAGAGAGAGACGAACGCGGCGATGTTTTGCCGAGGTATTAGAGAGTCGTCACTCCACACTAGTCCTCGTTGGAGCACCCACGCAAGGGTGTAGCCCCCCCTTGATCCGCGCAAGGATCAAGTGCTCTCTATGGGTTGATTCTTCGACACTCCGTCGCGGTGAATCACCCACAACCGCTTACAACTTGAGTTGGATCATTCACAAGCTCTCCGGATGATCACCAAGCTCTTCAATCACCACCAAGCCATCTAGGTGATGGCGATCACCAAGAGTAACAAGCACGAACTCTCACTTGACCACGACAAGCCTAGGGAGAAAGATGGATGTACACTTTGCTACTCTTGATCTCGCTAATGAGGGCTTTCTTTGTGATTCTTAAATCTCAATCACCTCACTAGGACCTTGCTCTTCTTGGGACTCTCTAAGGTGTGTTTCAGCTGTTGGAATGAGCAAAAGTAGCTCTACACACGAGTGGAGAGCTTCTATTTATAACAGGGGCTGAAAAACGAACCATTATGTGCTTCTGCGGGATGACCGGACGCTCCGGTCATGTTGACCGGACGCTCCGGTCAGTACTCCCCGAATCCCAGTGTTAACAGTGTGACCGGACGTCCCTCTCTAGAACCTTACTAGAAACGACCGGACGCAGGCTCTCAGCGTCCGGTCACTTGACCTTCCAGCGTCCGGTCGCACCAAACGATTTCACCTCAGTCAAATGAACTGACCGGACCCTGAGCCAGCGTCCGGTCAGTATTTGACCCTCCATTCACTTCCAACTCTCGATCATACTGTCGGTGTTTCAGAACCGGGGGTCCTTAACCCACAAGTGAATTTGTGCTGCGTGCTCCCAATTCCGGATGGTGATGCAAAGAGACACAAGGTTTATACTAGTTCGGGCAACAGATGCCCTACGTCCAGTCTGAGAAGATGTTCTTGTATTTCTTGCACCGGGTGCTCGTAGTAGGGGTTACAAGCTAGGCGAGAGGGAGTTCGTCCCAGTCTCGTGAGGGAGGAGATATGAATTACAGAATGAGGCGTGTTGTTCGTGCGATTATTCGTGACTCTATCCGCCGTCCCTAGAAACGGTCCTGGCCGCCTCCTTTTATAGCCGTAGGGAGAAAACCAGGAGTACATAAGAGAGCTACACGTGGAGCGGACTATTCGATGACGATTTACTCCTCGGAGCAAAGCATGGCGTTGTCGTGGGAGTTCCGTAGATGTCTAATCGGTATGGTCTCCATCGCAAGTAACATCTTTGCGCATTTGTTGACTTGGTGGATTGCGAGAGGCTCGGCGGCCATCGTGGCCGGTCGTCTGCGAGGCCTGTTGTCCGAGGCTCGCCGTGTCGAGGCCCCGAGAAGTGACCCAGTGCGGATCGGGTCTCAGCCGCCATCGAGCGGAATAGTGCGAGACGTCGCGCCTACGAGGATACTGATACCTGTATTGTCGATGGGGATGGTAAAAAGGTGATCGACCGTTGTCCCGTCGCTCCTATTGCGGCAAGCACTTGCCGATCGTGGCTTACGTGGCGGGTGCGGTGGCGCGCGTGTCGGATCGACGGCCTGCCAGAGAGACCATTGAGGCGGAGGCGATGAGGTTGCGGGGCGAGCCCGGCCTCGGGTGAGGCGGAGCGCGCCCAATTGTCCGAGAGCCCTACCGGGGGTCTCGGGCGAGGCGACGGGCGAGGCGGAGTAAGATCGCGAATCCGAGGCCTTATCGAGGGGCTCGAGCGAGCCGGGCGGTCGGTCCGCCGATTCCGAGGCTCTGAGGAACCCGCTTCGACTCCCACATTGCGATGTCCTTGGTGCGGAGTTAGGCAACGATAGTGGTCGGTAACCCTGCTCTGTGCCGTCCGCAGATGGCGGAGGTTGACGCGACCGGCGTGTAGTCGGTCACTTCACTGTCTTTGTGCCATCGTCGTCTGTCTGTCGGAGTGGTTGGGCGCTTGGATGCGACGTTCGTCGAGCGATTTGGTCGAAGAGGCGATCCACGGGTCTGGTCTTGAGCCGCCTCGAGCGAATCGGAGAATCGGCACTTCTTCCGAGGCCCCGGCGAGGGGCCTCAACGGGGGCCTCGGCGAGGCGGTCTCAAGGCGAGTCGGAGAATCGTTCGCTTCATTGGGGCTCGGCGACGGTCTCGGGCGAATCGGAGATTTCGGCCGAGATCTCGTTTGTTTATTCCGTTGGTTCTGCTTCTTAGGGTCTAAGCAGTTTTGATCTTTGCTTGGGGTACCCCATTTTTTCGGTATCCGACAAGTAGCCCCGAGCCTCGGTAGTGAGAGTGGGATACTCTCCCCGAGGTTTTTTCGAGACTTTTATTTCTCAGTGGCTCTTGTCGGGTTTGTTTTATACACGCAATTCTGGTGGGTGCGCGTGAGCGCACCCACCGGGTGTAGCCCCCGAGGCCTTAGAGGAGTGAGTTTACTCCTTTAGGGGCTTTTTCTTCGTTGAGTAAGGCGCTCTATCGTATTTGCTAGACCCATGAGAGCGAGCTCGGGTCGCTTGTTTTCGTTTGGGGTGCAGGAGGAGCCCCCGAGCCTGCCGAGCCCTCGCGTGCGATCCTAGGTCGCTGGGTCTTAGCAAGTTTTGCAGGAAGAGCCCCCGAGCCTCCGCACGGAGCGAGAGGGCGGTCAGGAGTTCTCCTGGCTTTTTGTACGACCCTCGCGCATCCTTTTCGTTCGGAAGGAGGGGTTGTTTGCCGAGCTCTTCGTGTGCGAGCCTAGGCCGCTGGGTCTCGGCAAGGTAGCAGGAAGAGCCCCCGAGCCTCCACACGTAGCGAGAGGGCGATCAGGAGTTCCCCTGGCTTTTTGTACAACCCTCGCGCATCCTTTTCGTTCGGAAGGAGGGGTTGTTTGCCGAGCCCTTCGTGTGCGAGCCTAGTCCACTGGTCTCGGCAAGGTTGCGGAAGAGCCCCGAGCCTCCGCCGCGTGCGAGAGAGGCGATCGGGAGTTCCCCGCTTTTTATACGACCCTCGCGCGTCCTTTTCGTTCGGAAGGAGGGGTTGTTTGCCGAGCCCTTCGTGTGTGAGCCTAGGCCGCTGGGTCTCGGCAAGGTAACAGGAAGAGCCCCCGAGCCTCCGCACATAGCGAGAGGGCGATCAGGAGTTCCCCTGGCTTTTTGTACGACCCTCGCGCATCCTTTTCGTTCGGAAGGAGGGATTGTTTGCCGAGCCCTTCAGTATCACGAGCCTAGGCACTGGTCTCGGCAAGGTTGCAGGAAGAGCCCCCGAGCCTCCGCACGTAGCAAGAGGGTGATCAGGAGTTCCCCTGGCTTTTTGTACGACCCTCGCGCATCCTTTTTGCTCGGAAGGAGGGGTGGAACATGCCAGGCTTCCCTCGGTGGGCGCGAACGGTGACATTTCTGGTGAGCTTTTATCGGGTAAGTCCGAGTGGAGGCCCGTGCCCCATTCGATAGGGGTCGGCTAGTGGTCCAGAGACGCGCTCCAAAAAAAGTACCAGAAGGCTTCTCTAGCGGGTGCCAGGGCCGTTCGATTGGCCCTAGGGGCTCGGTGCCTCCCTACGGTGGGATCCCCTTTAGAGAACTCCTGCTGGTCTCGGACACAACTTAGGGCATCCCAAGCAATCGCTTGCCTGGGCCTCGGCCATGTACGGGCTCGCCCATAGTTGTCCCTGACTCTGTTGTCCTAGGGCGGCTGTCGAGGCCCTGGATGGCCCAGCCTTCATGCCCCTAGATCGTAATGGGCTTGGTGCCCTTTTTCATCGCGTTTTTCCGACCCTCGGGGTGTGAGAGGTTGCAGGAAGAGCCCCCGAGCCTCCGCACGTAGCGAGAGGGCGATCAGGAGTTCCCCTGGCTTTTTGTACGACCCTCGCGCATCCTTTTTGCTCGGAAGGAGGGGTTGTTTGCCGAGCCCTTCGCGTGCGAGCCTAGGTCGCTGGGTCTTGGCAAGGTTGCAGGAAGAGCCCCCGAGCCTCCGCACGTAGCGAGAGGGCGATCAGGAGTTCCCCTAACTTTTTGTATGACCCTCGCGCATCCTTTTTGCTCGGAAGGAGGGGTTGTTTGCCGAGCCCTTTGTGTGCGAGCCTAGTTCGCTGGGTCTCGGCAAGGTTGCAGGAAGAGCCCCCGAGCCTCCGCACGTAGCGAGAGGGCGATCAGGAGTTCCCTTGGCTTTTTGTACGACCCTCGCGCATCCTTTTCGCTCGGAAGGAGGGGTTGTTTGCCGAGCCCTTCGCGTGCGAGCCTAGGTCACTAGGTCTCGGCAAGGTTGCAGGAAGAGCCCCCGAGCCTCTGCGCGGAGCGAGAGGGCGATCAGGAGTTCCCCTGGCTTTTTGTACGACCCTTGTGCATCCTTTTCGCTCGGAAGGAGGGGTGGAACATGCCAGGCTACCCTCGGTGGGCGCGAACGGTGACATTTCCGGTGAGCTTTTATCGGGTAAGTCCGAGTGGAGGCCCGTGCCCCATTCGATAGGGGTCGGCTAGTGGTCCAGAGACGCGCTCCAAAGAAGTACTAGAAGGCTTCTCTAGCGGGTGCCAGGGCCGTTCGATTGGCTCTAGGGGCTCGGTGCCTCCCTACGGTGGGATCCCCTTTAGAGAACTCCTGCTGGTCTCGGACACGACTTAGGGCATCCCAAGCAATCGCTTGCCTGGGCCTCAGCCATGTACGGGCTCGCCCATAGTTGTCCCTAACTCTGTCATCCTAAGACGGCTATCGAGACCATAAATGGCCCAGCCTTCGAACCTCTGGACCGTAGCGGGCTCGGCGCCCGGTTCCTTAGCTCGGAAGGAATCGGCTGGGGGGTATTTCCCTTCCATCGGCTGACAACGGCGCGTCTTTTAAGGCGGTCTTCTCGGGAGCTGCCGTTGCTGCGCGACGTGGTGTCAGTGGATGGGACATAACCGTCTGCACGATTAAATGTGGAGAAGGTGGGCGCGTGGGCGGAGAGATCGGATCTAGATTATATGCGCCGGATCTGAGGGAAACTTCCCCGATTTCATCGCCCAGCGGTTTCATCTTACCCTGCGCCAAATCGTAAAGAGCCTCGCCCTCCCTCCTTAGCTTGCTCATTTGCTTTCGCCACCTCAAGCCGTTCTTTGAGAGCATAAAGCGCCGGAGAAGAAGAAGGCGAGAGAGATCGATTGAAAGAGAGAGAGATTTATTCACGTAGCGGCGTCCTCCACCGCGCAATGGCTGGCGGTCCTGTCATCCTCCCGGCGGATCCCTAGGAGCGGTCTAACGTCACCGTGGAGAAGCTGCAGTCGCTGGTGGACGCCGGTCTCCTCCGCCCGATCACCGATCCTGTCGAGCCAGAGTGGATCGCTCCGGGGAATGAGTCGGAATCGAGGCCACGTGATGGCTACATGGTGAGCTTCGTCGTCTTCCACGAGCGAGGCCTCGGCTTGCCGGCGGACTAGTTCATGCAGCGCGCTCACAAGCACTACTACGGCGTGGAGCTCCACAACTTTAGCCCTCCACTCCATCGCACAAAGTGGCCATCTTCGCCGCCGCTTGCGAGGTACTGAGGATCGCTCCCCACTAGGAGCTGTGGCTCCATTTGTTTCGGGCAGTTTTTACCACCAAGTCGGTGAGAGCGAAGGGGGCTCGGAAGGCGTTGAGGGCTGGCGGCTGCACCGTTCAGGTGCGCCAAGACCGATAGCACCTCTACATCCCAGCCCAGCTGGCATCATCCAACCGTCATTGGTATGACAGCTGGTTCTACCTCCGTAACGGCGACGGCGGGCTTCCCCCTTATACCGGGTGGGTTATGGAGAGTCAGCCAAAGAAGTGGGGGTACGGCGTCATCAAGCCCGATCAGCCCAGGCTGGAACCGCTCCTGAGGGCCCTAGGGAAGCTACGTGATGGCGGCCTTACGGTGGCCATGGTCGTGGCGGCTTTTCACCGCCGGAGGGTGTTGCCGCTGATGGCTCGGCGGCGGCGGCTGTTCGAGATGACCCCGAGTGATCCGATCGAAGGCATCAAGATGTCCGCCTTCGCCCTTACTGATGAGGAGATCCTACGTCGGGTAAGGGAGGTGGTGGATGGGAAACCGAAGATTGACGGCTTGATGCCATTCCCGATCGCCTGTCGCGGGTACATTTCCTGTAAGTTGGGTGTTGCCGAGGCCTTCGCGCCTTCTTGCTCATTGCTTTTTTCGCCGTTGCCTTATTTCGTCGTTTCGCAGGGGATAAGGGGCGTCTGAGCTCCCCGCCGCCCATTCCCGAGGGCGCCCAGCCGCGGCGAAAGCCATGAAACAGGCGTCGCCGAGGAGCGAAGAAGAAGAAAGACGCCAAGGTGGCAAAGGCGCCTGAAGAGGACCGTTGAGCGCGAAAAATGGATGCACGCCGCCGCGCCCGCAGCGAGGGCTCGACGGTCTCCCATTGAGTCGTCTCCCTCATTATCGGTGTCGGATTCCTCGGGCGACGATGGCGAGCTCGAGGAAGGAAGGGTACCTGGACCACCTCCCCGACGTTAGGGAGGTGGCGGCACCGGGTGTCTCTTGGTAGACGTCCATCTCGTTGTCGAGGGCGACACGCCCGAGACGCGTGCTGTCAGCCCAGTGGGCTCGGCGGAGGAGGTGGAGCAAGCGACGTCGAGGACGGCTCAACCGTCTCCGTGGACGGACGAGGGGGTGCCGGGGTCCGGCGGAGACCAGCCGGTACCGGCGGATACAGAAGCCGTGCCACCGCCGCCGCCACCGCCGTTGCAGAGGAGGGACGCTGTCCAGAAGCGATTGTGTCCTCGTTCGCGGTAAGTGTATTTTTTGGTGGAGTTTGTAGTATTTCCTGCTTGCCCCCTGGTCGTACGCTGACCTTTAGGAGCGTCTTCGTTTCCATCAAGAAGCGCCAGGTGGAGGAACCTGCCTTGGCGCCCCATAAGGCGCTCAAGGTGAGCACCAGCTCCACCGCTCATCGGGTGGCGGAGGCGCAGGCTGCCGTGCAGCATGGCGCGACGTCGGGCGGGGCCGGCCCGGAGGAGCCGGCTGCTCAAGGAAAGGGCGCCGAGGTGGCCACGGAACGAGCGGGGGAGGACGAGTCCACGTCCCGCGAGGTCGTGGGTCTTGGGGCCAAAGCCCCCAAGGCTTCTGAGGTCAGGGCGGTGGACGCCGGGGCCACCGAGGTAGAGATGGTAGAGGCCAGAGCCCCTGGTTCCGTTGAGTCCGAGGCGGTCGGGACAGAGGCGGGGCAGGCTTCAGCACCACCCCTGGTTCAGACGATCTCGTCTGAGGATTCTTCCCGTGGGAAGGAGGCGGCGGACGCTGAGGCGGCCAGCACCGCGGAGCGGCCGGTCCCGACTCCTACCGAGGGGAGTTCGGTCCTTGTCCGGGTCTGACCCGAGCCCCATGGGTGGGATAGCCTACGTGTTGTATGGGGAAACCAGGCCGACCCTAAGGGGGAGCCTGTGTTTGCCCTTGTGGACGTCGCCGAGGGGGGGCGCTGGGACACCCTCGAGCAATACCATGAACTGGCGGTGTAGTCGATGTAGACAGCGATGTCTGTTATGCAAAGGGACCTGCCCGGTGTTACCTAGGTACGCATTTCGCTTTCTCGTGTCACGTTGTTTTTTCTCCGAGCCTCCCTTGCGGTGTTTGACATATGTCTTTGCCTGTTCAGGAGCTCGAGACCCGGTCCCTTAGGAAATCGTTGTTCCTACGAAGGGAGAGGGGGCATCTGGGAGCAGCTCCGGCGGCAAAAGGGCCTGCTTGCCGATGCCCAGGAGCTCTTGTCGGTGCGGAGTGCTGAAGTGGAGGACCTCCGCCTTCGCTGTGTCGACCTGAAGGCCGAGGTGGCCATGGCTAAGGAGCAGTCTGCCCCTTTGGTGGCGAAGATCAAGGAGCTGGAGGAGGAGCGGGATTCCCTCATGTCTCGGGCCCAAGAAGCAACGGCCTCTGCCAAGGCCACCGCTGGGCAGCTGGGCGCAGAGCAAAGTGAACATCAGCTGATGAAAGTCGCTTTGGCAGAGGCTACCAAGGCGGCCGAGGCCTCTCGAGTCGAGGCTTTAGCCTAGAAGAATAAAGCTGAGGGTAAGTTCTGCTGAACCGCGCTCCTTGTTCTGTTTGCTCTGGTTTGTGTTCGACCCCTGACTCTTTGTCGTGGTGTAGGTCTGGAGAAAGAGGCCTCCCAGTGGTGAGGGCCTCCATCGCAGCTGGCCAAGCGGGCGCCGGACGTTGAGGTCCAGAGCACGAGGCTCTGCAGCAGCCGCGCCTGCACTACATGCGAGGCTCTAGAGGTCGAGGGGTCCAATCACCAGCCTCCCTTGGGAACCGCTTTGATTGCATTGAGCGCCGCGTCCACGAGAGCTCCGGGAGGCGTTGCACACGGGTGTCAAGCGCGCCGGCCGCTGTCGTCTCCTTGCACTACGCCATCAACCTCGAGGTTGTCAGTGACAGCTACGCCTTGCCAAAAGATGATGAGGAGGCCAACGCAGAGGTCGCGGGAAGGCGATGGAAGCGGTGGGGGCGCTGGCACAAATACCGCGGCCACTGTTTGAAGAAGAGGTGGTCCCTCCGCGCCCGACCACCGATCCTCGAGCTTTGACCTAGGCCAACAGGGGGCCATGTAAACGGATTAGTTTAAGCTGTCACATCGTGATGTTTTGTGGTCGTCGAGGCCTTTTAAAGTATTTATGATGTATGTGCGTTTTTAACCGCTTTCTTATTCCATTTACGAGCCTGTGCCCCTGTCTCGTTCTTGGATACCCGCAGAAACTTCCTCGAGCCTAAGCCATCCTCTTGGCGAAGGGTGGCGAGGAGTTGACCGTAGTCTGGGGCGTAGGGCTGTTCTCATGGATCGACCGCCCTTTGGCCTCGTGACACGCTTTTGGTCCTTAGGTTTCTTATGGCGGTCCTGCCGAGCACGAGAGAGTTTGGCGTGGAAATTTTCGAAGACGGTTAAGAAAGCGGCGTCCGGGACTTAGGGGTTCCCCCTTTTTAGCCCCTCGAGGAGGCTCGGCTCTGCAGAGCGAGCCGAGTCTCTCTCAGAGCGTTATTGTGACGTCGAGCCCCTATCGATGAGACAAGCTCTTTGCAAAGAACTTCCTCGAGCCTAAGCCGCCTCTTGGGCAAAAAGGTGGCGAGGAGCTACCGTAGCCTGAGGCGTGAGCCGTTCTCACGGCTCACCCGGTCTTTTGCCTTTGAGACGAACTTTTGGTCCTTAGGTTCCATACAATCGAGTTGCCTATTAAGGGGGTCCTCGAAGATTGTAACAACTAAAGAACGCTTCTTTATTGTATTACGAGAAATAATGTAAACAACATTTGGAAACTTAAGGGTAGAAACGACGTAGCTGTTCTATGTTCCAAGCGTTGGTGAAGATTTCATCCTTCTCGTTGGCTGACTTTTGTAGGTTCCGGCTTCAAGATTTCTTGGCGACGATGTACGGCCCTTCCCATGGCGGGGTCACTTGTGGCGGCCCTTGTTTGCTATGCCTCGACCTCGGCACCGTGTCGCCCACCTTCGTGTCTTAGCTCGAATGTGCTTGGGCTTGGTAGCATCAGTAGGGCTTGGTTGGTATTTGGCCGAGTGTAGCAGGGCAACGTCTCGGGCTTCCTCAAGTTGGTCGAGGGTGTCCTCATGGGCGGTCACGGTTGCTTTGCTCGTTGTAGGCTGTAGTCTCGGGGAGCCGTACTCCAAGTCGGTGGGGGGGGATGGCCTCGGCCCCATAGACCGGGAAGAATGGTGTGAATCCGTGGCTCGGCTCGGTGTATTCCTCAGGCTCCAAATGACCGAGGGGAGTTCGGCAAGCCATTTCTTGCCAAACTTTTTCAACCGGTTGTAGATTCTTGGCTTGAGGCCTTGTAGGATCATGCCGTTGGCACATTCTACTTGGCCATTTGTCCTAGGGTGTCCTACGGCCGACCAGACCACACGGATGTGGTGGTTGTCGCAGAACGTCAGGAACTTGTGGCCGGTGAATTGCGTCCCGTTGTCGGTGATGATGGTATTTGGGATTACGAACACATGGATGATATCCGTAAAGAACAAAGACCGCTTGCTCGGATTTGATTTGGGTGATTGGACGAGCCTCGATCCATTTGGAGAATTTGTCGATGGCTACGAGCAGATGGGTATAGCCCCCGGGTGCCTTCTGCAGAGGCCCAACCATGTCCAGCCCCCACACAGCGAATGGCCATGTGATAGGGATGGTTTGGAGGGCTTGGGCCGGGAGGTGCATTTGTCGAGCGTAGTACTGGCATCCTTCGTAGGAGCATACTAGCCTCGTGGCATCAGCCACTGCTGTTGGCCAGTAGAAACCTTGGCGGAAGGCGTTTCCCACTAGCGCCCGAGGCGCTGCGTGGTGCCCGCAGGCTCCCGCATGCAAGTCCCAGAGTAGTGATTGGCCAGCCTCGGTGGTGATGCACCATTGGAGAATACCAGACGGGCTACGCCTATACAACTCGCCGTTGCAGAGGACGTAAGTCTTGGCTCATCGCGCAAGCCGTCGGGCCTCGGTCCTGTCCGCGGGAAGCTCTCCTCGCACAAGGTGATCAAGAAAAGGGACTCGCCAATCCGTTCCTCGGTCGGCCTCAGGAGGCTCTGTGTCAATTGCCATGGCTTCAGGCTCGGGCGACGGGGTCTCGGTGGCAAAGGAGGCCTCGGGCCCTGTGGTGGGCTCGACCGATGGGCCCTCTACCGTCGCTGAGTCATAGTCGACGGATGGCTTGTGGAGGTCTCTAGCGAAGACGTTCGGGGGGACCGGGGTCCGTGCCGACGCCATCTTTGCCAGTTCGTCCGCGGCCTCATTGAACTTTCGTGTGATGTGATTGAGTTCGAGGCCATTGAACTTGTCCTCTAGGCGCCGTACCATCGTGCAGTATGCCTCCATCTTGAGGTCATGGCAGTTTGATTCTTTCATCACTTGGTTGATGACAAGCTGTGAATCGCCTTGAACGTCGAGACGCTGTACCCCAAGTTCAATGGCGATCTGCAGGCCATTGACGAGGGCCTCGTATTCGGCCACATTGTTGGAGGCGGCAAAGTAGAGTCGGATTATGTAGCGCATATGGACTCCGAGGGGTGAGATGAAGAGCAGACCCGCGCCTGCCCCGGTCTTCATCAGAGACCCATCGAAGTACATGGTCCAGTACTCCGCCTGGACATGAATAGGTGGTAGTTGGGTATCGGTCCATTCTGCCACAAAATCGCCCAAGACCTGAGACTTAATGGCTTTTCGGGGTGCGAAAGATAGGGCTTCCCCCATGAGTTCCACGGCCCATTTGGAAATCCTTCCCAAGGCCTCCTGGTTATGGATTATCTCTCCCAAGGGGAAAGATGACACCACGGTCACTGGGTGGGACTCGAAGTAGTGACGCAGCTTGCGTCGAGCCAAGATTATGGCATAGATTAGTTTCTGGACGTGGGGGTAGCGCGTCTTGGTATCGGAAAGCACCTCGCTGATGAAGTAGACAGGTCGTTGGACGGGTAGAGCGTGCCCCTCTTCCTACCTCTCAACCACTACGGCTGCGCTGACCACTTGGGTTATTGCGGCAATGTAGAGCAAGAGGGCCTCATCTTCGATCGGTGGTACCAGAACGGGGGCGGGGGGGAGGGGTTGGAGAGCAGCGCTTTGAGTTTGGTGAGTGCTTCCTCGGCCTCGGGGGTCTAGGAAAAGCGCTCAGATTTTCTCAAGAGATGGTACAGAGGTAAGCCTTTTTCACCGAGGCGCGAGATGAAGCGGCTCAGGGCCGCTAGGCATCCCATAACCCTCTGTACTCCCTTGAGGTCTCAGATCGGCCCCATATTGGTCACGGCAGAGACCTTCTCTGTGTTGGCCTCGATGCCGCGCTCTGAGACTATGAATCCTAGGAGCATGCCTCGGGGGACCCCGAACACACACTTTTCGGGGTTGAGCTTGACGCCCTTCTCCCTGAGGCATTTGAAGGCTACCTCTAGGTCATTGATGAGGTCATTGGCCCACTTGGATTTGACAACGACGTCATCCACATAGGCCTCGACGGTTTGCCCGATGTGCTCGCCAAAGACCTGGGTCATACACCGCTGGTACGTGGCCCCCGTGTTTCTGAGGCCAAACGGCATAGTCGTATAGCAGTATAGGCCAAATGGGGTGATGAAATAAGTTGCGAGCTGGTCGGACTCCTTCATTTTGATTTGATGGTAGCCGGAATATGCATCAAGGAAGGACAGGGTCTCGCATCCCACAGTGGAGTCAACGATTTGATCGATTCGAGGTAATGGAAACGGGACTTTTGGGCATGCCTTGTTCAGACCAGTGTAGTCCACACACATTCTCCATTTTCCATTTTTCTTCTTAACTAATACAGGATTAGCTAACCACTCCGGATGGGACACTTCCTTGACGAATCCGGCCACCAAAAGCTTCTGTACCTCCTCGCCGATGGCCCTGCGCTTCTCCTCGTCGAATCGGCGCAGGCGTTGCCTCACTGGTCTGGAGCCGGCCTGGATGTCGAGGGCGTGCTCGGCAACCTCCCTCGGTATGCCTGGCATGTCTGAGGGACTCCACGCGAATATGTCGGCGTTCGCGCGAAGAAAGTCGACGAGCACGGCCCCCTATTTGCTGCCGAGGGTCGCGCTGACCCTCAGCACTCGGTCGTTTGAGCATGTGGGGTCGACCGGGACGAGCTTGACGGCCTCCGCGGGCTCGAACGTCCCGGCACGACGCTTCGAATTAGGCACCTCGCTGCCGAGCTGGTCGAGGTTGGCGATGAGGGCCTCAGACTCCACTATAGCCTCGGCGTACTCGATGCACTCGATGTCGCAGTCGTATGCATGCTCGTACGCGGAGTAAATAGTGATGACACCGTTGGGGCCCGGTATCTTGAGCTTGAGGTAGGTGTAGTTCGGGACCGCCATGAACTTGGCGTAGCACGGCCATCCCAGGATGGCATGATAAGTCCCCTTGAACCCCACCACCTCGAAGGTGAGGGTCTCCTTGCGGTAGTTGGAGGGGGTGCCGAAGCAGACGGGTAAGTCTATGCGCCCGAGGGGTCGCGCGCGCATCCCTGGCATGATGCCGTGGAAGGGCGCGGCGTTGCCTCGGAGTTGTGACCGGTCGAGCCCTAGGAGCCCCAGCGTGTTGGCGTACAGGATGTTGAGGCCGCTGCCTCCGTCCATCAACACCTTGGTGAGTCGGGTGTTTCCGATGATCGGGTCAACGACGAGCGGGTACTGGCCGGGGTTTGGGACATGATCGGGGTGGTCATCCCGATCGAAGGTGATCGCCTCCCGAGACCAGTCGAGGTACTGGGGAGTGGCCACCTTAACCGAGAAGACCTCTCGGCGTTCCCTTTTTCGCTGTCGCGCTGTGAGGCACGTCGAGGGCCCTCCGAAGATCATGAAGGCATTGTGTACCTCGGGGAACCCATCGTCCTTGTCGTTGTCTCCGTCGTCCTAGCCCCTCTTCTTGGCATCATCGTTGGGGAGCTCGAGCTTGGTGTAGTATCGCCGGAGCATGGTGCACTCCTCGAGGGTGTGCTTTACTAGGCCCTGATGGTATGGGCAGGGTCTTTTAAGCATGTTGTCGAAGAGCCCTGGGCCTCAGGGATTCTTGCGGTCCGCGGCTGCGACGAGCCTGGCCTCGAGAACCTCCTGTTTCCCCTAGCGTCCCTTCTTCTTTTTCTAGGGGGGCGAGACGTCGAGGCCCCGGGGGTCTCATCCCGCCTCTTCCCCTTGGAGTCGTTGTTGGGGAAGATGGCCCCGACGGCCTCTTCGCCAGAGCCGAAGCTGGTGGCGATGTCGAGGAGTGCGGACGCCGTGGTCGGTACGCTCCGGCCTAATTCTCGGACCAGGTCTCGACAGGTGGTGCTGGAGAGGAATGCCTGGACGATTTTTGAGTCACCAACGCTGGGCAACTCGGTGCATTGCTTGGAGAAACGTCGGATGAAGTCTCGGAGAGACTCGTCCGGCCCCTGGCGGCAACTCTTGAGGTCCCAGGAGTTCCCGGGGCGCGCGTAGGTGCCCTAGAAATTCCTGACGAAGACCTTTACCAAGTCGCGCCAGTCCTGGATTTGCATAAGGGGAAGGTGTTCGAGCCAGGCTCGCGCTGAGTCTGACAGAAATAGGGGGAGGTTGCGGATGATGAGCAGGTCATCGTCCGCACCGCCTAGCTGATAAGCCAGACGGTAGTCGGCCAACCATAGCTCGGGGTTGGTCTCGCCGCTGTACTTTGAGAGATTCACTGGCTGACGAAACCGGGCCGGGAAGCGGGCGCTACGGACGGCCTTACTAAAAACTCTAGGGCCAGGCGGCCCGGGAGAAGGACTACGGTCCTCCCCACTATCATAGCGACCGCCTCGGTGCAATTGGTAGCCCCGGCGGCCCCATCGTGGTCGTGGCGCCGTCGTCTGCTGCCCACGTGGTGGCCGTTTTGCGCCTCGCGTTGGTCGTCGAGGCGGTCGTGCACCGAGGGGGCCCTGAGGCGGTCGTGCACCGAGGGCTGTTTTGAGGCGTCCCCGCGTCATTGAGACACGGAGCTTTCGGCCTGCTGCACCGCGGCAGTCTTGACAAGGCCCCGGAGTTCGCCATGGACCCATCGCCCCTCCATGGTAGAGGGCTCGGGCATCGCTCGGACCAGTATCGCCGCCGCAGCGATGTTCTGGCTAGCACGATTGAAGACAGGGGGTTGCTCGCCCCCCTCATCATCATTAATGCGGAGGTTGACATCGCGAGCCCCCAGCCGGGCCGTTCCGCCATCGCCGTGCCCCCACTGCTCTTGCTCGAGGGTGGCTTGGAGCTGCTGCAGGAGGAGTCGATCTTGCTCGACCTTAGTTTGAAGCTCACGGAGCTGCTCTAGGTCTATGCGTCGAAGTTGCTCGGGGGTGGGGACACCTGCCGCCGCTAGCGGGGATCCCGTGCGTGGTGGTGTGGCGTTGGCTGCCTTTCTCCATCGTTGCCCGTGCTCGGCATTCCGAGTCTAATGTGAAAACACTCACGAGTCGGGCCGTAAGCGTCCTCGCCGTCGGAATCGGAGTAGCCGAAGCAGTAGTCGCTCACGATCATGAAGCGGCGCATCGCCTTAGGGTCATGAATCCCGGAGAAGTCTGCTCCAACTCACGCCTCGTCCTCCTCCGAGGAGTCAGAGTGGGGGTGGATTGGAGTTGTGACTATGGGGTTATGGGCATGACGTTGATGAATGGAGACGAGGGCGGTGGCGTAGGAGGCGGCGACATTGGTCAGCCCAAAAGGGTACGGGGATGGCGCCGTCGCCAGGCTCTGCTCCGCCAGAGCTGGCTCCTCGGGAGGAGGCGGGACAGAGCTTGATGATGGGGCGTCGCTGTGCGCCACCGGCCCTTTTCCCCTATCAAGGCTTCAGCCGGACAGGTCCCCATGCAGGGACTCTGTGCCAGCAGCGGGGTATGGGATTCCGGTGGAGCACAGATCGGCGTTCCATACTTGCGCGGTGTTAGGGTGGACTCGCCCGCACGATGCTTGGCGAGCTTGACGGGAGTGGCGGCCCGGGCGCCGTCCGTGCGTGGGCTGCCGGTGCATGACATCGTCGTCGGTTGATGGCGCTCTGGGTGAGACGAGTACCATGTCGTACTCGTGCCCTAGAGACATGAATTCTAGGCTCCCGAACTAGACGATCGTCCCGAGATGCAACGATCGCACGGGATCTGCCATCCGGAATCTGGTGGGATGACTAAGCTGACACGTAGAGGCCCCTACCTGGCGCGCCAACTGTCGGTGTTTCGGAACCGGGGGTCCTTAACCGACTAGTGAATTTGTGCTGCGTGCTCCCAATTCCGGATGGTGATGCAAAGAGACACAAGGTTTATACTGGTTCGGGCAACGGATGCCCTACGTCCAGTCTGAGAAGATGTTCTTGTATTCCTTGCACCGGGGTGCTCGTAGTAGGGGGTTACAAGCTAGGCGAGAGAGGGAGTTCGTCCTAGGTCTCTGTGAGGGGAGGAGATATGAATTACAGAATAAGGCGTGTTGTTCGTGCGATTATTCGTGACTCTATCCGCCGTCCCTAGAAACGGTCCTGGCCGCCTCCTTTTATAGCCGCAGGGAGGAAACCAGGAGTACATAAGAGAGCTACACGTGGAGCGGACTATTCGATGACGTATTTACTCCAGGAGCAGCATGGCGTTGTCGTGGGAGTTCCCGTAGATGTCTAATCGGTATGGTCTCCACTGCAAGTAACATGCTGCGCATTTATTGACTTGGTGGATTGCAGAGGCTCGACGGCCATCGTAGCCGGTCGTGCCAAGGCCTGTTGTGCCGAGGCCTGCCGTGCCGAGGCCTGAGAAGTGACCTACGTGCAGATGCGGGTCTCAGCGGCCATCAGGCGAAATAGTGCGAGACGTGCGCCTACAGGATATGGTACCTGTATTGTCAGTAAGGGATGGTAAAAAAGGTGATCTGACCGTTATCCCGTCGCTCCTGTTGCAGCGCACTGCCGATCGTGGCTTACGTAGCGGGTGCAGCTGAGCGCATTAATCGGATGCGACAGCCTGCCAGAGAGACCTTTGAGGCGGAGGCGACGAGGTTGCGGGACGAGCCCGGCCTCGGGTGAGGTGAAGCGCGGTCAATTCGTCCGAGGCCCTACCGGGGGGTCTCGGGCGAGGCGGACGGGCAAGGCGGAGTAAGATCAGTGAATCCGAGGCCCTGTCGAGGGGGCTCGGGCGAGCCGGAGCGGTCGGTCCGCTGATTCTGAGGCTACAGGAACCCGTTCTGACTCCCCATGTTGTGATGTCCTTGGTGCAGGAGTTACGCAGCACAGTGGTCGGTAACCCCTGCTCTATGCCATCGCAGATGGCAGGAGGTTGACGTGACTGGCGTGTAGTCGGTCACTTCGCTGTACTGTGCCATCGTGCATCTGTCGGAGTGGTTGGGCGCTTGGATGCGATGTTCGGTCAGAGCAGTTTGGTCGAAGGGGCGGTCACGGGGCTGGTGCCGAGCCGGCCTCATGCGAATCGGAGAATCGGCACTTTTTCCGAGGCCCCGGGCGAGGGGGCCTCGACGAGGGGGCCTCGGCAAGGCGGTCTCGGGCGAGTTGGAGAATCGTTCGCTTCTGCTGGGGCTCGGCGATGGGGTCTCGGGCGAATCAGAGATTTTGGCCGAGACCTCGTTTGTTTATTCCGTTGGTTCTATTCTTAGGGTCTAAGCAGTTTTTCGATCTTTGCTTGGGGTACCCCATTTTCTGGTATCCGACACATACGTGAATGGAGTTTGCTCCAATGGATCTTAGGCATATGTAGGAGCTACCTAGCGCTAGTTTTAACAAGTGTGCACCACACCTAACTTACTAGACTCACCTAGGTCAAGGTACCCATCCATAACCCCCTTAATAGTACGGCCAAAGGAAAAACAAAGTCCTAAACTACTCTAAGTGTCTTCTCAACTCCAATCGACACTTAGAACTAGTCCATCCTTAACCTTGTCGTCCATCCTTTGAAAACCGAAATGATTTTCATCATAAGGGCATGACAACCATGATTGCCCAATCGATCTCCATTACCGTGACCTAACTTAATTGCCTCTGCAAAACGCACGTTAGTCACAGTAATCTTATATTGTCATTAATCACCGAAACCCAATTAAGGGGCCTAGATGCTTTCAATCTCCCCCTTTTTGGTGATTGATGACAATACTACCTCGAGTATGTGAAAGAGTTGAGGTTTTTATCATGCTTGGATCTTATAAGCTTTTGTCAATAAGAACAAAAGAGTTAGTCAAGCTTATATGACCCAAGCCATCATAATGTACTCCAAAGATATGAAATAAGCATGAGTACAGGTAATAAAGCTCATTTGCATTGGAGTAAAACACGGAAGCAAAAGCAAATGAGCATAACACAAGTGATATGACATATATCACGATCATGTAGATATCACTATCACATATATATAGTTCAATGCATGAAAATAAACACACGATGAATGCATAGTAGTGTATCACACATAAAAACTCCAAATGTAGTATATAAGCTAATAATATAACTAAGCTCCCCCTAAAAACGTCGCTCCCCCTAAATCTATCATACTCGAACCCTCTCCCCCTTTGATGTCAAACACCAAAACCTAAGGGTTGGTCGACGGGGCTGCAGCGAACGAGACGAGCGCTGAGGTACGAGGAGCAAGCTAGAACTGGATGCCATCATTGTCTGATCCTGAGCTCTGAGCTGTATGACCCTCTAAAGCTAGAACTGATGCTGAAGCAGTCTGGGTCAGATCAAGTACTGGAGCTGCCTGTGATGCTGCTGGTATGTCTGTCGTAGAATCTGAAGATGCGACAAAAGAAGTGAGCCTCTGAGTAGTCACGGCGACGGGAGCTACTGTAGAAGGACCTGGGGCATGCATATGTGGCGGTGTAGGCATCCCTGTCAACTCGCTAAAAGATGCTCTAAGACTCCTAGAGATTAACGTGTCAGGCACAAATAGCGAGGGCGTCTCATCTGGTGTAAAGCCCGTCTGCAGCGATGTGAACTGTGGAGCTGGCAGCGATGTAGCAAAATACTAGGACACCTGCTCTGTAGGAGAAGCAAACTGTGCTGGTGGCTGTCCCTGACTCTCAAGCTCGCTAGGCTGTACTGCTGGAGTCATTGAAGTAGTGGCTGCCTGACCAAGCTGGGGCGAAGGCTGTGATGGTGGAGCGCCAATGGCTGTCACTACATGCTGCATAAAACCAAGGAGCTGCTGCTGCATGAGTATCTGCTGCTGTAAAGCCTAGGTCTACTGATGTATAGCTAGCTGTTGCTGCTGGATCTGCTGCTGCTGGCGCTGGAACTCATCCTATCGAGTCTGGAACTGAGCAAATGTAGCAGCTGTCTCCTGAGCCTGTCGTGTCTGGTCCTACCTCATCCGCTCAAGTATAGCAAGAAGAGCAGGGTCGGTCTACGGTGCAGGTGGCGCTGAACTGGAGCTGCTGGCCTCATGATCGTGTCGCTGAGGAGGCATCCAAGGGACGGGCTGGTAATCATCATCAGAACTATCACTGAGGTCGCTCACGACCACTCCCTCCTGCTGCTCAAGTTGTTCCTCCTCAGTAGCTGTAATACCCCTGATAATGTCATCTTGCTGGGCTGTAGACTCTAGCACCTCAGGACATCGGCGTGGCTGACTAGGTGCTGTGGGTGTACTATGCCTGATCATCTGAGTCATGTTATAGGCAGGGAACTCTATGGTAGCACCACTGCGCTCTGTAATCATCTCTGGTGGCTTCACTTTGACTGCTCTGTGGATAAGCCAGGTGATCCAGTGAGCATACGGTAGCTGCCTGTGTCCTCTGAAGCCCTCAGCTATAGTGTCCTCCATCTCTGACAGAATAAGATCCCAAATATCAAAGACTGTCTACTGCATCAGAGAGTTGATCAGCCACAACTGTATGCGAGTCAAGCCCTCGCGATACCCCATCCTCGGTAGCAGTGTCCTCCTTATAATGGCCAAAAGCACACGCACAGTAGGAGTAAGATCACTGGGGTTCCTGCGCGATCCCTCTCCAAAGGGCTCAGTGAAGCAGTGTCGAACTAAGTCAGTCGGGGGCACCAAACCACCATGTGGGTGTCTAGGAGGCGTTGTCTGTCCATAGCAAACCTCATGCAATCTGATAGGCTGCTCCTGAAGTCTGAGTATCTCTCTGGCTCTAGTGCTCGTCAACCGGTAGTCTCTGCCTCTGACTGCAAAGTGTATGAAGTTATGATGCAGGTCAATAAAGAGAGAGGCATAAAACTGACGAACCCAAGATGGAACAGATAATCCAGTCCGTCCGATCAGATCTGTCAGCCCCGGTAGATATGCAAGGAAGGGGCGAATGTGCTCTCCAGCTGCTGCAACTATAGACTCAATGCTGCAGACTCTCTGAGATCTAAAAACTGCCCCACTGTTGAGATAGGCATTGTAGAAATCCTCCTACAGAGGAGTGTAAAAACCCTCAGATGCTCTGTCATCTCTCCTCGATGGGAACCATACCTCAAAATTCACGAACCTCAGCTACTGCACCTGCTTGGCTATGGCAGCCCTCAAGTTAAGATGGGTCACTGGAGGTGGACCCTATGGTCTAGGAGGTGGACGAGAACCCTTCCGCTGAGTGTCCGGCCTAGGTGTGATAGGAACACGGGTACGACCAGAGCGGCGTAGCTGTGACTGTGGTGCTGGCTCTGTCTCCTATTCCTGCTGTCCCTCCTGAGCCTGCTCTGTCGGCTTTGCTGGCTGGGGCTGCTACTATGGCTCCTGCTGGGACTCCCCCTAAGGCTGAGGCTCCTCAATAGCCAGATGTCGTCCTGCCATCATGATAGTCCCAGGTGGACCACCATGAAGACTCTCAATATGCTCAAGTCTGCCCAGCGCCTCTGGTGACAGATGATCTGCAATGACAACTCCACTACGAGTGCCTCCTCTCTCGGCACGCTCTGTGGCCTCAGCAACTGCAACTGCTCTCGCTGTCTCTGCATCTGGGTACTTGCGTTTTCTGGTTGCTAGCTTCTTTGTTGCCTTGCCTTTAGGATCTGCAGGCAAGCGAGGCAGATGTCTCGGATCCTCATCCCCTGGACCTCCACCGACGTTCTTCACACGAGCCATCTGAAAAGATCAACTGCTGCTAACAAGAACAACTGCAGCTGACAAGAACAACTGCCCTGACACTTTCTAGGCTTGGCCTCGATCCGTACTCGCGAGCTTGGCCCCAAGTTTAACTGACAACTGTCACACGATCTCAACGCCACTAACTTGTTGCACGATGGAATAGATATGATATACAAATAAATACAATGTATCTAATAGATGCGAAATCCTATGAGAGCAAGCAATTTAGGTGCGAAATTGAAGCGACTGGCATTCTACCTGATGAACCGACAAACCGATGAAAAGAAAAGCGACACGCGGGGAACCACCGGAAGACCTAGGGTTAGGGTTCACAATGAATGGTGAATCGATGGCCCTGAATGTAATTCAAATCAGTGCTTGCAATGTGGGTGTTGAGCTAGGTCAAGGGCAATGGCATTAGTTCAGACCCTTACCAGCGTAGGTTTGGCAGTGGGCGAGGAAGCACGGCGGCGCTGGACAGAACCACGGCGAGCTCGGCAATGGCCCAGGCAGAGGACTTGCTTCAGCGGCAGGGGAGCCCGGCGACGCAAGCCACGGCGAGGGAGATCGATCTACGTCGCAGGCAGACCTCGATGGCGGCGTGGGGCACTACGGTGGTGGCGCGGAAGGCGGCGTAGGCAAGAGACTTGGGAGCACGGAGAGGAGCGGTACTAGGCGCGGCGAAGCTGAGCAGCACGGCGGCACCTACGGCGGCTAGGGCACGGGAGGCGCGACAGCTCGGCGAAGTAGGCGCTGTGGAGGCAAGATGAGGTTTAGGTCAAAACGTGACTTAATTATATGGTGGCCCCCACGAATCAGATAAGGAAACAGGGAAGAAACCAGAGTCCAGTCACCTAGCCTTGACATCTTCATGATCGACCGGACGCTGAAGCTCCTTCTGACCGAACGCTGGGAAAACACTGTTTTAGCATCCGGTCACTCCTTCGCAGCAAGTTCACCTCCTGTGAACTAACCGAACGCTGGACATCAGAGACCGGTGCAGCGTCCGGTCACTCTTTCTTCAGTGAATCTTCAAAGTCCTTCGCGCCGCTTGTTCCCAATCAAGTCCCAACTCCAATAAGATGTAAATAAACACCAATTGGGACTGATGTGAGTGACCTCTCTCAAACCCTCAAGTTTTTCAAAATATTTTGCCTTAGGCTATAATTCTTTTTAAGAAAATAGGCAATAAAGGGCGATTTAAGATAAATGACAAAACAACATTCATGCATATGCAATACTTGAAAGTAAATCTAGTTGCTTGTCAAGTTTGATCCAAGGTTAAGCTTCTTCACACGCTTTACGGCGGTTATCTTAACCATGTTAGAGAAGCCCTATATGCATTTTCATAAAGTAAACATGTAACATATTACAATGCAACGCAAGGGACAACACAAGCTCATCTTTTAGTGAAGTTACTAAAATCAAGAACATTAAGCTCATTCCACAAACGACAAAACGTTGCCTCATCTAGCGGTTTTGTAAAGATATCCGTTAATTGATCCTCGGTCCTTACACCTTCTAGTGATATATCATTTTTAGCAACATGATCTCTAAGAAAGTGATGACGGATATCTATGTGCTTTGTGCGAGAGTGTTCAACCGGATTATTTGCAAGTTTTACCACACTTTCATTGTCGCATAAAAGAGGTACTTTTTCTAGAACTACATCATAGTCTAGCAAAGTTTGTTTCATATAAAGTATTTGTGCACAACAAGCACCCGCGGCAATGTATTCCACTTCGGCGGTGGACAAAGCCACACTATTTTGTTTCTTAGAGGACCAAGACACAAGTGATCCACCAAGCAAATGGCACCCTCCGGATGTGCTTTTTCTATCAACTTTGCATCCGGCATAATCCGAATTGGAATAGCCAATTAATTCAAATCTAGCTCCTTTGGGATACCAAAGACCAATGTTTGGTGTGTGCTTAAGATACCTAAGTATTCTTTTTACAGCTATTAAATGTGTTTCCTTAGGATTAGCTTAAAATCTAGCACACATACACACACTAAACATGATGTCAGGCCTAGATGCGGTCAAATATAACAAGCTACCAATCATAGAATGGTAGAGAGTTTGATCAACCGTGTTACCTTCGAGATGTCCATTAGTAGGCATTGGTGTCTTGATCGGCTTACATTCATCCATCTTAAATCTCTTGAGAAGATCATTTGTATATTTCTCTTGAGAGATGAAAATCCCTTCTCTCAATTGCTTGACTTGAAAACCAAGAAAGAATGTAAGCTCTCCAATCATTGACATCTCGAACTCCTTCGACATCAATTCACCAAATTCTTTCCAAGAATCTTCATTTGATGATCCAAAGATGATATCATCAACATACACTTGACAAATGAAGATATGTCCATCAAGCTTCTTGGTGAATAGTGTGGTGTCGACCTTCCCAATGGTGAAGCCCTTCTCAATGAGGAAGTCCTGAAGGTGCTCATACCAAGCTCTTGGGGCTTGCTTAAGCCCATATAATGCCTTGGACAACCTATAAACATGATTAGGATATCTAGGGTCTTTAAACCCGGGAGGTTGATCAATATAGACTAGTTCATTAATAAAGCCATTTAAAAATGCACTTTTCACATACATTTGATATAATTTTATTTCATGATGCAATACATATGCAAGGAGGATACAAATGGTTTCTAGCCTTGCAACCGGTGCAAAGGTCTCTCTAAAATCCAAACCTTTAACTTGAGAGAACCCCTTTGCAACTAGTCTTGCCTTGTTCCTCACAACAACACCTTGATCATCTTGCTTGTTTCGGAACACCCACTTTGTTTCAATGACTCTTGCACCTTTAGGTCACTCTTCAAGAGTCCAAACTTCATTGCGGGTGAAGTTGTTCAACTCTTCATGCATGGCATTGATCCAATTCGGATCTTGAAGAGCTTCTTCTATCTTGGTAGGCTCATAGCAAGAGACAAAAGAGTGATGAGCAATAAATGAAGTAAGTTTTTGAGATGTAGTCATTACTCCTTTTGATGGACTCACTATGATGAGATCTTACGGATGATCTTGTAGTAGAGATGTATTTCTTCTATTGACCACTTAATGGGGAGGTTGTGGAGCATCAACATCTTGTGCTTGTACCACCATTTGCTCATGGGAGACATGAGTGTCTTCATTTTCTACTCTCCCATATTTTTCACCATCTTGTAGCACATTTGATGAAGAAGATGGATCAATTACTTATATATCATCTTCATCATCTTTTGGCTTGATGTCTCCAACCGGAATATTCTTCATAGCCTCCCTCAATGGTTCATCTTCTACATCATTAAGATTCTCATGTGCTCCTTGGGAGCCATTAGATTCATCAAATTCCACATCATATGTTTCTTCAACCAAGCCGGTGGCATGATTAAATACTCTATATGTTTTGGACTTTGATGAGTAACCAACAAGAAAACCAATATCACAACGTCTTTGAAACTTCCCTAGGTGTTGTCGCTTCTTGTAGATGTAGCATTTGCAACCAAACACCCTAAAGAAGAAGACATCCGGCTTCTTCCCATTGAGCAATTCATAACGTGCCTTGCCAAAGAACTTTTAAAGGAATAGGCGGTTGGATGCAAAGCATGCGGTGTTGATTGCTTCCGCCCATAGAGCTTCGGGGGTGTTGTACTCATCAAGCATAGTTCTTGCAAGAGTGATCAATGTCCGGTTCTTCCTCTCAACTACACCATTTTGTTGACAAATATATGTTGCGGAGACTTCATGTTTGATTCCAACTTCATCACAATATGCTTTTATGTTTGTGTTGTCAAATTCTTTCCCATTGTCACTTCTTATCTTTTTGAGCTTCACTTAAAATTTATTTTGTGCTCTCTTGGCAAACTTCTTGAAGCAAGATGCAACTTCGGATTTATCATGAAGAAAGAATACCCATGTATACCTTGAATAATCGTCAACTATCACAAGACAATAAAGATTTACTCCCAAACTCTTGTATGTTGTTGGTCCAAATAAATCCATGTGAAGGAGTTCTACCACTCTTGTGGTTGACATGAAAGCTTTGGTTGGATGAGTATTAGCAACTTGCTTGCTGGCTTGACATGCACTACAAAGCTTGTCCTTCTCAAACTTCACATCTTTCAACCCTCTCACCAAATCATTCTTCATAAGCTTCTTGAGTGAGCTTATCCCAACATGAGCAAGTCTTCTATGTCATAGCCACCCAAGTGTTGTTTTGGTGAATAGGCAAGTCTTCAAGTTTGCATCTTTGCAGGTAAAGTCTACTAGATATAAGTTGTTGTATCTAAATCCTTTGAATATAACTTCTTGATCATCATCCTTCTTGGATACAACAACTACCTTCTCGGTAAATAAGCATTGGAAGCTAAGATCACATAATTGTCCAACGGATAGCAAGTTGAAGCTCAATGAAGCAACATATAGCACATTTGAGATTGAATGATCATTTGATATTGCCACTTTACCCAATCCTTTAACCTTGCCCTTTGAATTATCTCCAAATGTGATTCTTTCTTGTCCATCTACTTCTTCATCTAGTGAGGTGAACATACGAGGGTCACCGGTCATATGTTGTGTGCAACCACTATCAATCATCCAATGACTTTCACTGGTCTTGTAGTTCACCTACACACAAGAGATCAAGCTTTAGGAACCCAAACTTGTTGAGGGCACTTCATCTTCTCAACAAGTGACTTTGCAACCCAAATTTTCTTAGGCCTATTCTTGTTTGGAGGTCCTAAGAACATCACTTTTATCTTTCCACTAGTATCCTTTCTAAGCATGTAGTGAGCATTGAAGCCAAAGGGTCTAGCATGCTTGGGCAAGGGTTGTGGTGGTGGTGTTTGGCACTCATGAACAAAGTGGCCTTCTTGTCCACACTCAAAGCATCTCTTTGGCTTTGGCTTTGGCTTTGGCGTTGATTGATGTTGTTGAGCTTGAGCCTTCTTCTTCTCTACATGTGCCACATATCCAATGCCACTTCTATCCATCTTCATGACGGTGTTCATAAGTAGCTCACTTTGAAGATATTTGCCTCTTGTGAACTTGCTCAATCCACCCTTGAGATGCTCTTTCTCCAACTTGAGCTTCTTGTTCTCTTCTTCAAGAGCATCATTGTTCTTCTCTTCCTTGAGCTTCTTGTTTTCCTCTTTGAGCTTCTCATTCTCAAGGATCAAGTCACCATTATGATCAAGGGTTTCTAGCACAATGGTGTTGTGGCTTTTGATTTCTTCAAGATCTTTCTTGAGCTTTGCATTGTCATTCTTTAGCTTTACAAACTCATCATAATCATCGGCCTCAACCACTTGCTTGCCCTTGCTACTAGAACCTTGCTCAATGCTCTTAATGATCAAGTCATCACATGATGTAGCTATATCAATCTTAACAACATGGTTAGTAGCATCATGTGGCTCATTGGATAGAAATTCTTGAGCAATAACAAGATTATCATGATTAATCTTAAGAGTAGTATATTCATCTTTTAGCTTGTTGTGGCTAGTGATGAGCTCATTGTGCACCCACTCAAGTTTATCATGTTTATCTTTAAGCTCTTTCTTAGAAGATTTGAGCTCCTTGAGTTTGGATGACATAGCATCATTTGCTTCTCTAAACTCAACATTAGCCTTTTCTATTGTATCACATTTTGCTAAAAGTGAATCATTCTTAGCATCTAGTTTTTCATTTTTAGCTCTACTCTTTCTAATGATCTTAGTGTATTGTCTTAGTATTTTAACAAGATCATCATATGAAGGTGGATCATCATCATCATCGCTATCGCTATTATCATCACTAGCTTGCTCATCATCACTACTATCATCATTATTAGTTACCTTGCATTCACCCTTGGCCATAAGGCATAGGTGTGTAGAGGATGATGGCGGTGAAGATGAGAGATCAATAGCTATGGCGGCCACCTTCTCATTGTCACTATCATCATCGGATGATCCACTAGAAGAATCAATGTCCGTGAGCCAATCACCGACAATGTAGGCCTTTCCACTCTTCTTTTTCTTGTGGAAGTGTCTCTTCTTGCCATCTCTCTTCTTGTATGGCTTGTTCTTCTTCTTTTCATCTTCTTCTTCACTGCTTGAGTCATCTTTCTTGCCCTTGAACTTGTTCTTGAACTTGTCTTTCTTGGGCTTGGTGCATTGGTGTGCTAGATGACCAAGTTCACCACAATTGAAGCAATCCATTTTGGAGATTGGCTTTCTCCTAGAGCTTGTGAAGAACTTCTTCTTCTTGCCATCGAACTTGATGCCACTCTTGTTTAGCTTCTTGGCGGCTTTCTTCACCATGAGAGCAAGATCTTCATCTTCATCTTCATCTTCTTCATCACTTGAACTCTCATACTCAAGTCTTGCTTTGCCCTTATCTTGACTAGCTTTGAATGCTAAATCTTTTTCTTTCTTCTTAGTAGAGGATGAGCCATCTTAAGGTGTGATGTGCATGTACATCTCATGAGCATTGATCTTTTCTAAGATTTGTGTCGGTGTAGCGGTGGAAAGATCACCTTGATGTAGCACGGTCACAGTATGCCCATATTTGTCAATGGGAAGGACACTCAAGATTTTTCTCACAACGTCGGATGGTGACATTTGAGTAAGTCCAAACCCATTGACTTCCTCTACAAGAACATTCAAACGTGAATACATTTCATTAGCACATTCTTTAGGAAGCATTTCAAAAGAGTTGAGCTTTTTCATGACAAGATGATAGCGTTCCTCACGCTCACTCTTTATTCCCTCATGGAGCGCACAAACGTCCAACCATAGTGCATGGGCGTCTTTGTGGTTCCTTACACGGTTGAACACATCTTTGCAAAGGCCTCTAAAGATGGTGTTGCGAGCCTTTGCATTCTATTTTTCATAGTTCACTTCATCGCCTTGAAGTTGTGCGGGATTCCTAGGTCTTGGGAAGCCATGTGAGGCGGCTCTAAGTATTCCAACGTTTAGAGCTTCTAGGTACGCCTCCATGTGAATTTTCCAATATGGAAAATCATCCCCCTCGAAGATAGGAGGAGGTCCATCCCCGTGAGACATCTTGCTCTAAGCGATTAAGCTTAAAACATGAGCATGAGGCTCTGATACCAATTGAAAGGATTAAGATGCCCAAGAGGAGGGTGAATTGGGCTAATTCTATTTTTTTCAATAATTAAGTCCTATGGTTAGCCCAATTAACCCCTTATGCCTAAGAAGTGTTTCTAGTTGTTCTACCGCACAAATGACTTGCAACCTAAGTTCTAATCCTACTCTAGCATGGCAATTCTATGAATTGTAAAGACAAGAATTGAATTGCTCAATGTAAATACTCAAAGTAATTGCTCAAAGGAAATACTCAAAGTAAATGCTCAAAGTAAATAGAGAGAGAGGAACGCGGCGATGTTTTGTCGAGGTATCGGAGAGTCACCACTTCCCACTAGTCCTCATTGGAGCACCCGCGCAAGGGTGTAGCTCCCCCTTGATCCACGCAAGGATCAAGTGCTCTCTACGGGTTGATTCTTCGATACTCCGTCGCGGTGAATCACCCACAACCGCTCACAACTTGAGTTGGGTCATCCACAAGCTCTCCGGATGATCACCAAGCTCTCCAATCACCACCAAGCCATCTAGGTGATGGCGATCACCAAGAGTAACAAGCACGAGCTCTCACTTGACCACGACAAGCCTAGGGAGAAAGATGGATGTACACTTTGCTACTCTTGATCTCGCTAATGAGGGCTCTCTTTGGGATTCTCAAATCTCAATCACCTCACTAGGACCTTGCTCTTCTTGGCACTCTCTAAGGTGTGTTTCAGCTGTTGGAATGAGCAAAAGTAACTCCACACACGAGTGGAGCTTTTATTTATAACATGGACTAAAAAATGAACCGTTATGTGCTTCTGCGGGGTGACCGGACGCTCCGGCCATGTTGACCAGACACTCCGGTCAGTACTCCCCGAATCCCAGTGTTAACAGTGTGACCGGACGCGTCCGATCACGATTTTCCCTCTCTAGAACCTTACTGGAAACGACCGGACGCAGGCTCTCAGCTTCTGGTCACTTGACCTTCCAGCGTCCGGTTGCACCGAATGATTTCACCTTAGTCAAATTAACTGACCGGACCCTGAGCCAGCGTCCGGTCAAATCGGAGCCAGCGTCCGGTCAGTATTTGACCCTCCATTCACTTCTAACTCTCGATCATACGTGAATGAAGTTTGCTCCAATGGATCTTAGGCATATGTAGGAGCTACCTAGCGCTAGTTTTAACAAGTGTGCACCACACCTAACTCACTAGACTCACCTAGGTCAAGCTACCCATCCATACCCCCCTTAATAGTACGGCCAAAGGAAAAACAAAGTCCTAAACTACTCTAAGTGTCTTCTCAACTCCAATCAACACTTAGAACTAGTCTATCCTTAACCTTGTCGTCCATCCTTTGAAAACCAAAACGATTTCCATCGTAGGGGCATGACAACCATGATTGCCTAATCGATCTCCATTACCGTGACCTAACTTAATTGCCTCTGCAAAACACACGTTAGTCACAGTAATCTTATATTGTCATTAATCACCGAAACCCAATTAGGGGCCTAGATGCTTTCAAACCTGACACCGCAAAGGGGTAGATCCAGAGGCCTCCATCGGGTTCGTCGGTGAAGCTCTATGCATGGGCAGCGACAGTTGGTGTAGCGGTGGAGACCGGCGGTGGTGGCAAAGGCAGTGGCACTTCCTGCCGCTGGCAGTGCCTCCCTCTCGATCGGACTAGGGTTAGACGGTGGGGTTGTGGCGGCGGCAGTGAACCTCGTATCAAGAGTTGTTTGCCCCACCTCCTCTTTATAGGCACTGTGCGACGAGGGCCCACTAGCCACTAGATGGCTGGACGTCCCCGATCAGGACGCGGTCAAGGGGTCCGTCTCGACCGTTGGGTCAAGACGGATGAGATCAATTCTAACATTCTCCCCCTTGATCTCAACTCATACTTTAACTTTAAACTTTGACTTTAATCCCTTTCACTTTTATTTGTTCCATCACAGATTAGTGCATAGAGCATGCTTCATCGTCACGGTCAATCGCCGATAGACTTAACAGCTACAATACACATCTCTGTTCTGAAACAGATTCTTTAACTTTTGGGCCCTTTATTGTCCGGAAATCATAGGCTATACCATAAACCCATGTCGACTGTGTGTTCTCTAAACACACTGGGTGGTAAGCCTTTTGTACGCGGATCCGCAAGCACTTGCTTGTTACTTTAATACTTTTAGCATGATTCCGGACTTTCTCCTTTACAACGTATAACTTTAACGTCAATGTGTTTGGCACCACACTTGACCCGTTGTTATAGGAGCGAACTACTTAAATGGTTATTGTTGTTGTATACCATTATAAATTCCGGGTATAAGTTCTTTTAACCATTTCGCCTGTCCTTAAGCCTCATAACAAGCTTTACTATGGGTATGCATCTTTGATGACACCACAACTGTTTCTTTGGAGCTTTTCCACAATAAAACTCCAACTGCGAGTGTTAGCTACTACGTGGGTTTCACTAAACATCTTGCCAAAATTTAACATTTGTACCCACAACTATTTGAGAGTACTTATTCTTTCTTACTCACCATGAGGCCTATAAATCTTTGCACAATTACAAAATATTCTCAACTCCATTCTAGTGATCTATATCTAGACTAGACTTCTGCCAAAACATCCCGGATACATGAACTATGTCAGGGTAAGTTCTTACTTATAAGCACTCATTAAGCTTCCAACAGCTGAAGCATATAGGACGTCCTTTTGATCTCACATTGGTTCTTGGAACACTGAAAGTTCCCAAAACTATTACCCTTTGCTATAGGAACAGGCGTAGGTTTACTCACATATATACTTTATTTCTTTAGAATCTTCTCTAAGTATACACTTGAGATAGTTCTAATACCCCTTTTCCTTTTGTCTCGGTAAGTTCCAATTTCTAGAACGAATGACGCTTTACAAGATCATTCTCATTAAAACTTGAGGACAAGAACTGTTTCTTCTCCAACAGTAGATTAACACCACTACTAGCGAGTAAGGTGCTACCCACATGCAGGATTGGGAAAATAAATTTCCCATGTTTAAACTTTGCATAAATATAATTGTCCTCTACATTCTCTTTAAACCCAAACTTTCTTATTGTACTGTCAAAATTCAAGTACCAATGTCTTGAAGCTTGCTTTAATCCATAAATGGATTTCTTCAGGCAATATCCCTTACATTCTTTTCCTTCCACGACAAAACTTTTTGTGTTGTGCCATGTAAACTTTCCATACAAACCCCGTTGAGGAATGTGTCTTTAGATCCTTCTGATGTAACTCTAAATCATAGTGTGCCATTAACGCCATTATGATTTTAAAAGAATCGTTGTATTCTCATTATAATCTATTCCTTCTCTTTGTGTAAATTATTTCGCCACAAGTGGCGCTTTATAGCTTTTCATATTCCCTTTGGATATCTTTCTATATTCCCTTTGGAGTCACCTTTGTCTTGCAGACCCACTACAACCTACTGTTTTGGCTCCATTGGGAATTTCTTCTAAGTCCCAAACATCGTTGGTATTTATCGATTTCATTTCATCTTCCTTTGCTTCTTACCATTTAGACGAGTGAACGCCTCTCATGGCTTTTTTAAATAAGGTGGAATTACCCTCCATTTGAATTTCTTTCTTAACATTGACTCCTTAGTCACTAGAAATATCTGATTTTCTTATTCTTTGAGACCTTTTGGGGCCTCGTGGCACTTCTTTCATATGGGGCTATTGTTACTCTTCATTGCCAAAAGACAATTGTTCTATAGCCTTCTGTATCACAAGATCCTTATTTACTTATTCATCTTCTTTAAGAGCTAACATCAGGTGTTGTATATGTCATACAACATCAACATGTATTAAGCAATTTGTTGCTCTAAAACACTGTAGTGGATATGTAATCCCACTTCTATTCAAGCCTTAGGTATCTACATACCATGCTCCCCTAGATTACTCTATCTTCTGTAAAGATGGTGTATCTTCAAATTTCTTATTTTGAGTTTAATCTGCTAAAAACTCATATGGCGCGTTTAGCACCGCCTTGATAACTCTGAACTCGTCCAGTATGAATACTAGCCGACTATGCTATCTTCCTATTAGAACTGTTAAAGGTCCAGGAATTTAGCTATTTCTTTACTTTAGGGGTATCGTTATTATGACCGTCTTACTCCCTCAACGATCACATTCATCTTTTATAGATCACTTTTACCTTCAATGCATAGTATGCATTGCATTATCTAAAGTATGGGGAAGTATCTTTCTTAATTGTCTTTCTTAATTAATCTTACATTAATCCCCCTCGAAATGTGGTATGAACTTTTCTACCACAATTTTGAAACATTCAGAACTCTTGTGAATGAGGAAGCTCTGATTACTTATTTCATCCACATGATTACATCATGCAAACAAAATTTGTATGGGAGTACATTTTCCTCATTACACTTCAAAACTCAACATAGTCTATTATTATCAGTACTTCTGCAAGTCACGCTTGCATATTATTCTTATCTTTTGGTTCACATGCAACTTTCTTTTGTTCTTAAACTCATTGAGTACTTAATGACCATGACACAATCAGAGTGTACGGTCAGTACTAGGATAGCATAAGAGCTACCCCAAACTTCTCTCCATGTGCTGGATACAGTTAGAGCACATGAGTCATCACATCCTTCTCCCGCCATGCGGGATAAGTACTATGCCAACTTTACCCCGCCATGTGGGTATTTTATCAAACTTTTCCCGTCATGTGGGTACTATCACAAACTTTTACCGTCATGCGAGATAATTCCCTTAAACGGACATAAATGCCAGGATTGGCTCGTGTGCAATCATCAAATTCAAAAATAAATCCAAATATTCTTTTAACACATATGTTTAATCCAATGTGGGTCAAATTAAACATGTATATGACTTTTACAACTCTCATAAGTGAAACTGAAAATAAATTCTTCTTCACAGAGAGTACACAAAAGACATTTCTCAATGAAGACTCTCATTGATCTATCTTTTTTCTTGGATCAATATCATAGAATTCTTTTCTTTTGAAGCCATTCTTTAAAGAGAACACAGTCCCTTAAACAATGACATTCTTTCATACATAACTTGCCCTTAGGCATTTCATCATCTGAGTCACAAGTACCCAGCTCATTTCTCTTACCGCCTTCAAGAATGAAAGCATGGAGGTCTTTTGTCTGAAAAATATTCAACAATAATGCTTATTAAACTTTGAAATCTTTATGTTCTATTCTATATCACCATTGGGTAGAAATAGAATAAAACATCATTCTTCTACATTAATTCCACATCACCGTTGGGCAGAAATGGAATTAATGTATAGAACCTCAATAATCTTGAAAACATAGAACTGCTCCTTATAATTAAATTCTCCCGTTGGTTCGAATTTAATTAGAAGACAATCAACTTCATTGCAGCAAAAACATGAAAATACATTTCTCTAGTTTAAGAGCATTCTTTGATCTTTATCTTTTCTCTGAAAAAATGGTCACTTTGATGCAAAATTCATCAGAGATTTAAACTTTAAATATAGAACTCATAGAATTATAATATTGTTATCATCAACGTTGGTCAG
This sequence comes from Miscanthus lutarioriparius, assembly GCA_904845875.1. Lineage (NCBI taxonomy): Eukaryota > Viridiplantae > Streptophyta > Magnoliopsida > Poales > Poaceae > Miscanthus > Miscanthus lutarioriparius. Next base: position 57,838,822 of record CAJGYO010000002.1, read on the forward strand.
AAAATAATAATACCATAATTTAACTTTAACTATCAACCGAATATTCCTCCAGTTAAAATTTTTCCGTTGGTTCCAATTTTAACTGGAGGATTAACTTTTCATCATTTACTGAATAACGACAACTGCTCTTTAAATTAAATTCTCCCGTTGGTTCGAATTTAATGAGAAGATAATAAACTTTAACTTCACAGCGGAAAAAAGAACTCATTTTCACAGAGAAAAAGTAAATACTTTTTCTATTTTCTTTTGAGCCAATTTCCATTTTTCAATAATCTGTAAAAAAGAAAAAAGAAAAAACTGACTCGTGGGCTCATTCTGACTGTTTTGGCCCAAAAACCGACAAAAACCAGCTCGGCCCACACCTCCGCGCGCACCCAGGCCGCAACCTGGGCCTGGGCTGGCAAAGTCGCGCTGCCGCGCGCGCCCGCCTGGGCTGCGAAACGGCCCGATCAATCTCGGCCGTCCGCGCTGATCCGACGGCCGAGCGGCGATATCGCGCGAATGAAAATGCCGCTGCGGCCGCCCGATCAGAAACCCTAGTTCATTCGTCTCTGTGCTCTCTCTCTCATCGCCGCTCTCTCTTCTCTCCTCAGCGCAGCGCAGCCGCCACCGAGTGACTCGAGCGGGCGAAACGACGGAGAGGGCAGCCATGGCGCCGTCGCCGGCCCCCTCGCCGACGTGCGCGCTCCCCAGCAGGTGAGCGCGCCGCCGTCGAGCGGCCTTGCCGCGGCGCTTCTTTGGCCGAGCCCGGGCGGACAGCTCCCCCGGTTCGGTCTTCTTCTCCCGCGCCGGCGAAGGGTCTCTCGGCGCACGGCGAGGTAGACCACCCCTTCCCCTTCTTCCCCATCAGATTTGGTTCTCTTTTGTGTTCGGATTGAACGGATTTGTTATGGGGATCGAAGTTAGGGTTAGGGTTAGGTTAGGGTTTCACTGTTGTTCTTTTCCCAAATTGATTTCGGGTTTTAGGGTTCGGTTTGACATGAAACCGAGCCCTTCTTCTTCTTTCTTTAACCCAGTTAGGGTTAGGGTTCAACCGAACCCTCTTCTTTTCTCATTTGCTTAACCCAGTTAGGATTAGGGTTCAACCGAACCCTCTTCTTGTTAGAGCCGCACTGGATTTAACTTTCTTATCCTTTTCTAATCGGTTTACCCGGTCTAGATCTAAAACCCTAGAACAAACGTGGCTCCGGTACCATTGTTAAAACTGTAGGATCACTCTAGGAGGATCTAGTCGGGTACTTCATATAAAAAGGGTAGCATGTCCTAGTACTAGTTCTAGACTGAGAGACAGAGATGCAGAGAGAGGTGGATGAGGTCTGACGAATCTGACACCGTGAAGGGGTAGATCCAGAGGCCTCCATCGGGTTCGTCGGTGAAGCTCTGCGCACGGGCAGCGACAGTTGGTGTAGCGGTGGAGACCGGCGGTGGTGGCAAAGGCAGTGGCGCTTCCCGCCGCTGGCAGTGCCTCCCTCTCGATCGGACTAGGGTTAGACGGTGGGGTTGTGGCGGCGGCAGTGAACCTCGTATCAAGAGCCGTTTGCCCCACCTCCTCTTTATAGGCACTGTGCGACGGGGGCCCACTAGCCACTAGATGGCTGGACGTCCCTGATCAGGACGTGGTCAAGGGGTCCATCTCGACCGTTGGGTCAAGACGGATGAGATCAATTCTAACAAATACTACTTGCTTTCAAGCTTCAACAAACGTGATTACGGAAGAATCGTTTCAGGTCAAATTTGTGCACCAATGGGGGTGGCACGGGGAAACGAAAACGACCATTCAAATCCTAGCCCAAACGAACTGAGGCGTACCCCCAAAAGAAACGGGTGGGCCTGGGTTCACAAACCCTCACCAACAATACCTACTACTACTACTATTGCTCAGAGATTCAGGTCATTCGTCATTCCAGAGTACACTAGTTTGCAGCAGCAATACGGAAAGTCACTTTCCTCCACTCCACACATCATCACACACGACATCATCAACGAGGCGTAGCGTAGGTCGCCGCATTTGTCTTCCTCGCCGTTGACTGGACGTCGTCTTCAACAACGCCCATGCCATGCATGCTGGATGGATATCAAGAATTCAAGATGCATTCATCCTATCAGATCTGATCAACAAAGGCCTCACAGCTTTGCCGTTCATCGCCCTGTCAATGCGTTTTCCCAGCCGGTCTCAAGCTTTTTTTTTCCCTTGACAAAAAGCAGGGCAACTAAACTGATCCTGAAGCTTGTCCATCCATTTTCTATTCATGTGATATCACTACCAAATGATCACCGTGGAGAGTTGTGAGAAAGAGGTGAGTGGTGTTAAAACTGACAAGAGAATTCAAGCCACACAACCAAACAGCGTCTTCGTGAGTCTCGAAGAATCCTTTCAGCCCAAGTTTGCACATCAACGACCACAGAAAACAACCATTCAAATCCTAGCCCTAGAAGGCAAGGCAGCATACGAAAGAAAGTGGGCCTGGACTGACCAGCCCTCACCGGGATTACCAACCCGTTTGAGATTCAATCAGGTCCCCGTACCATAGCGCGCACACTGTCTGTCAACAACAGTACGAAGCATATTCAGTTAGGCGTCGCTATAAGTCACTTCCCTCATCATCAAGAACAGACACATAATTACAGGTGGAAACAGAGAAGCACGCAATTGATGAGTTTGTGGCTAGCCTAAAATTTGACAGGCAAACTTCAGATTGCTAGGCACTCAGTGTGACAGAAACAACACTGGACAGCTTGAACTTCCGAGCCTTTTTGGAATGCAGTGGCTGGAAAACAATCTCTGTGTATTGCTTCACAGAAATCTCTTTCCACTCTGAAGATGAAGTCCCCTCAGCTCGATAATCACGAGGAGAATACAATATTTGAACTCGTGACCTACCTGCATTGGTGCATTTGCATTAACAGCAAACCAAACCAGAAAAAAAAAACCAAATAAAAACAAGTGTGCACATCATCTACAGCATTTAGGCAGAGATGTCTTGTAATAATAAGATTTCCACCTAGTACACAACAATCCATCACCAAACATTATAAATGTCCTTTTGATTTTACCGAGATGACCATGCACACATGACATTTCCATAAGCATTCTATGGATCTAGTACTTTAACCTCTGACTCTATCCTCCCTAGTCCCATGCACAACAAAGCTTGTGCATGACATTTCCATAAGCATTCTATGGATCTAGTACTTTAACCTCTGACTCTATCCTCCCTAGTCCCATGCACAACAAAGCTAATAAACTATGCACACATGACATTTCCATATGCAGCAAATGCATTGTTCCACTAACCTAAAGTGATAGACACACATAAGTTCTCAACATGAACAAATCACGTTACAAAGTTTAGGAGATTGTAACTAGCAAAAAGAACAAGGACAAAAGGTTCGTAGAGCTTACCAAAACCACCAAAAAGAGTTGACTTCTGGATGATGAATCGACTGACTTTTGACCTCTTGAGATTTTTGAGAAGTTGAATGTCCTCATGCCTGCCTTTGAACTCAATGAATTCACCAAGAACATTTTTGTCTCCTTGGAGTTCCAACCTACAAAAGGAAACGGGCAGCTATATATATTAAAAAAGAACAACCTGAGCCTCTACATTTTCGCACTGGACTGTAACATGTAAATAGCCCCAACTACCTCAAGATGCCCTTAAATTAAAACAGAAAACTTTTTTGAGAGATAAAATAAAAACATCAGGCTGATACTAGACAATGCAGTTTCTCCAACCAGATACAAAGGATGCTGTTATCTTATTCTCTCATAATTGTTCAGATCGTGGTCGTTCTTTTTTATCCCCATAGAAAACTGCCATAACACACCCAAGGGAAGCGAAGTGGAAAAGGAATTTTAAAAGGGCAACAAGAAACGAAGTGCTTCACCTGTCCCACATAGGCGATGAGCTGAGAATAATATGTAGATTCTGGAGTACTGAATCTTGCATGTCACTTTTGCTTCCAGTAAATGCACCTTTAATCCATGCTGAGAGTCCACTCTTTGAGTCTGTCTTGAGATCCTTCCATTGATCATACAACATGACCTCTGGTTGGATGCTTATAGTATACGAAGGCCTGATGGAGAACATCTTAAATAGTTAAAACTAAAACTATAGAAAGAGCCTGACAATAATAATGAGAAAAATCAAAGAAGCATCCAACAGAAGAAGAGCAAACAGAACATAATTTCATAAAGAGAACTAACCTGCAGTTGGGATTTGGCAGAACAACTCTCCCGATGATATGCCCATCAGGCAATTTTGCTCCCCTTTGCTCCAAGTATGATTGAAGATTAGCAGCTAGTCTGTTGACTTCTAATACCTAAAGACCAAATTGCAGGAAATTAGTAGACAGGAAATAGGAATACAGAGGAATGATTGAAGATTAACATACAGGCATCAGGCGGTACATGCAAACCTAAAAACCCATTGAATGCAAGTACTTGATTTTCCACAGTTGGAATGTGACTTGGTCTGAAAACGATTCTAGGATTTCATAGCAAGGGACTGTGGAGCATAAAATTTACTATCAAGAATATTTCCAACAAAGAATTTCCATTTGAGAGTGCAGAAATACAAATACACAACTCCAGTGTTATATGCCTCATAGTTTTACAATAAAGTAAACATCCTTTCTGCCTAAATTTTCACTGGAAAGTACAACAGTTTGGCTAGTGGTCTCATACTTAAACATACAGTTATGTCCAAATGGTAGCTCAACCTCACTATGTTCATTAACAACTCATGAGTAAATAACACTCTGCAATACCATTGAAGTTGTCAAAGAACTCAAACATAAGAAGTAGTGGTCAAGCCACATACTGGGTTTGGAATTATCTCTTGCTTACGCTTCTTGTCAGTTGGACAAGACCAATTTCCATCCTTGTCAGCCTCAACATAACCAGAGAAGTTCTTGATCGCTACCACCATCACCTCCCTGTTTTAATGTTAGAAGATCAAAACCTCAATTTCCAAGTTTGGACAAAACAACTGTCCAGACTCAAGTAACTTTAACATCATATGGATGGACTGTGCAAGGAGGTTGAGTACATTGGGTATGAGCCAGTAATGATGACATCTAGACAAGTTAAAGTGAAATTGGGCAAAGCTGAGAAGCAATTTAGAAGTCAGTAATAGTGCTGAAGAAGTATCACACATGGAGTGGTCAGAAATGCTATTTTTATAAGCAAGCACAGGGAGACAGGCTGCAAGTGATTGCAAAAGGCAGGATCTAGGAAGATCTTCAAGTGTTCAAGAGTGAGATTGAGCACTTGAGGAAAACAAATAACTAATAGATCAGGCAGGCTACAATTATTTGGTACTAACTTTATCATTCTGCAATACACTATCTCTGTAATCTGAAGACATTATACCCAATTGCTAGCTGTACATATATACTCGCTAGCGTGTGAGTATGATGCAGTAGCACAGGTCCTGATAATAACTTCGGAAAGGGGAAAAAAAATTCTTCTAGCAGACGAGGCTGGAAATTGCAAAGTAGTAGTAGATGCCTAGATGGCAGACTGACCTCTTGGTAACGAGGACAACGTCGATATGCTGGCGCTCGCCGGCGTCGGGGTCGGGGATGCGGAGACCGACGAAGCATCGGCCGGCGTAGAGCTTCTCGAGCCTGGAAGGGGAATCGGGACCGACGATTCGGTCAGTAGGGTGGGTTTCTCTCGTCTTGATGAATTGAATCGGTACAAAGACTCAAAAGAGTTGGGGAGGGGGGTGGAACCTGGAGGCGACGGCGAAGCATAGGTAGGAGTGGGAGGAGTCGAGGTCGGCGAGGTAGGAAGCGTCGTCGCCGCCGGCGAAGAAGACGCGTTGGATGATCTTGTAGGCCAAGAGGCCGCACAGGATCTCCACCCACATCGCGGCCGCCCTCTCTTTCCCCTGCGAACTGCTGATGAACCCCAACTGCGGAGGCGGAGGCGGTGGTGGTTTTCGATCTCGACCTGACTCCTTCCTCCTCAGACGTGGAGGGCTGGAGGCGGTTCGTGGCAGACTGGCAGCAGAGCAGACAAGAGGAGAGATGAAGGGAACGGCTCGATCTGCTCCTCACCTGGACGAAGGAAATGACGAATATCTAGCTCCTCCTGGCAATTTCTGCTCAGCTTCGCCTCCCTACGTAGAACCTCTACGATTACATTAGTCGGCCAAACGTGTTCCGAATTTAGATGGAGTGTCCGGACCTGGTATACTCTTAAGCGTTAAGCAAGAATTTCAGTCGCCGATTTGTGCTTTCACAGTGCAACATGCCTCTTTTTATTCCTTCTCACACTAGGGCCACACGTTCAGACAAAGGAAAACTGGAAAAGAATAGCAAAGGAATACCGTTTTTTTTTTTTTGACAACAAACGCAATTTCATTTCAACAACATCTAGCTGAAAGAACCATTACAGAGTCAATGGTTACAGACTGAAGTGCCAGTGATAAAGTGCACTGGTTTACATGATCTATATGAGAACAGAAAAAGGAAACAACAGGAGCAGAAGATTCTATGTCTCTCAGCGCCTGTCTTGCAAGGGTATCCGCGGTTTGATTTTGGTTCCTTTGTATCTTGAAAGTACCTGCTTACTTGATTCTCCAATCCGGGGGCTTGGAGTGATCTGAAGAATTTAAGAAATCCACCATCTGTTGACTATCAGAATAGCAAAGGAATACCGTTGAAGTTTGGAGACGATGAGCCTGCCTGGTTTATTACCAAAGTTTGCCTTACCAATGGTCTGGTAAGTAAAAATTGTTAAAAGTTTGACAATTTTGTCATAGATTTGGTTAGTCAAATGTGAGAGATTGACAAACTTTGGTAGCAAACTAAATGATTGCCAAAAAATTGACTTGCATACGAGTTGGTAACCAAAATTTGGTCATCAACCAATCAACCAATCAGGCCCGATGTCTCAAAGTTATGCAAATCACATTTGAAATTGAAAAAACTAGGATTTAGTTTAGATCGCCTAGATCTAATTGTTAGCTAATATTTGAATATCTAGCCAATAGTTGTGTGGATCTATGGAGTAGATCACATTTATTTTTCACACACATCGGGGCCATCTGTCCCTCACTCATTTCTTTGTTTTCTTTCTCTCACACATCGGAGGCAATAGTCATGTGAATCTGTATCACTTGTGAAAGAAAAAGAGTTGATAACATGTGTGGATATCAAGTGGCTTGAAGGAGTAAGACGGAAGGATCATCAAGTATTGACAATAATCAAGTGCATGGATGGGCCTCATGGTGATGACCGTTGGACATCAAGATGGAATGGATGCTATGAGCAATCTGTGCTTTTTTTTGAATCTAGTAATCTATGCTTACTAGCATTGTATTGGAGCTAATGTCCACTTGCGCAAGGCAAAGGTGTGAAATACATGTGATGAGAGTTAAACATAGGGGTATGTTAAACCCTTAGATTAAGGGCATGACAGTCCAGTTAACCTCCGGACTAATTCTCCAAATTAGCCAAGGGCTCGGAGGCTACACCCATCGAATGTGCTCGCGTGCACCCTCTGACAGACAAAGGCTGGCTTGGTGGCTGCAGACAGCCCACGCCTAAGGAAATCACGGTGTTAAGGGGACAAGCCAAGGGAGGCTAAGTCCCCGTTCGGGCCGCCTTTGCCTAGGGGATCGGCCAAGGCGTACGGAGTTCCCGGCCCAGGGGAGTCCCGGACGAGCGAGTGCCCACGTGGTTGCCCCAATCTTGGCTCAGGCCGAGCGCCCACCCAGGGCATACAGAGCATGGCAGGCATTTGAATTCGACCACCGGATGTTAGACCTGTGTTAGGAGGCTTTCTTTGGTGCTTACTCTGGTGAGGGCATCGGAGATTTTCTGGTGCTTGTGCAAAAGCTGACACTACTATAGAAAAATCTTTTCCACAACGTTTCAGTTTGGGGCTCCGAGGCGGGCGGCCCGGTTTCCCGCCTCGGTTATTCGAGGCAGGGCAGCTGGGTAGCAAACGTCTCAGTTAATACATTAACCGAGGCGGGCATTGTAAAATAACCGCCTCGATTAATAAGTATTAACCGAGGCGGCCATTGTAAAATAATCGCCTCGGTAAATCATTAACCGAGACGGGCATTGTAAAATAATCGCCTCGGTTAATAAAATAACCGCCTCGGTAAATCAGGCCCAGCCCGCTAGCCCAAGAGGCCCAGTTCCGAACACATATATATAAGGAGCACTTAGGGGTTTCACTCCTCACTTCAATTCCCCATACGCAGTCGAGGCCGAGTGGAGGGAGAGCCCGACCGCGCGCCCCTCGTGAGGGAGAGCGCGACGGTGACATGGGCGGCTCTCTCCTCCCTCCATTCTCTCTCCCTCACCACCGGTGTGCGTCCCTCTCCCTCTGACGGCGCGGGCTGTTCCCCCACCCCTCGGCGCGGCGGCCCTCTCCCCTCCCTCTCTTCCTCAGGCGACGCGAGAGGGTAGGCCTGATTCGGCGGCGGGGAGGCCAGATCCGGTGGCGAGGAGACCGGATCCGGGATCCTCCTCGCCCTCGCCGCCGGATTCAGGAGCGGGCGAGGCGGCAGCGGCGCCCCTCCTCCACTCCGGCCTCCCCACGGTGGCGCTCCTCCCCCTCCTCAACTCTGGCGGCGGCGTCGCCGAATCCGGCCTCCCCACGGCGGCGCTCCTCCCCCTCCACCTCTACATCAACTTCGGTGGCGCTCCTTCTGCTCCCCGCGGACGTGGAGCGCGGCGGTCATGGCTCCCCCAGCGGCGGCGGCGTGCAGGGGCTGCAGAGCCAGGCCCAGATCTAGGGCCGGTTAGGGCTAGATCTGGGTTTTTTCATTTTTTTTGTTTTTTTATCCGATTTACCGTAGCGGGCATGGAACCGCCTCGGAAAATGTCACATTTACTGTGACCTTTCCGCGGAGGCGGTTGCAAAAACCGTCTGGGTTAATCGTTTTTGCTCGCCTCGGTAAAAAATGCTGTAGTAGTGTGATTTCAGCTCCCTTTTGTAGTGAGTTGGGGTGTGAGTGCTTGTGCCTCAGAGAGATAGCATCTAGTGGCATAGGGGCTGGTTAGCAAGCTTGAGGGTTTGTTACTCTTGGATGTTGGAGTGAGATCCTATTGTAAGCGGTGCTGGGCTCGTCTCACGAAGATCGCGAAGAGCAAGTCACCAGTCACACGAACAAAGAAAAATTGCGTGAAAAGGCCATGATAAAATACCAGCGACAGATCACGATTCACGACAGGCAGTGAAGGAAATCGGACAGAAAAATATGAGTTGGAGCTTGATTTAATCTAGATCGATAGGTCTTCATAAATCCAACGGTGGATATTTCTGAAGCTCAGTTAACCGTTAGATCTTCATAAAATCTAACGGTGAATTTTTTTATTACTCTCGTAATTTCTAGATCCTCTGGACGAACATGATGGATCTTTAAACAATGTTGTATTATTGTAATACATAGATTTGAGGCGAAATACATATACATGATTGAGAAAACATTGAAACTAATAAGAAGAAAGAAGTCAAGGAGACGCTGATTTCGACCTAAAGGCCCATCTAATCTAAAAGGGATAAATTCTGGCCTTGCCCTACTTCATCAGGCCGGTCCATTTCAAGTGAGCCTGGGTTGATGATGCCAGCCCAGCCAGTTTTTGTTACTACAGGCGCATCCGGATGGACTGAGCCGGAATGGGCTCAAAACTTGATGGATCGATTTTTTCTTTTTATTTTCTTCAAATCGTCTCTGTAAAAATAATTAGGGAATCCCAATAAAATATTTACAGAGACTTGTACTTCAATCCGCAATTGTTGTGGTGACATCTAAATTTCGCCAAGCCAATTGTGAAATAAAACCAGCAGTTCTCAATTATTTAAATTTGGCCAAGCCGATTTATGTATTTATAAGATCCGAGCATCGTATCGATCATTTCAATGGGCGTGTTCGCTGGTCTGGTCCATCCAGACCAGTCGGCTGATCTCTCTCAGCAAACACTATTCATCAACCAGACGCTACAGTATTTCTCTCTTACAAAACCAGTCAGTTTCAGCTAAGTTTCAGACCAGCGAACGGGCCAATATCAAGACGATCTTAAACCAAAAGTTGTACCAGTAGGTCTCGTGGAGCTGAAAATGTTTCAAAGAAAATTCATTTCCATATAAAATATTAAAAAGTTATGATTTTTCAAAATGTGAAAAAGAAATTCTAGGTAGACTGACCCGGGCAAAAATTATATATAGATATGTCAAATTGGCCAATGGCATATTGCTCTCTAGTGAAACAAGCAAGTCCCGTAGGACACTGCCGCCGATGTCCTCTGTTGTCCAAGGTCCCTCTCCTTCCTCTCCCAGTTTTTTTAGACCTAGTTTACTTAAAGTTTAACACAAATAAATTCATTGGTACAATCATACGATTTTCTACCGGGATATTGTTAGCTACGATGACTTCGGTGCCACAATGAGTTTGTCGTTATAGGTGTCGATTTTGTCGGCAAGAGTCCAATTTATGCCCATTATCTGCAAGGGGATGCTCCTGGGCACTCCCCGCGAGGACAATAACTCTGGTTCATCGTCGATGATTGTGGGGAGAAAATCGGACATACATGACAAATTAAGGGTTGGAGATGACGAATCTGGAGCCTACGTTGTATCTGACAATGCAACTACTGATGTTCTTTCATTGTTTTAGATGTGTTTTGGATTGGTTTCGAAATATTGGATCTTATGGTCTGCGGCATGTCTAATGTTTAATGTTTCGGGGTTGATTGCTGGATTCGGCATAAGGACTACGATTTGGCTTTGGTGTTCAACATGGCTGTAAAGGAAAGCCACTAGGAAGACGATAATATAAGAATCTAGATAGAATATTGTATATCTTTATTTTAGTTTTTTTAATGTGTAATAATTTGGGGATCTACTGTGCCGAGTTTTGATTCAGTTCTCCCTTCAATTCGCAAAAAATAGATATATCAAATTGGCAATGGGAGTATAATTCTGCATTTTTTGGACAATTGAGTTTGCAAAGCTCAAATTTAAAAAGAGAAAAGAAATTCTAACGATCAAATTATGGAGTTTCATTGATTTCTCGAGGGCCATGAAACATATCCCTCACTCGTCCTTCTCGCTTTAAGTTTGGAGTTAAACCACCCATACGGTGGCATGATCGCCCAAGCTTGTGTGTCCCCTGCATGCGAGCGTTTGGCTAGCTTTTGACCTTTCCTAAACTCACGACATTGTGTACATAATTTGAGTCAATGTCCGGTAGATTTTCTATACGAGGTTCATACCTTATTTTACTAGCAATTATTATAGTTCTTGAAAATTTATTTGATATAAAATTAGGCCAGTCTGTTCCATTGTGATGCATAGACATAGGTATTTGCTAGTTGACTAGAAAAGATTTCATAAAAATAGAAAAAAAAAACTTCGAAATCCTTAACGCCCGATCCGGCGTCCCGTTCCGTTGGATGTGTCGGCTGGCTCGTTGCATCAATATCATCATCATCATCACGGAAATATATGTAGCGTGGTAGCAGTACAGTACTACAACCGGAGTTGACCTGACTACGGCAGTGGGCCCAGGTTCAAGCGGGCACCACACGTCAGGGTCGTAAACGATTGCACCGGAATTGCTAAAGGAGTCTGAGAAATGAGTTGGGTAGCGTCCGTTCCCTGGAGATTTGTCGGTTGGAGTAGCGTTTTCGGCTGCCTTTTGGGAAAGAGAAGCGAGGCGGAGGGCCCACGCACGCAGCCGTCCAATGCACGCAACGTAAAGCTCCATCCCATCCCCATGTCGCGCTCGCGCCCCATGCAGAAACGCCGCGCGGGCACTGGAATGCCCTGGGCCGGGGTCGTCGTCTTTCTCGCGGCTTTGTTAATGTGCTCGCTAGCTAATCCTGGAACCTGGATTATTGGAGCCTGGAAATATACTTTGCTGAAGGATGGGCGGTCCGATCCATGGGCGGCAGCAAAGCAAAGCTGCGGTTGTAGTACGTACACTGTACGCTGCAAATAGTAGTACAGCACGTCCCTCTTGCAGATTAGCAGATACCACCAGGCTGGTGCTTCATCCGGTAAGCTGCAACTTTTCCTCGAGTATATACAATATACGTACGAGGCAGTACCGTATATAGTACGTATATCTTACCTTTGAAAACCATGCATGGTGATGAGTGGCGCTGGCGCGTCGCTGCCGATGTTAAGGCCTTGTTTAGTTTTTTTTCACACTCTTTCCATTATATCAAATTTTTGGACACATACATGGAGTATTAAATATAGATAAAAAAATAACTAATTACACAGTTTGATTGTAAATTACGAGACGAATCTTTTGAGCCTAGTTAGGCCATGATTGGACAATAATTGTCAAATGCAAACGAAAATATTATAGTGTCAAATACTGATTTCTAACCGCGAAGTAAACAAGGCCTAAATTGGTATCCGTACCTCTGCATTGCTGGCACTGTGACTGTGATGCTCCCTCCGTTAGCATAGCATCTCACTGAGTCAAATCAGTTTCAATCTGACCAAGTATACATAGATAAAATGATACTATTTATGGTACTACATAAATATTATCGATTTCATCATTTAATATATTTTAATAATAGTTTATGTATTTCAATATTTGGTGTTATGGACTTTTTTTTGTACAAATTTGTTAGGTAGTTTGATAAAGATATAAGAATTATCGATAATACGGTTACAACAGCTAGTACAGTATCTTTGTATGTATTTTATATACGGAGTACACTGAAGCCAGGCTTGTATCGTGCTAGCATTAGCAATAACTTCAGCTTAATTTTTGTCGGAGCCAGAATTATAGCAGCATGTGCAAGCCACGGTGGCGTCCATGATTGGGTGCAGTATCCAGAAAACAGTGCAGAGACAGAACTGCCGATACGCTAGGCGAGATAGATAGGCAGCATGTGCAAGCCACGGTGGCGTCCATAATTTTGCAACGCGGCACTGCAGTCAGAAGGTGCTGGTGGCGTACCACCAATCTCACCTCCCAGCCCCCAGAGGACACTTAATTCTAGTTCTAGTGGCAGAAGCAGCAACTAGTACTGGTTCCTCCTCCTGATTTACTGATTAGCAGGAGTAATTGTTAACACGCACAAGCAAAGGATATGCCAATGCACTAGAGAGCCACAGTGTACCCCAGCCCGCAACGACCTCTCACCCTCTCTCACTCCTCTCCTGCCGGAGTAGTTGTTGACGACGTGCAGGCGCGCGGGAACGGGGTTGGAATTGTGGACCGGAGGAGGAGTTTCGTAGCCGTCGGCGACGACGGTCGGACGTTTCCTCCGCATCTGATCTGCCTGCCTCCGCTGCTCGTCTGGTCTGGCCTGGCCCCCCTTTCGGCCAAAGCCTTTCCCTTTTGCCTTTGCAGACTTTTGCGCCCTCCCTCTCCGCCTCCCACCGGCCCACCCCCACTATCGTCTTCTCCACTCGGCCGGGCACTCCCCCTTGCCCCGGCCTCACACCACCACATGTCCACAATGCTGCCGTCCTCCAGATCGAGGTGACTTACTTCCGCTCCCGGACTCTTGCGTTTCTCTCTCTCTCTCTCTCTCTCTCTCTCTCTCTCTTTTATTTGCTCGCGCTCTTGTTCCGCCTGTCGGTTTTCTCTTCTTCATTTCTTCAATGGCAGATCTAGTATCCAGTAATCCAGTTAGAGCCGCCGCTTCATTTGGTCAATTTTTCTTGGCTCTCTTCTTCTCGGATTTCCCTGCGCCGCTAGTTGCTTCTCCTTGTCACTCTCGTGTGATTTCTGCCACGCGCGAATGTGGCTTTCTTCAGATGCCGTTTCGTCTCTGTAAAATCCTCAAATTCCGATCGTAACGGTCACTTCATCTCGCCGCTGCATGTTTATACTGCTTCGATTTCATTTTGATCGATTCCAACAAGGAAAAAATCTGAGCCTGCCGGCTTTCAACCCTGTGGCTTCGCGTCACTCCATTAGTTCGCGCTCGATTCGGCAACAGAGTAAAAAAAAAATAGATTTTTGTTTTTAATTAACGATGGATGTCGCCATTGACAGATCTGGGCCGAACGAGTCCCCCATCAGCAGGGGCAGGCCGAGCACGCCGTCTTCCAACCACCACCGCCCGTCCACGCCGTCCTCCAACCACCGCCCCTCCACCCCGGGCGGCACCAGGAGGAGCAGCGTCGGCACGCCGTCCACGCCGCGCGGCTCCCGCACCAACGGCGCAGGGGGCCCCTTCAAGTCCGAGCCCAACTCGCCGCCGTCGGCCGCCGCGCAGAAGCCCCGCCTCTCGTTCGACCGCTCACCGAGATCCGGGGACACCAAGCCCGTCGTCGAGCGCCGGGTGCCCAAGATCGGCACCACTCTAGAAGTAAGTCTACTGACTGCACCCAACTGCGCTGGTTTTCTTCTTCTCTCACTGATGAAGAAACAGGTGCTGCACTGCATTACTAACATCCTGTCGGTTCGGTTCTTGATGCACGCCTATGTCTGATCACTTGTGATTTTGTCGCTGGGATTGCAGAAGCAGCTCCAGAGGGAAGCCGAACTGCAGGCGCGGCTCGAGTCCGCCCAGGAGGACCTGAAGAAGGCCAAGGACCAACTGGCATTCATCCTCGGAGAGAGGGACCGTCTCGTCGGGGAGCTCAACGAGGCCAAGAGAGTCGCTGATGAGACTCACGAGAAGCTCCAGGATGCCCTCATGGCCAAGCGGTGGGCCGAGGAGGCCACCGAGATCGAGAAGTTCCGGGCGGATGAGCTCGAGCAGGCAGGCATCGACGAGGCGCAGAGGCGGGAGGAGGAGTGGCAGAGGGAGATTGAGTGCGTGCGTGGCCAGCACGCCGCCGACTTGGAGACGTTGGTCAACACGACGGAGGAGCTGGAGAGGCTCAGGCGTGATCTTTCCATGGTGAACGAGGCCAAGAAGGCTGCTCTTGGCCACGCAGATGATGCAATGAAGATCGCTGAGGTCAATGCGGAGAAGGTGGAGATCCTCTCAAATGAAGTTGTTCGCTTGAAAGGGTTGCTTGATTCGAGTGCTGCCAGCGAAGAGAGTAAAAGCCGTGAAGCTGAGCTTCTTGTTAAGAATCTGGAGTCTGAGATTTCATCTCTCAAAGGCAAACTTGAGGAGGCAAAAGTCCTTGAAGAGAGGTTGGCCGAAGCAGAAAAAATGATTGAGGAGCTTAAATCAGAGATAGCTGATGTGCAGAAGGTCGAGGCAGACATCCATCAGCAGTTAGAAGAATGGAAGGAGAAGTCAGTATCACTTGAGATGAAATTGGAGGAAGTTACTCTATCCGAGAAGTTCAAAAGTGACTCACTTGCCTCCACGACTGAAGAGCTGGACAAGACCCAGTTGATACTGCAAGATAGAGAATCGGAAATTGAAGTTCTTAAAGGAAAGACAACTGCCTTGGAAATTGAGGTGGCTAGGCTTTTAGCGGATGTAAATGATTCAAATGAGCATCTGGATGCATCGCAGCAAGAGGTGTTTGGGCTGCAGACTACAATAGATGTTCTGAGGAACAAGCTTGATGCTGCAGAACTAGCTGCCTCAGAGGCATTGGACAATGAGAGGACTGCTATCACAAAGATTGAAGGCCTGACTGAGGAGAAAACCAAGCTCATTAGTGAGCTGGATGATGCTAGAGACAAAGAGGAGAGAGAGAAAAGGGCAGTTGAGGATCTTACTGCTGCATTGGATAAGGCATCTTGCGAGGCACAGGAAGCACATGATAGGTTTCAGAAGAAAGAAGATGATTATGAACATGCTCTTGCACAGATAGGTGATCTGAAGATGGCCCTGAAGAGTATGGAAGAGAGTTATGAGGTAATGCTTGATGAGGCAAAACATGACATAACTTGCCTAAGGGAAACTGTGGAGAAGCTGGAGGCTGAGGTGAGCAAGTACAGAGAAGAATGTGAATCTAAGGAGCTTGACCTTATCACGGCTAGCAAACAGTCTGAACAAGAAATTGCTGCTCTTAAAGAAGAAGCCGAGCATATATGTGCATCACTGCGAGGTGCAGAGCAGGAGCTTGAAGCAGTCAATGAAGAGAAAGAGAGGCTTCAGGAGAAACTGGCGTGCACAGAATCAGCAGTTGCTGATGCCAAGGATGCAGTGCAGGAGGCAAAGGCCGAGAAGGAGAGGCTTCAAGAGAAACTTGCACACACCGAATCAGAGGTTGCTGAGGCCAACATTGCTGCACAGGAGTCTAAGATTGAGATCGAGAGGCTTCGAGAGAAACTGACATACACGGAGTCGGCGGTTGCTGAAGCCAACAAGGTTGTGCAGGAGGCAAAGGCTGAGAGTTCGCAACTGAAGGAGCGATTACTTGACAAAGAGAATGCATTGCAGAGCATAACCCAGGAGAATGATGAATTCAGGATGCGAGAAGCTGACGCAGTGAGGAAAATAGAGGAGCTGTCTGCTCTGCTTGCTGAAGCCATGACAAAGAAGCATCCTGAGGAGGAAGAGAAGCTGGTGGTTGTTGATGAGGCCCACAATTCTGTGCGTGAAGAAGTTATCCGTTCTGTTGCAGAAAATGAAGATACAGAAGAAACTGATGATAAAAAACCAAGGCTTGAAGTTGACGCAGCCGATATGAACTCCAACGGAGAATCGAAGCATGAAGAGAAAGATGACAGCAAGGTGGAACAAGAGGAGCTGAAAACTGAGCTCAGCTTACAAGAGGGCGACAAAGTTAGCTTCGAGAAGGAAGCACAGACCGAAAACAAAAGACAAGAAACTGAATCGTCCAATGATGAGTTAGACTCGAAGAAGGACAGCAGCACCGAGAGTGCAAACGGGATGACCGTACCAGAGGATACGGCGACGACTAAAGTGGCAATGTCTACTACGAAACCACAGCATCCGAAAAAGAATAAGCCTCTGCTGAAGAAGTTTGGGAGCTTACTGAAAAAGAAAAACAGCAAGTAGACGAACAGTGGCTGTACTATTAGTGTTGTTTTGATGTTCTTTTTTTTTTTGGTCTGTTTGACGAGGTGTTGTGCTTCCTATGCGTTTACTGCCAATGCCTGTATTTGTGGTGATTGGAAAAGTTTGTGGGTGTCGTGATTTTTTTTTTTCCTGTTTAACTTGGGACCTATATGGTGTTGGCTGCTACCTACACGGTTATGGCAGATCCCATGTGTGTAAATGGAGTACCTCCTAATCAGAATGGCTATTCGTTTCTGAAACTGTGCAGCTCCTTGATTGATTGTAAGGTAATGTGATGTAAGGCGCCAGTGACCTAACCTGGATACGATGTTATTACTTATTTAACTAGAGGTCTTTGAGCAGAGAATGTTATCTGGCATGCATGCACTTGATATCATAGTGTTGAGCACTTGCAATGAAATGAGTTGGCTTATGACTGTCTTTGTGTGGTTGTAGCCTCCTACTCTGTTGTGGTTGCTTAAGAGGATGGCATCGATCAGATCAGGCGCACAAAAAGGTTGCAGCAGGTGTGACTGGATTGGAATCATTAGGCAGGCATGCACGGGAGGTTGGCCATCGCTTCTTACCACACTGACATCAGAGGAAGTATCATATCATTTCTGCCAACACACAGGTTTGTTTAATCCACTCCAGGCTTTTTATATCTTGTCGGATGCATTATCCCCTTGTGCGTGTCCTGACGCACGCCACGCCACCGCTGGGTAGCTCGTCGGTTCCAACCCACACGAGCTGTTCGGTTCCAAGCGCAGATGACATGTGAATTCCTGTGTGCTGGATGGTTGGAGTCCTGGCCGCCGACGTCAAATCATGGGCGCTGGATTGGGGTGTTGTGTGCCGCCCGTCGTCGTCCCGTGCGCCCTGTGCCTTTCCTTCCGGACAGGAACCTCCCAACCTTCCGATCGATCGGCGGAGCTGCTGCCGCTTGCCGGAGACGTCGCTGGCTGCGGCCACTAGCTGCAAAATACTATTTTGATTAAATTGTTATGAGAAAAAAATATTTTTTCGACTGAAAAAAGAAACATAACAAGCCGGCTTCCGGTGAGACGAACGGGGCCCGGCTGGATATCTGATGCCGATGGCGACATGCAACCCGAATGAACCAACATTGTACTAGTTAGTACTGTGGCAATTGGCATCGCCAACCATCTTGTCGAAGCTTGTGGGGATCGCCCTCTACTACGGCCTACGGGAGTAGGAGTATATTCTTCATGGCATGCCGTAGTACTGCACCGTCTTGCTACAGCTACAGGGTGTGTGGTGTGGCCACTGTTATTGTAAGCACCTACCACTGCTGACTCTCCTTTGGGTTTGGCTGCAGCATTCATGCTGTGGTCCGGATGGATGTTTTATGTTTAGGAAATTTCCAGCGTAAATTCACCTACGGAGTAGGGAGTATTTAACTGCAGAAAGAGCAGACAGGCATGGCAGGTCCAGCAGGTATATAGTGGCAGAGGTTCCTTCTACTGCCTTTACAAGAGGTTGGCAAGTTCCTGAGACCTTAGCGCAGCTACAGGCCACAGCTCTAACTAATCTAGATCATTACTACATGATAGTACTATATTAGTAGTAGTACGTACTACTGTAGTAACGTAGTCTTGTCGACGTCAGTCGCAGGTGCCACATTGGCATCAAGTGGCATCATGGAGAGACTAGCTAGCTAGCAAAAGAAAAAAAAACAAAGATAAATTGCGCTGGGCCATGCAAGCTGCGTTTTTGGAGCCTTCCTCTGCTGCACCGTCGTCTGCTTCTTCCTCTGCGTCACTGCGTGCGGTGGAGGTGGGGAGGAAGTGACCGCGCTGCTGACAGCAATGCAGCAGCCGAAATCGATGCCCTTCCAACCCTGTGATCCTCACCTCATAATACAAAATTAGGTGATGTTTAAATCTAGGAAGTAAAGTATAGATATGTCATGTTAGGTGTCATATCAAGGGGTCATATAGGAGTGTTCAGATAGTAATAATAAAACAAATTACAGAAGTCTTCAGTAATCCGCGAGACGAATTTATTAAGGCTAATTAATATGTCATTAACACATGTTTACTGTAGCACCACATTGTCAAATCATGAACTAATTAGGCTTAAAAAATTTATCTCGCAAATTAGTCGTAATCTGTGCAATTAGTTATTTTTTAGTCTATATTTAATACTTCATATATGTGTCCAAACATCCGATTTGATAGGAAGTAAATTTTAGGAGGAGAAACCTAACTAAGACCCTAATCAAAGCCAGCACGGCCATCATCCATGATTTCACATTGTGCTTCAGGAATCTGGGCCTTGTTTAGTTGGCGAATTTTTTTAGGAAATGGTACTGTAACACTTTTGTTGTTATTTGGTAATTAGTGTCTAATCATAGTCTAATTAGGCTTAAAAGATTCGTTTCGTGAATTTCGTCTAAACTGTGTAATTAATTTTATTTTATTTTTATATTTAATGCTTTATGCATGCGTCCAAAGATTCGATGTGACGGAGAATCTTGAAAAATTTTGTAAAATTTTGAAAACTAAACAGGCACATGGTAGCTTTAGCTGTGACGTGAATACCCAAGGTAGTATAATGCCATTAGGTAAGGGAGGGTAAGGTTAGGTTCGTTTGGTAGAATGCACCCATCACCTGCTAACCATGCATTAGGTATCTTTTTTCTTTGTGTGCATTGCATCCCTTTCCCTTTGGAGGGCATCCGTGCATGTTTTGGCCTTTTTGACCATTTTCTTTGCTTTTGTCATTGTCTTTTTGTTGATCTAAATTATAAATGTCCATGTAGCCCGATGCACGATGGCACGGCGCGAAGCCCGCCTTTTTAGCCCGACACGAGCACAGCATGGCCCGATGACGTGCGGGCCCGGGCTAGCTCGGCCCGAGGGAGCAGGCCGTGCCTAGGCATTGCTTTCAGGCCGAGGTGGGCGCACAGCGCGCCGGCTCGGGCTGCGTCAGGCGGCTCGGCAGCCCCCTCCCCCCCCCTCCTCCTCCTCCTCCCTCCCACACATTGCAACGCTGGCCCAAAGACGCCCACCGTCCCCGCCTCCCCCCTCATATAAGAGCGGACGCCGTGGAGCGGCGGCTCTCCCTCACACCCGAACCCTAGCTCCCATCCGCTCCCTCTCTCGCTCTCTCGCTCTCTCACGAGGCGCGTCGGCTGAGCCTCCCGCGACCCCCGCCCCCACTATTCCCGCTCCCGCCGCCTCCGCCCCCGTCATCCCTTCCTCTCCCTCTCTCCCGACGTGGCGGCGTGCTGGTCCCCTCCTCCGTCTCTGCTTTCACCTTCCCCTCTCTCTCGCGATGGCGCAGCGCACCGGCCGGCGAACGGCGCGGGAGGGATGGCGGCGCACGGGCGCCAGCGAGCCCCCACAGGTGGCCATCGCTTCTCCCCTCCGCCTCCGCATTCCTCGCGCACGGTCCTGGATCTAGGCCCGGACGCGCTGTCGGTGCCGCGCGGGACGCCCCTCGCTCCCCTCGGCCCTCGCGCACAGGCGCCGATGCCACGCCCCCACGCGGACGCCCCCTCCCCGCCTCCACTCCGGCGGCCGCGATGTCGGAGGGTTCCACGGGCTACAGAGACCCGGCGGGCGTGTTCGGGCGGAGATCCGGAGCACTGCGCTCCTAACTCCCTTCCCCTCCCACCTCTGCGCCATGGACGCCGACGCCTCCTCCATCTCCTCGCCGGTGTCAAGGGCCCGAAGGGCAAGGTCGTTGGCGGCCACTGCATCTCTGGCTGCTCGCGCTTCCTCCCCTTCCCCCTCTCTCTGGTTGCTCGCGCTTCATCATGGGCCCGGGCTGGCCCGGCACGCTGGACTAGCCATGCTTCTCGGGCCGACCCGGCCCGATAAACGGCCCAGCAGGCCATACCTGGGCCGTAGGTCAGGCACGGTGCCCGCCTCGGCACGGCCCGGTAGGCACGACGTGCCGTGCCGGCCCGAACCCCATCGGGCCGTGCCGTGCCGGCCCGGCCCGTTGGACATCTTTAATCTGAATCCAGGTCGGGTGATGCACGGTTGAGCATCGTGTTCAGTTGTACAATACAACAATAGGGTGGACTAGGTAGAGCCAGGTGACATCGTAGGTTATGTTAATTTGGTTTTGGATGAAGTGGGGCAAGATGGTTCTGTTTTGTGGTGGATTTAGAAATGCATGAGGACTAAATAATATAGATGTCTAGAAATCTCAGTAGGCGTACGCTAACATGTATAATAGATATAACAAAGAACAATGAAGTGCTGAAGCAATATGTAGAATATTATGGATAAAAAATACTAAATGAACAACATCAACTAAAAGATCATATATGTCTTCACAATTTCACATCATTTTGACCAGCATCATCAATTCTACATAACATTAAAAATGGCATAGTTCTTTAAAAACAAGACAACAAGATACGTCTAGTGGAGAATATGCTCAGTGGTTTACGAGGATGAGGCCGCCACGTCCCATTTGGACCATTTTCCATGCAATGAGGGTACCCGGGTACCAATATACCTGAAGGGATCATGCACCTAAGACGGTTCTAAAAGTCTACTCTAAACTATTTCCACTTATCAAAACATATGTAACAAAGTTCATCGCACAAGAGCGGGCGACTCTTGTATGCAGCTACTTCGCTGTCGCAGTTGGCCAACTCGATCGAGGAAGGGGCCGACGACTGGTACATGGTGGGTTTTGGGCGGAGGCGGCGGCTACTGTTGTTGCACTGATTGCCTAGGAAGGTTGCTCATTGTCTTTATGTCGCAAAATACTTTTGTGTAAATCACAACCGCGTGTGCTTTTCGATCGCTGGTCTTAGTATTCTTGCGATTATTGTGGCCAGCTTAGGATGTAACAAACTCTACTTCTGCTTAATGAAAAACATGCCAAGGCACGATCGAGAAAAAACATATGTAACAAAGTAATCTATCTAGATGTGCAACTAAGGTTTTGGTAACTGTGTTCTATCTCTATCGCAGAAGAATTATGCAACCTATGTTCCAAACCTATCAACTACCATAGCAAGCTAGACTAGATAGTAAAGCACACAACCTAAGTACACAATATTAATATGGAAACATAATTGAGATAGAGATGCAAACTCCCGTTGACGACTCTAATATTTTTACCGAGGCATCGAGAAGCTTACACTTCCCCCTAGTCCTCTCGTTGGAGCCCCTCGCAAGGATGCCCTTACAAGGGCCAAGCTCTCAGTCGAGTAACTCCGTGATAGCCAGCGGGCCTTCCCCACGCACAAGTGGGTCACTGGGATGACCTCTCCTGGACTACTCCCCGCCGTCTTCACTATTGAGTTTTCGGCCAAACTACAGCGAACCTCGTTCCCTCCGATACACGGTCATGACCACACCCTCAAACGTGGTTGGTGTGGTCTCGCAAGACTACAAGCCCCTCCAAGTACAACAATGGTGCACACAAGCACCGAGTGGTAAGAGGTATGCAAACCTCACTAAATACTAGGCCAACATCTAGAGCAAGCGCATTAATAGTTGTCTAACTAACCTAAGCACTTCGTAGAGCACCTATGCTAATCACCAAGTGAAACCATAAGCACTATGGGTGGCAAGAGCACTAGAGTGGAGCTTTGACTCCCTTGCTATGTTTTGCAACTCTTACACACCTCAAATGTCTAGCCAAGAGGGGTATATATAGTCCCCAATGCAAAACTTGCCATTGGCAGCAAAATTTAGCTATTGCGCACTCACTGGAGATGTCTAGCGGTGGCACCGGATAATTTCGGTGCGTCCTCGACCAGTCATTGGGCAAACTAGTCGTTGCTGACCGTTGGAGGCTTGAACTCCAGTGCTTCATCTGGTGGCTTCATCGGAGGTATCTGGTGCCTTATATCCCCCTCCAACCACATTGCAACCCTCTCTGGTAGAATGCTTCAATGAGTATCTTTGGTGCCTAGCATACACATATAGAACTTCTATAGCAGCTCCAATGTCTTGCTTGAGGTGTTGATCACGCCAATCTCCACGTTGCATAAGTCGTCCAAGTCTACTTTGCATCCATTTGAACTTTTCTTGTATACTGGCAACATTGTTAGTCCAAATGGTCATGTTGTTCATCAAACATCAAAATCAACTTAATAGCCAATGTCAGGTGTCATTTTCCTTAAAGTCTCCCTCTTTTTGATGATTGATGACAACATGACCATAGGTACCAAATGTAAAATTTGAAACTACATACTATCTACTTGCTTGGATACAATACAAGAGCAAGATCATATGATGCTAATGAAATATGCAATGACCACATGTATATTACTTACCTTGCTCTTACCATATGTAATATGTCCCCTTATGTGGCATTATGGACTTAAGTCTCCCCTCTAACTCCATAATCCACTTTCTCTCTTTATAGGACCAACTCCCCCTAAATCAAATTCTCCCCCATTAAATTTTTTGAAAGTGATTTTGGTAGGAAAAAAGATATAGTGGTTAAAAGATTCAGTACCCCTTCAAACACTAGAGTGTTATATACATATAATGCATTTACACTTTATCCTTTGAAACTTGAGTTCTGTGCGTCCTATATGAACATAGAAGAAAATTTTGGCTAATTGATACTACTACACATCTCAAAGGATAGCTGCTTCATAAACAAAACTTGAACAAAAGTGCATGCACACACAGATGCAAAACAAATCAAACGCCTACCTGAAAAGGACAAGACACAAGAGCCATGTAAAATCTTTATGTACTGCACTCTTCAACTAAAGGAGGAGTATGTATCTACGATTATGATGTAGTGCATGTGCTTCCATAACTAACCAATCTAGGTAGGGACCTACTTATAGGTTGAAGGAGGGGATCGATTAGCTCAAAGTACGCAAAGTGGTTAGCGTGAAGGATGCCAATGAATCATAATTATTCTTACCTTGTGGGTGAACTGAATATATTGTCCTCATTATGCATGCCAATGCCATGCAGGAGGAATAGGAATAGGAATTGGAATGTCTGTAGGATCTTTGGTTAGTCTAGAGGGGGGTGAATAGGCCTGTTAAAACAAAACTTGAATAATTATCAAATTCAACCCGCGGCACTGCCGAGCTAGAACAGCGGCACTGCCGCACCAGCAGACAACTTCGAAACACAGTTCAAAAACTATGTATGGAAACTTAGATCGGAGAAATTACTGAGCTTCCTGCAGGTATGAAGATCATAGATCAACAACTAGAAGTGGTAGTAATGTCACACATAAGTAGATCGGCCCCAAACCCTGAAAATCACCTCAACACAATATGAAATGCAAGTGAAGTAAATCAAGCACACGGTGACACGATTATTTATCCCGTGGTTCAGCTCGCCACTAAGGCTTGCCTAAGTCCACGTTGTTGAGGTTAGCCACTAAGGCTTAGGGCTTTGCAACCCTTCCTCATTCTCAAGTCAAGAGACTTAACTCTTGAGATGAGGGATGAGTTTACTAGCTTCAAGAGATGGTTACAAACCTTCCGGGGCTGCCACACAAGTTGGCAAGCTCCACTGGCGATGCTCTAGCCGGCTACTAGCCAAGCTCAAGAGTAACAAACACAACCACCGGCCAAAACGAGAACCAAGTGCTCTTGAGAGTTGGGGAATCAGTGGATCTGCTCTCTAATCGAGTTTGGGACCTTTTTCTCTCAAGGATTGATGGGAAAATCAAAGGAAAAGCTTTGGAGCTCAAGATCACCAATGGAGAAGAGAGAGTGAGCACAAGTTTGTTTCTATCGGTTTGAATGAGCTAGGCGAGGAAGAAGACCGTTGTGAGGGAAGGGGAGAGGTATAAATACCTCCCATAGTCCCAATGGTCAGATAAGCCGTGGCTTATCTGTGGTAGTGCAGCGCTGTGGCATAGCCGCGCCTCTGGTGTGGCACTGCCGTACTGAGCCAGACAACAAAGGGCAAGGAGGTTAAGAGCTGACTGTCTTGCTGAGCTTTGAGGATGCTTTTGTGTAAGATTGAGCACTTGGTTGCACATGTTGACTTAAGCATCGTCTCCCCCTTTATAGTACGACTTTTCCTATACTCAAATTCAAAATACAAAAAGAAATAAACCTCCTTTTGAGCATGATGCCATCACATTTTGTAACTGGGGGCTCCTCCATAATGTATAACATCCTCTCTTATGATTCTCTTGCTTGTCATCTTAATAAATCTCATTAGTTCTCTATTTGTGTGGTCATTATCACCAAAACCCACAATTAGGGCTTGATTGCACTTACAATCTCTCCCTTTTTGGTGATTGATAACAACCCAATTAGAGCTTACAAAAGATATGAAATGTTACGAGATGTTTTGAACCATGGGTGTAGAGACCCCCTAAATGTGTGAATTGAAAGTTGAATTTTCAAATTGGCATTTAGAGGCCAAAATTCACACTTTAGTCAAAGTGATGGGGCTCCCCCTACATCCATGCTCCTGTGGGGTGCTGCACACAGTATCATGTATATGAACGTGATGTGAATGATAGTTTATACACACAACAGTTTGCTGAAATAGCAGGCTGCGCTCATCAGCCGTAGCACTACCGTAGAGCGGCACTGCCGGGCTTTGAGTGCGGCACTGACTGCAATAGCACAGGTTTAAACAAAGCACCACACAACAGTTAATATATAAAAAGATCAACAATTTAGCACAGATAAATGACAAGCTACATCACACAACGATCCATGTCCATATCCGATTCAAATAGAGTACGTAGGTAGCAATATTACAATAAAAAAGAGTTTTGATTGACCCTCAAACTCACACCTAACCAACTACTCTCATCGAATATGACATGAAGCTCCAGCCGCAGCAACCACCATGGCGTCAAAAAGAATTGACCCCTCTAATTTCTCCCCCTTTGGCATTAAGCACCAAAAAGAGAAGAAAATTAGAGAGAAGCTAACCACTCCTCATTATCTTCTTGGATGTTCTCCCAATCGACATCATCACCACCACTAGCACGACCACCACCTGTAGCTTGATCATCACCGCCATCATCACCATCGTCGTCGTTGGAAGACACCACCGCCCTCCCTTGGCGATGGGTGGTTGAAGTGTGGTGGGTGCGGCGCATAGAGCGCAAGGTCGACCCTAAGGTCATCTGGTAGTCAAAGTCCTCCTCGGTCTCATCCTCATCCTCGTCCTCATCCTCTGAATCTGAAATACTAGGCAAGTCATAGTGTGGAGGTGGTGGCGATGTAGGAGGAGGTGGAAGATTTGCAGCCGAACGCATCTCACGCTGCTCCATTTGAGTCTCATAGGCCCTCTCAGCTACATAGGTGCACTTTCCAAATAGTGCCTTGATCCACTGTTCCATCTTGTTCTTCTTCTTTCTTCCACTTTGAGAAGATTCAGGCACATCAGAGGGAGAGGCAATGGTCTCACTGGCCTTGGCATGTCTAGCCTTCTCAATCTTGTATTGCTCATGCAATCCACCCTTGACAAACCTATAGCCGGTGACTCTCTCAATCACAAACATCAAGTAGGAAGCATAGGGCAGCCCCTTCCTTGCATCATCCATTGCCACTCGAATCTCCTGCCACATGAAGCGAGGAACATTGAACTTGTCTCCACCTAGAGCAAATCTAGCAAGCATATTCCTCACATATCCATTAAGATCCAATGTGGCTCCATCCTTAGGATTGATGGTGTGCCTAATCAAGTTATTGAGGATATAATAGAAGCTTTTCTGGCCCTTTACTTTCCCATCTGCAACTCTCCCATCAAGATACATGAATGCAATCTGTCTAACCTCAGCCCTTCACTCATCATGAATATAGGAGAACCCACGGTGCTCCTTATCAAAACCAAGGATACGACTGAAGGTGGTGAAGTCAACATGGTAGCGCCAACCCTTTGTCATCCAGTGTATCTCATCGGTGTCATTCTTGTAGAAGTAGGTGGTATGGAATTGAGCTAGCACCTCTATGTTCCAATTGTACCTGAAAGCCATGATATCTGTCAATCCAAAGTTCTCATAAGCCTGAATTGCCCTGTTGAAGTTAGGGTCATTCTTCTCCCTCAACTCTTCCCAATCGATGTACTACATCTTCACGATCTTGGATTTCTTGTTGTTGAAAATGACTGAAGTATAGAAGTTGGAATGAAACACATTCCAAAACCTACAGTCAACACCAAGATCCTTTGCTACCTCATATGGTTTTTTCGTCCTTGCCTCTTCCACCATCTTCTACTTACCCATATAGTCAATGACTGCGGGTGTCATTTGCCCTCTTTTTCACCACATCCTCCTCATAATCATGGAGATAGGAAGGATCAAACTCATCAAGATGAGGTGGTGTATCCAAACATGCATCAGGAGGGATGACACGTCCGACTCTCTCCAAAGCTTCCTCTTGACGGATTTGCTCATCACAGCTCCCCCTGTCTCTAGCAACACCTGTTGCCCCTTTGCCATGACGAGGTAGAGGCTTTTCTTTTGGAGCATCAAACTTCCTTTAGACCCTCCGATCATCATCACCTCTGGAAGCCATCTATACAAAAAAGATAGACCCATATGGGAAACTGTATGAATGGAGGGTAGAAGAATACTTGTGAAATGATTTGAATAGATGAGGAGTTTCAAATCTTGAGCTAGAGAAGCACCCTGGATAGAATTGTGTCAGGATGTACGACACTGCTGCACCCGAGGGGCGACACTGCTGCACATGGTGCTTTACGTAGCCCATGATCAGTTTCTTCTTGCTTACTCAAACCACTTCTCAAATACACTCCTAGTCAATTACACAATCTCAGAAGTAGAGATCTAACAAGAACTATGGAGTTAAGCATTTGATAGGCAAAGTGACATCATAATTAAATCAGTAATAGATCTGGTGAACAAGTCCAACCATAATAGAGAGTCATTGATGGAATATTATCTTAAACTATAGAAAGTTGCTGCAGCACATGGCACTGTCGCGCCCAACCTGCGGCACTGCCGCATAGGCAGATGACACTCCAAGCATGAACCTCCATTTTGATTTGATTTGTTCATCAAAGCTACTTCTATTCTAATCATGCAGTCACTAGACATCAGTATCCAACACAAAACGGGCTCCATTGCATAGATCGGGGAGGAAGTTAGGGTTTCACCTTGAAGCTCATGGATTGGAGAGGAAAGGAGAGAGGCTGTTCCACCCAAGAGCTGCAGCAGTGGCCGGTGAAGCATAGGAGCTCCAGCCACAGGTGCGGCACCGTCGGAGCGGGCGCAGAAGGCACGGCGATGGCATGGCGACGTGGACGCATGTGGGAGAGAGAGAGAGGCGTGTTGGGGTGAAGGAAAGGGAGAGAGAGAGAGAGTTACCTAGGGCTAGATGGGGATAAGAGATGAAGATAGGCCCCATGGTAATTGGCTGTTGTGGCCCAAATTGTTATGCGCATTTCACAATGCGGCATTGCCGCGGCCTATTTGCGGTACTGCCGCTGGATAAGCACGGTACTGCCGCATCCTGCAGCAGCAAAGAGTTAGCTACAAACTGAATAACTCTATACATATAGGATATGGACACATATCTCCAGAATATTATGATCAGCAGTAGATAATCAACACAAGCAATGATCATAATATACTTGTTGCTTTTAATAAATCATTTTGAAGCATAATATTTAAACTTTTGCAAATCTTTTGCCTAGATATATTAGTTGATCAAGCAAAGATGTGTTATATTTCAAACCATGTTATGAGAATCAAGTATATTTAGCTCACTACGCAAAGCGCAAAACCTTGACTCATCGAGAGGCTTAGTGAAGATATCGGCTAGTTGCTTTTCGGTGCTCACATGGCGAATTTCGATATCTCCTTTGGTTTCGTGGTCTCTCAAGAAATGATGTCAGATGTCTATGTGCTTAGTTCTTGAGTGGCTTACGAGATTGTTTACAATCTTTATGGAACTTTCGTTGTCACACAATAATGGGATTTTGGTAAAGCGACATCTGAAATCTTGAAGGGTTTGCCTCATCCAAAGTAGTTGAGCACAACAAGCACTGGCTGCAACATACTCGACCTTGGTGGTGAAAAGGGCTACACAATTTTGCTTCTTAGAACTCTAAGACACTAGGGACCATCTAAGGAATTGACAAGTCCCCGAAGTGCTTTTTCGATCTACTTTGCAACCGGCGTAATCGGAATCGGAATACCCAAGTAAATCGAACTTAGAGCCCTTAGGATACCATAAGCCAAGGTTAGGAGTGTGTACTAAATATCTCAAGATTCTCTTAATGGCCACCAAGTGGCACTCTTTTGGGTTAGTTTGAAATCTAGCACACATGCACACGCTAAGCATGATATCAGGCCTAGATGCGCACAAATAAAGTAGAGAGCCGATCATGGAGCGATATACCTTAGTATCCATGACTTTCCCTTCATCATTGAGATCATGATGTGCATTAGTTGGCATGGGAGTTTTGATAGGCTTGGCATTCACCATGTCAAACTTCTTGAGCATATCATGGGTGTACTTTGTTTGGCTAATAAAAGTTCCATCCTTCACTTGCTTGATTTGAAATCTGAGGAAGAACTTCAATTCACCCATCATAGACATCTCAAATCTCTTGGTCATGATCCTACTAAATTCCTCACAAAAAGTATGATTAGTACTACCAAATATTATGTCATCGACATATATTTGGTAAACAAAGATATCCTTATCAACTTTATGAGTGAAAAGGGTAGGATCGGCTTTGCCTATTTCAAAGCCTTGTTTAATCAAGAATTTCTTAAGGCATTCATACCATACTCTTGGTGCTTGCTTAAGCCCATAGAGCACCTTTTGGAGTTTGTAGACATGGATGGGGAACTTGGGATCTTTAAAGCCCGGTGGTTGCTCAACATAGACAAGTTTTTGAATGGGGCCGTTGAGGAATGCACTCTTCATGTCCATTTAATATAGCTTGAAGTTGTGATTAGCGGCATAGGCTAGAAGCATTCGGATTGATTCAAGCCTTACCACCAGTGCATATGTTTCTTCAAAATCTAATCCCTCTACTTGAGTGAAGCCTTGACAACCAATCTTGCCTTGTTCCTTGTCACCATGCTATTCTCATCTTGCTTATTGCGGAAGACCCATTTGGTGCCAATGACATTGGTATTGGGCCTTTCCACTAAGGTCTACACTTGATTTCTTTCGATGTTGTTGAGCTCTTCTTGCATAGCCATGATCCAATCTGGGTCTCCAAGTGCTTGTTCTACCTTAAGAGGCTCTAAAGAGAAAACAAACGAGTAATATTGACAAAAAATTGCTAAATGAGAACGAGTTGTTACCCCTTTCAAAGACTCCCAAGGATATGGTCAATGGGATGATCCTGTTGTATTGTTTGCCTTAGCCTTGGATGGTCAATGGCCTATTGTTCATCTTCTTCTTGCTCGAAGATTGGTTGTAGGTTCTTTCCACGAGCTAGAGTCGAATCAGCTGTTGCTAATTGCGTAAGCGCGGCACTGCCGCATGGTGAAGTTGTAGCAGGGGTCTATTGCTGATCTACATCAGGTACGTTAGTGGAAATTGGTGCAGTAGTGTCGGTGTTGTAACCCTGGGGTGTCCCAAGGCACCGATTAGTTAGTAGGCCGCGCGACCCACAATTCAACAGCTAAAAAAAGGCCCGAATGACCGAGGCCTAGCGAAAGTCAAGCAGAGCGGGCCAACCACCAAGGCCAGGGTCATCCCCAACCTCTTCCACTCGCCTTAGCACACGACACTCGCAAGATGCACGACTTCTCCCCATCATGACCCCGGAAGGGATGGGGAAGGTCAAGAGCAGCTAAGGCTTGCCTGCTTTGAGAAAAGCAAGCATGCCGCACCGACTCTACAAGGACCGAGGGGACCGCAGTCACCTTGGTTCGGTAAAACATCTTCCCTGTGCTATGCCACACTGACGAGACGACACCGCACCACGGTGGCAATGGGTACAATACCCACCATCCAAATACGGACCGACTAGATACTTGTACGATCCCATCCACTATGGGATGAGATCCATGACAAGGGACTTGATGAAAAGGCCATCCAGACCGACAGAGTGCCCTGACCCCAAAGATCAAGGTCGTGGCCCTCGGCCCCACGAAGCGACCAAGCGAACGATGACTCGGGGCGGCTACTTACTTCGAGTATGACACCTCTAGGAACCAGAATACGATGACGAAGGCCATGACGGACACTGCGTTGCATAGGATGGCTGATGAACCACCATCGTGGCCATAGTGCCACCACGGCTAGCACAGTAGCGCCATGCGACACCCTATCACAACGTGGCCAGAAGACCATGACGATAGCCATGACCGGACATGCACCAGAAGATGGTGTAGCTTGGAAGCGAAGTTAGCTAGGAACTCCCTCAGGCTATTGACCCTTTGGTCAGGAGAACCTCCTACTTTGTATGCGCCCTAGCCCTTAACTCTATATAAGGGCAGCCAGGGCACCCTCTCTAGACATTCTGAATCCTCTACCATCCACCATCGTAGTAGGGCTCCTGGAGCTTCCCTTTAGGCAGCCCTTCGCCCAGCATAGGCCATTCCATCTCTTCCACCATTCTTGCACTCCCCATTGTAAGAACTTCAGAGCATTCAAGCGAGGAACACGCACTTGATCATCTCTGAGACTAGATGTAGGGCTCCGACCTAAACCAGTATAAATCCTCGTGTCTATTGGATGCTACCATCGTCTTCCTAGAGCAGCGCGGCAATCGAATAAGTTTACTAGTCTAGTTTACAAAATGTCGACAGTTGGTGTGCCAGGTAGGGGACAGTCGCGCACTCTCATTTGTTGAGAAGGATGCGATGGCCCCTCGCACTGCCGGTGAACACGCTGGTGGAATGGCCCACGACGGACATCCACCACAAAAACTATGAGTTCGTCAGCATCAAAGGGCCAGCACCCGCATCCGCCCACAGCTATGACCCAAACCTCTGCCATGGAGATCCGAGACACGTAGCCCGCAGTGGACACACTCTCGGAACTGCCTTAGGTGGCAGCATCCTAGAGTTCACTTACCTAGAGGGGCCAGTACCCTCGCTCACCGCTGGTTGCGGCCAGGCCTCCCGCTTGGGAAACTAGAGGTCCATGGCTCACAACGAACTCGCCTTGGGAATGGCCTCAACTGGTCACATCCTTTTGGGAAACCACACAGTCAACCGCACTGAAGGACCAACGCCCGCGTCCACCCTCAGCTGTGACCCGGACCTCCATCCCATAGGTCTAGATCCCACGGCCCACGGTGGACACTCCTAGAACTGCCCTTGGGGGCTACATCCTAGAGTGCACCCACATGAAGGGGCCAGTGTCCTCTCTTATTACTAGCCATGGCCGAGACCCCCACCCGGGAAACTAGATAGCCATGGCTCATGGCGATCTCACCCTAGGAACAGCCCGTGGTGGCCACACCCTTTTCAGGAACCACGAGATCGCTCGAACCGATGGGGCAACACCCATCACCCGCTCATACCCTGTCCAGACTCTCCGTGTGGTAGAACTGGACCCTATGATAGAATCATGCCCTAGGCAGTGTCACCACCAGCGAAACACAATGAAACAGGGCACGCATGAATGACAAAACTCCCCGCCATCATGCAGTGTCATCGTAAGTGATCCGGTGGATAGCCGATGCCACACCACATAGGGTCAAGCCTGTAACTAGGGTCCGATCCTAGATAATGGTCAAGCTGCATGACACACCACGTTGAACTGTCAGCTATCATTTGGAGACACGTGCATCTAAGGAAGTGGGCTCCCCAAGCACACCATGTGCCACGACGAGCGGACCGAACCGCGTTACACTCAAGGCCAGCTCCCACAGTGATGGATCATGATAGTTTTTCATCAAGTGGCAACTACACCTAGACACGGAGATGTGGCGATAGCAGCAATGTCGAGCCAGGAGGACCCAGGCACCAAAATGCATGAGCCCTCCCGGCCAGAAGCTACAACAAGCCAAACGCAAAGAGGCCATCCTCAGGGGCTCGCGGGCCCATCGGGGATATCGAGCCAACAAGGAACGACCCAAGGCTGCCTGAGGGGTCGATCCTTGCCTGCTGCGACCACTTAGAGCATTGGAGAAGTGACCTCATCAGCTTGTGGCCTAGGGACCATGACACCTCTAGCACGAGCAAGCGCTCAGGGGCTCACAGTGCCTCGAGTAGTGACTCCACCATGAACAGACGCTCGGGGACTCTAATCAACGCGCCCCGAGTCACGATAACCAGATCCGCAATGGCTTCTGACATATCGGTCAGTAACGTTATCCCTGACTCTAGCTGGTCTACCCAAACACGTCCACATACACATGTAGGCTTAGCCTAACTTCAAAAAACCGCGACCAACTCGCGGGGTAGACCACGGAACAACATGCTAGAGCCTCCTGCTCTAGAGTCACTTAGATGCCCGAGTGACCCGATCTGGCTCACGCATGAGGGCGCATATACATGTCCCACGATGTAGCACTGCTTGTCACCATTCTAGCGACCCTTTCCCAAGCGTCTTTTGATCGCTCCCCGCACCGCGATGAGCCGGTGACCCTCGTCCTGACCTCTCGCTCGAGTCTCCCTGGTTGACCCAACGAACTAGCTCCTAGGCAAGGCTAGGCACCCACGCATGAGCCTAAGAGGAAACAGGAAACCCATTCGCTCAGGACCAGGGGAGCAAAAGGAAGGGGGCTCGTGTCGTTCTCTCGCTTTCTTCTTGCATTGTGCCAAATCTATTATCATCCTCCGTCGTCCTGTTGATCCAACAGATCGCGCACATTTTAGCCCCGTAGGCCAGCCCTCAGGCTAAGATACACATTCGTAGGCCCAAACCCAAGGGGATGAAGCACATTCCAATTCTAATGGAAAGTAAGTAAAAGAGTAACGTAATGACAAGCGAATACGCCAATCACACTCTAGGTGCAAAGACCCCGAGCACCATCCATCTTAGAACGAGAGACCTACTTCGAGCTTCTCCATGTGTACCCGTGGTGGGACAGAATGGTGGACTAGTTCCCAAACTCCTTATTGCAACGAGACACCTCTCGGACTAGCTCCAGGGTGAAGTCGGGCACTCACGCGGATAGGGAGCGACAGGAAACAAAGCGCCGCTCTGCCCAAGTGGGTGGAACGGGCAAAATCAAAGCCTACGTCCTCTGCTCGCTTTTTCCCCTTACATCAAACCAGATCGGCAACCTGACCCCGATGCCTCGACCATAGCGTTGGGCCGCATAACATTCAGCTCTGTGGGCTAGCCCCTAGGCCAGAACATGCACCCGTGCTCGCAAGGCTAATGGAGAAGGAGCACATTCCAACCTAAACAAGAAGAACATAGGTAGAAACATGATGAGATGGGATCACACGCTAGCAACACCACATGTGGGAGTAGCAAGCTCCATGACAACCAAGCAACCCTCATCACACATGATGCTCGAGTAAGTCGACCTACCCGAGTCGGAAGCAAACAGTCATTCGCGGCTGACCCTGCACTTTCGAGAGAAGAAGACCAAGCGGATGATCTCAGCAAGAACAAATCCCGCACGATGAGCTCGATGAGGATCGAGTCAACAAGAGTGACTCACCTATGGAGCACTCATGCTTGCCTAAATGACCATGGCAGGCGCATCATCCGGCCAAACAAAACCATCGAAAACTCCTCGAGTGAAACGATCCCGATTTCCTTGAAGGGAAATCCACAGATTCAAAGTATAATGTGATAGTCCTAGGTGATCATCCCATCACATTATCAAATAACAGTCGATATCATAGTCATACATAGAATACCTGTCTTGAAGATAGTACAAATAGCAAGGTTTACTCATTATTACATCGCCACCTGGTGAAATCACTCAGAGCATGCAAGAACTAGAACAACATCAAGTAGAACGGTAGCGGGCGCTGACTCCATCTTCTTGAACCAAACTTGAGCACAGGAACAAGACCTCTAATCCTCCCAACCGTCTCCCTAGTAGTCATACTCAGACTTGGAACCTGCTAAACAATTATCAGTACGATTTATACTGGCCACCGGCTCCCAACCTATGCTTTGTGTTTGCTTTGTGGTAGTGGAATACAAGGGTACAACAAAAGACCTATTTGTAGCTATAGTTTCCTATGCGACTATGTCAAGTTTTAGTAATAATTCATCAAGTTTTAACACATCTCACCCACACGTTCTCCCATCCCATCACACACATCTCACCACTCTCACACTCTCTAGGCGACAAGGATGACTCCCTCTCATGCCTTGCCTCATCAGCCCAAGCCAAAAACCAACACCAAAAACCCAGGGGGAGAGAAGAAAGGACTCCACTCACTAATCAAGGGAAGCGTAGGTCATAGGAATGTCCATATCTGAGGACACGACTATACGTATAGATCGATCAACTCTACAGAGCATGTACACCTTGAACCACAAGATCATCATCATCGGCGGTGCCTCGCCTAGGATGATACTAGGCTACCTTCCAACCGGTGTGATGGCACCCTACCACTCAGCCCTAGGCCACCCCGAAGTCCATCGAAACGCTGAGCCTATGAGACGTAGTACCGGGCCCTAGAGGTCACTACGCTGTCTTAGGAGGGTGTGGGCCACACACTCGTACCTCCCTACACTATCCACTTCCAACCTAGTAGTAGTGGCACCATCCAAGCTTGTCATTATTCGTCCCTCGCCCATTCAGGAACGAGTGGTGTGCACGTTGGGTCCTATGATCCGGTTCTCTCGACATACCAGTCCTTAGGGGGGACCGGACTTGATATCTTCTCTAAGGGGATAACCAACACCCCACGCCTCGATGGCACCTCCATCCTATGGCTTCATCCCACAAAGACACTCCACCCCAGGATCTCCTCTTCTCACATGCACCCGCTGTAACACCCTAGGTGTTTAGGCTTCCACTAAATTGCATGTCATTTCATAAACATGTGCATTATCTATGTCATCATGCCATTATCATTGAAACATACATATGCAACATTTTAAATTGTTAAATTATGTATACCTTTACTATTCTAAGTTGTGGTAATGTTCCTAGGTGTTAGGCCTTTAACTGAAGATGAGCATCTTTATCTTAGGTTATGCAAGTTAGGTAAGTTGATCTTGTTCTTTAAGTTGAGTAGATACATGCTTAAAGTGATTTGAATAGAGCTAATTACTCGGTAAACGAGTGTCCAGTGATGCTTTCATAAACACTCACTGTGATTCATTCATCATGAGCATCATGTCATTCCTTATGCATCCATGATATTTATCTTTTGCATCGGCATGCAATAGGTGTCTTGGAAGGAGTAACCTACTTGGAATTCGAGGAACTGAGCGAGCAGCAGCAGCCGGCACCGGAGATTCAGGAGGAGCAACCTTCAGGAGAAGTGCTAGACGAGGTCACCGTTGAGTGCCCGGACCACCGTCCTTGCAACTTTGTGAAAGGCAAGCCCTTAGCATATTAAGCCTCCTAATTTCAAATGCGATTCTGATATTATTGTTACATATATATATATTTGTTGCATTAAGTTTAGGTGTTGGATGCAAACAATTGCTTTGCATTGGTTACCCAATCCTTGTCCGATATTGTTACCACAGAATCCTATGTAGCTCGAGCTCGAGTAGTGCTTAGCCATGCTTAAACGCTGTAGAAGTCGGGTGATTTCACATCACTGCGAGATATAGGAAGATACATGTGCACGGTTGACTATATTTGCTATCGTGGAAAAGAACCAGTCTTAATTTGAAATGAAGACCGGACGGAGGCTTGCTTGGTTTGTAGTGACTCCGTCTCATGTCACTTAAGGACTGATTCTTGGAGCCTTTCCTGTTCATGTTGAACGATGCCTCTCTCTCTTAGTTGGTCGTGTCGATGACCGACCATGAAGCCGAGTAGCTCACCTCGGTAGGGAGTCGATAAGTATAAAGTGCACCTCGGAAGGGAGCCGTGGCGCGAGTCCAAGGCGGTGTGATTTAAAAGTCCCGATCGTCTGGCGGAAGGGTAATCCACGAGAGTCTTTGCGCCGATCGAACCAGCAATTTGGTTCTGAGATGTTCCAAAGGTGACCCATGGCTACCCTTGCAAAGTATGCCGGGGTGAGAGTTAGGAATACCCCTCACGGAGAGTTGTAATTCGATTCGAGTCGCCGTCTCTCATGGTTAGTGAGAACTTGACGGGCTTATCTCCAATGTAGATACACTTAATAACTTAATGGTTCGAAATGATGATATGATGATGATAGCCTTATTATACCTGCTATGGTTAATATTGTTTGCTCCTAATAAGTGAGTGCTCTAGTACAGGTGCTAATCTAGTGGACAAGTAAATAATGATAAGCTTGATGCTAAGTTTAAATTGGTTACTATAATCATAAGCTCTTTTATACAACTGTGTCAAGCTAGCCCACCTAAAAAGCCTTGCATGATCCTTGGTGTCTTTTATTTCTTGTTTTGTCGGGTAAGTTTAGTGAGTACCTTCTCGTACTCGGGGTTTATCTCCACACTGTTGTAGATGACCAGTTCTTCTTTGGTTCTTTGCAAATCTTTCTCCTCACCGGGGATGAAGACTAGGCCATTAGGCGCGGTCTCTCCTAGTTCTCGTACCTTATAATGCTTTTGTGGGACATGACTCGAGATCCGGCAATGTATTTGAAACTATGAAGTTATGTACTAAACTATGTTGCTTCAGCATTTTAAACTTGGTTTGTAATATTTTATTTGAACTCTGATGGATGTAATCCGAATGCTACTTATGAAATGTTGTAACGGATGATGTGTTGTGTTGAATCACTACGATCTTGGTTTGTATGTCGAGAGTTGGTTGAAATCCTTCGTGATTTCCGGACTATCGGGATTATGGGAGCTTAAGTACAGGAATTTGATCGCTTCGGTGATTGTTTTTGTACTTACGTTCTTATGATTTGGTCGGTTCTGTTACAGCTGGCATCAGAGCAAGATTCGACACTAAACATGTCATTTGTGTATTTAAAACAAAAGTATTTGTGAAAATCCTAAATTAAATACTAAGTATTGCCAGTGGTCATATCCCTTATGCCTAAATAAGGACTCTTAGGTGGCTTATTAAGTACTAACTTGGGGGTTACTGCTTGTTTCTGTTTTGTCGTCCATACGACGTGCTATTGTATGGATGCCATCCGCTTGGGTGGTAATGTTTGGATCAAATACCTCTACGCCCTGGTAAGTGGGAGTTGTGAGAGCATGACCGTCCAACCGTCGGTCTAGGGGAGAGTAGTTGTGGTTGCTCGCATACTTACATGTTCAATCATGTATCTATGAGAGTACTTAAATGTGGGTATCTCTGACGGGTAGCTGTGATACTAGAGTATATGCATCGGGGGATGTATGTATGAAAGTATTTAGTTTACTGCTTGCTTTTATGCATTTTGGGAAATTACTGGGCTGAAATGAAATTTTCTGCAGGTACACTAACAACGTATCGTTGTAGATCGACTAGCTACCGTATACGAGAGAACGTATGTATGCCACCGTATATTTCGCTAGCCTTTAAATTTTTCTAGGATTGTGAGGACGTATGGATCGTGCATGCATCATGTTCAAGCATACATGGCATTTCTTGCATTACTCCCTCCGTTAAAATATGATTGTCCCGACTAATTAAATTTCGTATCCCTTAAATGATTCTCCCCTTACGTTGTAACTTTTGCTACAGATGGCACGCACGAAGCTCACTGCTCGCAAGTCCGCTGGAGGCAGGGCGCCTCGTCACCGTTTAGCTCCTCGTGAGCCCCGTCCTGAGCCTATTGAGGCGGAAAGGCTGAGGACAGAGCTAGCTCGGTTGACTGCTGAGAGGAATGCGGCTCAGCACCGCTTGGAGCAAGTAACGCAGGAAAGGGACCAAGAGACCCTTGAGGTCCAGAGGTTGATAGTTGCTCACCGCAACTGTGAACGCATGTTGATTCACGTGATGAACCA
Organism: Miscanthus lutarioriparius; assembly: GCA_904845875.1. NCBI lineage: Eukaryota > Viridiplantae > Streptophyta > Magnoliopsida > Poales > Poaceae > Miscanthus > Miscanthus lutarioriparius. Next base: position 57,877,562 of record CAJGYO010000002.1, read on the forward strand.
ACGGAATGAAGCCTGGCACGAGGAGAATGTGTTGAGAGCGCGACAGGTAGAGCTAGAGCAGCAAGTGGCAGTTGCCGAAGAGTACAACGACCATCTCCATGAGGAGGTTCACCTATTACATAATCAACTTCACCCTCTCCTGCCACCTGATGATGAGGATGAGATGGGCTCTGGTGTCATCATGGCTGAAGGTGATGATGACATGGAGGTCAATGGACCTGAGGACATTCCACCTGATGAGGAGGAAGATGAGGAGTTAGAGCCTGCTAGTGATGAAGATGGAGGAGAGATCTTCGACACTGACTCCGAGGATGATGCGTAGTTTAGCTTACTACCTAGCTAATGCGCAAGAGTTAGTCTTTTGTTGATCCTCATGCATGAACGAGTAGATTTGTAATAAGTTAATCGTTGGGATGTAATATCGAACCATAAGTTATCTTTGGATGTATGTTTGGAACCACTATGGCTTGGATGTAACCTATCGAACGTAATATGCTCCACGTACGTGAGCTTTTGTTAAAAGTCGTCTTTGCGGTCTATGGATCTCGTTGTTGGTTAAGTTCATCGCATTTATGTGTCAATCGATGCGCTTGATGAGTGTGGGGTTGTGATGAATGATTGTGCCTCTGTTGATTATATAAATGCATTCCCTCCAATGGACTCAGTTTGGCATAATTATACGATTCATCTACAAAAATTTCCACATCGTCAGTGCTCATTGGCTATACATTTTGTAGATGGCTCATAACCTTCGTCGCGGTCGTGGCATGGGAAATGAGGAACAACCACCTCCACCACCGCCCACACCAAATGAAGCTAATGCAGAGTTTGTGGGAAAGTCAACATGCTAAGCCGAGGCTATCGCGCCAGATGGCTAACCGAGAGATCATCATGTCCGCTAGGGACCCGAGCGAACCAGTACAAGCTGACTTTAAGGACTTCATGGATATAAAGCCTCCTATCTTTTGAGGCGCGAAGAACCATTACAAGTGTTGATGAATGGTTGAGCACGATAGAGCAAAGGTTTGGATTGCTCCGTTTGAAGGTATGTATGAAGGCCACATATGCAGGACACCACTCCAAGGCCTACGCAGTATCCGGTGGACACATCACAGACCACCTTCCCTGCAAAAAGCGTCGAGATAGTTTGGGGTCGATTTCGGTAGCTTTCGAGGACACTTTATCCCTCCCGGTCTCATGGCCATTAAGCATACCGAGTTTATGAAGCTAACCCAAGGCAACAAGAGTCTTAATGAATACCTCCGGGCATTCAACAACTTGGCGAGGTATGCTCCCGAGTTCGTTGATCTTGATGCCAAAAAGATAGCTAGCTTCAAGAGGCACTTTCCCTAAGCCGATGAAGTCTATGGGCAAGCGCAAGTGTGTCACCTTCAATGAGTTTATCGGTGACACCGACTCAGGAGAACAATGATAAGATATATGCCGCTTCCAAGAACCGCAAAAAGAAACTTTGAGGCGGGTGCTTCGAGTCTAAGGCACCAATGGTATCTAAGACCCAAAGTCTGAGTCCACCCAATGCTAATGTCCCAGTCGCCCACCTCAAAAGAAGAATCAAGCTAAAACTGGTTTTCGCAAGGTACACAATTTCCTTGCCAAAGAATACCTCTAGGCGGTAGCTCCAATGTCCCACCAACTAACAGTGTGTGGTTGGAACCAATCACCGGTCATTGGGCAAATAAGTGTCCCTATCCTTCCAAGCGAATGCTCAAGGAAACGTCCGTCGGGCGTGTTCACTACACTCTGTGGAGGAAATTCTGCTTTCGTGAAGTGGTCACCATTAAAGTTTCTTGTTAATGATCACCCTACAGTTGTGCTCTTTGATTCGGTGCTTCACATTCCTTTGTAAGTTCTACTTTTGCATCTAAGCATAAGATGAATGTGATTACAATTGTCAAGGGTGGTTATTGTATTAGTGCTGCTGGGAATAATATCAAGACTAACCAAGTAGTAAAAGATGTAAAGCTTGAAATTGGGGATCGAGAGTTCCTTACGGATCTTGTAGTTCTATCGGGGGTAGGAATTGATATAATCCTAGGAATGAAGTGGATGAGTGGGAATGGAGTGTTGATCGTCGTCAACCCGTGTGGTAATGTTGAGGATCCTATGGGTAAGAAGGGTTTTCTAGTGCAGTTACCTCGTGATATCTCTATTCACAATACACCAATGCTACCTAGCCAAAGCCATTGAGGATCTACCAGGTTGTCCGTGAGTTTCCGGATGTCTTCCCGATGACTTGCCCGGATTACCTCCAGGACCGTGATGTAGAATTCAAGATAGAACTCATTCGGGTACGGCTCCTATTTCTCGATGGCCCTATAGAATGCCGCCCAATGAGTTGGCTGAAATTGAAAGAGTCGATTGAATGAGCTATTGAAGAAATGTTTGATTCGGCCTAGTTCTTCTCCTTGGGGTTGTCCGGCTATATTTGTGAAGAAGAAGGACGAGTCTCTACGCATGTGCGTGGATTATCGCCTTAATGTCATACCATCAAGAACAAATACCCTCTTCCTCGCATCGGTATTCTGCTTTGATCAGCTCTCCAAAGCTAAGGTATTCTCCAAGATCGATTTGAGGTCTGGTTACCATCGATCAAAATTAAATCCCGAAGATATACCTAAGACAACCTTCTCTACTCGTTATGGCTTGTTCGAGTACCTTGTCATGTCCTTTGGGTTGACAAATGCTCGCACACTTTATGTACTGATGAATTCTCAGATTCATGCTAGAATTGGACAAGTTTGTCGTCGTGTTTATTGATGATATCCCGGTATATTCTCGAATGAAGAAGAGCATCTTTGAACATCCGAGAATTGTCTTAACTTCGATTACGTGACAACCAACTTTATGCTAAGTTCAAAGTGTGTGAATTTTGGTTGAACAAGATACCTTTTCTAGGTCATGTGTTATCTGGTGATGGAATTTTGGTTGACCCTACTAAGGTGCAAGAAGTCCTTGAGTGGAAGGCACCTACTCGGTCCTGAGTTCGATTTCACAGGATTCCCTATTATAAGCTCTTCAGTTTCTCTTAAAATTGCCAAGCCCACAAGTCCAAGTTTCGGGATTGGTGGCTATTATCGTCGCTTTATCCCAGATTTCTCTAAAATCGCCAAGCCCATGACTCGACTACTTCAAACAGATGAGAAGTTTGTCTAGACTCCAAAGTGTGAAGAGGCTTTCCACACTTTGCGGACCTTACTAACCTCTGCCCCTGTATTGGCACAACCTGACATCGAGAAGCCTTTTGATGTCTACTGTGATGCATGTGGCACCGGTTTGGGGTGTGTTCTTATGCAGGAAGGCTGAGTAATTGCTTATGCTTCGCGCCAGCTTCGAAAGCATGAAGTCAACTATCCTACCCTTGCAAAGTATGCCAGGGTGAGAGTTAGGAATACCCCCTCAGCTGAGTTGTAATTCGATTCGAGTCGCCGTCTCTCATGGTTAGTGAGAACTTGACGGGCTTATCTCCAATGTAGATACACTTAATAACTTAATGGTTCGGAAATAATGATATGATGATGACAGCCTTATTATACCTGCTATGGTTAATATTGTTTGCTCCTAATAAGTGAGTGCTCTAGTACAGGTGCTAATCTAGTGGACAGGTAAATAATGATAAGCTTGATGCTAAGTTTAAATTGGTTACTATAATCATAAGCTCTTTTATACAACTGTGTCAAGCTAGCCCACCTAAAAAGCCTTGCATGATCCTTGGTGTCTTTTATTTCTTGTTTTGACGGGTAAGTTTAGCTGAGTACCTTCTCGTACTCAGGGTTTATCTCCCACCTGTTGTAGATGACCAGTTCTTCTTTGGTTGCTGCAAGTACTGCCTTCTCCCAGCTGGGGATGAAGACTAGGCCATTGGGCGCGGTCTCTACTAGTTCTCGTACCTTATAATGCTTTTGTGGGACATGACTCAGATCTGGCAATGTATTTGAAACTATGAAGTTATGTACTAAACTATGTTGCTTCCGCGCATTTAAACTTGGTTTGTAATATTTTATTTGAACTCTGATGGATGTAATCCGAATGCTACTTATGAAATGTTGTAACGGATGATGTGTTGTGTTGAATCACTACGATCTTGGTTTGTATGTCGAGAGTTGGTTGAAATCCTTCGTGATTTCCGGACTACCGGGATTATGGGAGCTTAAGTATAGGAATTTGATCGCTTTGGTGATTGTTTTTGTACTTACGTTCTTATGATTTTTTCGGTTCTGTTGTTACACTCGCCATAGGTACCTGTCGTAGGGGATGCCTAGGTCGCACCCCCAACAAGACTCATCCAATGACTCATCGTAAGATCTTGCCCGATCGACAGAACCCTCACCGCACACCCAAGATGCATGCCAAGATCTCCTCGGTTGTTACCACATTATCGGCACCATGTGCCATAACCACTCACAACCAACCCTCCAACAAGCATCACATCACAGATATAATGCATTGTAGATGCAGTAGCAAGTAATTAAGCGAGCATCTAGCCAAACAACAGGTGTGCAGGGTTATAGGTTGTGACAAGGTAATGGTTCACAAGCAATTCTACCATGCAACCTATCACATATCATTCGCATAAAAGTAAAGCACTAGCATCTACATTATAGATTGTCTAATAGGATTCTACAAGGTTGGGTAGGACGTGGCACCTGGCAGGTCATCTCCAAGCTACTCAGTGTAGTCGGGGTCATGCTCCTCAGTCTGCGGCTCCTCTAGGTCTACCAAATGAGACATATAGCCATGATAAGCGACTCCTATAGATGATCACAAAGAAGCAACAAAAATTCAAAAGATCCAAATGCACTCAAACATAAGCCTATGAAGTAGAGCTCATTTTTAGAAAAATTTGGATACTGGTTTCATATTTTTCTGAAGTTGTATGAATTTTCTAAGTTTAAATCATTTTTTGAAAAGATAAAGAAATGGAAAATCCAGAGGCTGACATGCGGCACACTCTGATTGGGCGAGGCGGGTACGGTCATTGACAGGTGGGGCCTGGTCAATGATTAGCATTGACCGGTCAACGTTGACTGGGCTCAGACTGGGCTTAGCGGGCCGGATAACGGGACGGGCTAGGCCTGGACACATGTCAGATGTGGGGCTGGCCACGTGGCCTGGTTGGGCTCCTAACAGGCTTGGGTCCATAGGCGTGGCTCACGGCGGATAGCGTAGTGCGGGTCCATGGACCATAGGCACGGTTCATGGTGGACCACGTCCATCTCTCCCTCTCCTCTCTCTGGCTCATGGTGCACCGGGTGCACCGAGCGGCTTAGGCACGGCGGTTCCCTCCTCTCTCTATCTCACGGTGGCATTCCTCACTGGTGGTGAGCTCACGCGCTCTCGCGCTATGGTGGCTCGTCGAGGCTGCTATGGGGTTCTATGGCATCGCGGGGCCATGGGGAGTTCACTGGTGGGCTAAAAATGATGGCTTGGGGTCCTAGGTGGCTGGCAAGGACGCCATGGCAGCGAACGGCGGTGCGAGATCAGCAGAGAAGCCGCTCAGGGCCTTGGCAGGGCTCTACCAGGGGTCCTTCATCTTCTTGGCGCTCCAGCGAGCATGGCTAGGGTACCGAGTGAAGCTCTAGGGGCTCCGGTGAGGTTGGCCATGGCGGCAGCGGATCGGCGGCGATGGCGGGCTATGGCGTGGTGGCTACAGCCACGATCAGTGGCAAAAGTGGCTCTTTTCCTTCAAGCGTGGTCGTGGGGAGGCTAATTGGCCTTCCGACGGTGACCAAAAGGCAGGAGTCCGCACCACGGCGAGGTGCGCGACAAAGCTTCAGTGAGCTTGCGGCTACGGCGAAACAAGGCAAGGCGAGGGCTTTCCATTCAACTAGCTACACGGCAAGGTGTGCGGGGTCTCGGCGAAGCTCGATGGCCAAATCTTGTCACGCGAGGCGGCCGAAGTTGGCCTGATCTCCCCCAGCACGGTGGCGACATGGGCGCATGGTGGTTCAGCGAGGCGGACAAGACCAGTGGCCCCTGGGGCTTCTCTTCTCCTCCCATCTAGCGTATGATGTGTCCCTCGGTGAGGTGAAGCTTGCGGAGGCATCTCTCTTGACTCTACCGGCGTGAGGTGGCCGGAACAAGGCAGCTGTTGATATTTCTTAACATCACTACTAAGTACGGGGTTTGAATCCATCCTCAGCAATGGTGCTAGAAATACCTTGTTGGTACTTCTTAGCAACATAACTAATGTGTAGTCATGCTACTAAGAAATAGCCTTGATAGTTCCTTAACAATTTTAGATATTTATCCGCAAGTGCATGGTGCTACCATTGTAGCATTTCACCCGGAAGTATTCATGGTATCGTTATTTATGTTTTCCCAAAGGAAGGCATTTGATTAAGAGTCTAGTATGGATATGAACTTGAATAATAATGCTTGCAAGTACACCAATGCTTATAACAGGGGTAAGAATAGTAATTCCAAGATAGTGGACACACACTTGGCATTCCTCAAAGGATAAAATGGAACAGAAAGGATAAAAGAATAATCCTTAGTCGAGCAGGCATTGGTCTAGTATAGTCATACAAAGATTAGTTGATAATCATACAAATTACATAATTAGTTTTAGTGCTAAGTGTGAAGCAGGTCGGGAGGCCACTGAGTACTGGTCTGCCAGCAACCTCATGTGACAATTTAGACTCCTACACCCTAAATGAACGTGGGGGATTACAAAGGATGGACAGGGCTGTCACCACCTGCCGCCTACCCGTCAACCGGAGAGAAGGACGATGCATTCACCTATGTCTCCATACCCAAGCACCACACTTGTGTATATAGAAACTACCCAAATCCCCTCGAGTCCCCGACCCTACGGATCGATAGGTAAAGAACTTGGCACACCTGATGGCACAATGAACCGCCACCTCAACTTAGCTCTAATTCTGATTATATAAGTTATATGATTGTTTAAGCATGAAGTTAAGTGTGCTACTCTCATGACACATAAACTATGTACTAGTTCATATATCAAGATCATAACACAATAACTATACTCTAGTTCATAAGTATGACTATAATAAAGTGAAGACCCTATGGAAGAACCCATATTGATATTCATACCAAGAATCTCTTCTTCCAAGGAGCCAAGCCCTCCAAGGTGGCTTTGCCTTGCTCTAATACAACTAAAATGTAAAACTAAATGGAGTAGAGAGTGAGGTGTTGCTCAATGTGGTTTGTAGAGAGAGGGTGGGTACCCCTCTATTTATATAGTGCTAAAGGCAGTGCTGGAGGCTATTCTTGGCGTGTCCCTAAGTCCCACTACCTTAGCATGCTTCCATGCCACCGCCATAGCAAGGGATGGCTGAGCAGCGCCAGCAGGGGGTCGGCCGCCCCTAGAGGTTGGCCGTCCCTTGACCATGGACACTCGCCACTGCCTTCATGTGGCAGGCTGAGGGCTGGACCAGGATGGCTTCCCCGTAGTGCTTTGCCCCAGTTGCATGGTTTTGATAGGTGTCTGCTTTGTTCATTTGCGCAAATCAGCGTTGGAAAGTGCCTTTCGGTGAATTATTCCATGTATTAGTGTTTGTGACCTGCAAAAATAATATTCTCCAAATACATGTAGAACTTGTTTAATAGTAAATGCATGTGTTTAAGATGGCTTATTTCTCCTCTTTTTGTGTCTTAATTGGCGGTCGGATTTGATCGGTAAAGACAGTCAACAGTGGCGACGCGGAGGACGCCGGTCATGGCGACCGCGGCGGGTGCGCTGTGTTGGCGCCAAAGTTCCTAAGCACCAGTGGCTCAGAGGCCACACCTTGGCTCATGTGCATGTGTGTAGCGCATCACAATCAGTGAAAAAGGCCAGCCTTTGGCCCTGACAAGGGGGAGAACACGGCGGCGCGGCATGGCATGTCCATGGCGGCGAGCACAGGGGCTTCGGGTGCTTACCGGCGGTGGTAGGGTAGATAGGCTGGTGGTGCAGTGGCGAGTCAAGGTAGTGGCAAGTCGGGGCAGTGCTGGGATAACTACGACATTGGTGTAGCCGATCGAGGCGGTGTCCTCTGCTCCGGCGGCTCAGTCTCCTCCCTCCCTACTTCTCCTTCCTTCTCCCTTCTCTTCTCTAGCTTGGCGTGTGGTTGGTGAAGCCACCAATGGTGGCGAGGCGGATAGGGGAAGGCTAGGGCACTGGCTCGGGGCTTTTATAGCCCGAGCTTGGCCATAGTAGGCGGTGGATGGTGGATGGAGAAGAAAGGGGTACATGGAGGGTGGATACAACCTCTAGGCTAGGGTTTGGGAGCGTGGGGTGATCGCGCGGGCGTTGGCGCTCCCAATTCGAGCGACGTCTGGTCAAAAAGGTGGACGGGGCGACGTCATGGTGCAGGGCCATGGCGGCGGGCGTCAACAGCGGTGCGACATGACTAGGGTTAGGATTCGGGGTGCCGCAGATCGTGGACATGGCATCCATCCGTGTATCGGTGCCTAATGGCTCAGAAATGGTCAGTTTAGAGGCGCAGCGAGGCCTCGGATGCCCGCCCGGCGAGGTGCTCTGCTCGGCGGCGGGAAAAGCAGAGGAGGGGAAAACAAAGGGGATGACAGGGGGGGTCCATGCATCAGCGGCTGTGGGAGGCGATGGTGAGGTGTTTCACGACATGGGCAGGCATGGCGTGGGCCGTTGCTAGGCCGCGTGGCTGCACACGCGTGAGCGTGGGCACGGGCGGGTGCTGGGCCTCGTTGCTGGGCCAGCGGCGATGCACGCGTAGGAGCGGAGCTAGGCCATGGTGCTGGCGGGGCTGGGCCGGCTGCTGCTGCTAGGCTGCTTTGGGTTTTTCCATTTCCTCCCTTTTCTAATTCCTTTTCTATTTCCTAAACCCCCTTCTATGCTATATGTTGGGCTCCTATGTGTGTATACATGTGTTGCCAAGCATGTACACACCCTTATGGGGTCCACTAGGGGTCAACTAGGGTATTAGGGTCCATGCCTAGGGTTAGCAACACACACAACAATTTTATGAAAGGGTTTAGTTGATTTTATTACATCACATAAAATCAAGAAGGAGTAACTCACAAGTTGTTTAATATGCAAATACTCATCCATGCTAACTTGGGATCTACTTGTGCTACTACGAGGGTGGTTTCCTAGTATGCACACTCACCATGCATGTGTTTGTTAGAAAAAAATTTTAAGTTGGGATTTTTGGTTATTGGAAAACCTGGGTTGTTACAGTCCTCCCCCTCACAGGAACCTCGTCCTGAGATTTAAGGTGTGATGTACCTTTCAAAGAGGTAGGGGTAAAGCATCCAAAGTTCTGACTCTTTCTCCCAAGTGGCCTCTTGTTCAGTATGGTTGCTCCACTAAACCATGCACATGGGTATGACCGTGCTTCTGGTTTCCTTCTCGACTCTATCAAGTATCCGGATAGGGTGCTCCTTATACTCCAGAGTGACCTGTATATCGAGTGCCTCTATAGGTACTTGCTCATCTGGTAGCTTCAAGCCCTTGCGTAGCTGAGATACATGGAACACTGGGTGCACTTCGGTCAATTTCTCTGGCAGTTCCAACTTGTAGGCTAGCTTGCCAACTCTCTGACAAATCCGGTAAGGTCCTACATACCTTGGTGCCAACTTCCCTTTCACATGGAACCTGATGGTGCCTCGAGGTGGGGAGACTTTGAGGTAAACATAGTCCCCAACTTTGAACTCAAGGTCTCTTCGCCTTTTATCTGCGTAACTCTTCTGTCGGCTTTAAGCAATTCTCAGATTCTCCCGCACTTGGGCGACTCCTTCAGCATCCTTGATCTTTGTGGGGCCAAAGAACGCTCTCTCTCTACTTCTGACCACATCAGTGGGGTCCTACACTTCCTCCCATACAAGGCCTCAAATGGTGACATCTTGAGACTAGCCTGGTAGCTGTTGTTGTAATAAAACTCTGTGTGTGGCAAACTCTTCTCCCAATCAGGCCCATATTTCATAACACAAGTGTTGGTATTTATTAACTTGTCACTTGTTTTAATAGCCACCTATTATAAACCTATATCTCCTAACATTATTTTACTAGGTTGTCATCCCTAGTGATGATGCTAGAGATACTTGTTGTTACTACCTAGCATTACTATTAGAATAACTCTAAGTAGTTCTTTATTATTTCATGTGACTAGAAAGAATATATATGAATAAAAAGGGATCTGCAAGCGCATAGATAATATACCATTATAGCACTTCACTCGAGAGTATTCTTGGTATGGTTATTTATATTTTTACCACAGGGAAGGTGTAGCATCGACATGTATTGATAACTTATACTATTGATGGAGAAGTAAACCATAACCAATATTCTACTCATAACAAGGGTAAGTCATAGGATAAAATATATATATATATATATGATAAGTATTGATCAATGATAATGATAAATCACTTAGAGTACTCCTTTCTATGGCATTAGCATGGCCAGGTAGAATATTAGAGGAATAATTCCTAAGTCATTCTTAATTATAAGTCAAAGCATACATTGATTAGTGCAGTTACACCTAATAGTCATTGCTAAGATTATCTTCATATCTACACATAAGGGATATTACTAAGGGAGATTAAGAATAGAGCTTGTCCCCATTCGTAACTAGATCCTACGTGCTACCTACGTCGGGGAGTGGACTACAAAGGACTCAATGAGAGTGTCATGTCCGTGATCTACCACATGACCCAGAATATAGGGTGTATCTGTAGGTAAACAACGTATAAGCACCACACTTACACAAAGTCGACCACCCACCCATGGATCCTTAGGGTGAGCGCTATACGAACATATGCATGAATATGACGATAATCCAACTATACTAGGTATATAATCAAAGTAGACAATGAACATTATTAGTTTAAACCCCTAGACCTTTGTTGGTGATTTCAATTGTGCCCTTATGCATGTTTTATTTATGGTTTATAATGGTTGTTAACTACCGTCAACAAACTCCCACAAGCTTAACCTTTGCTAGTCCCTTAGTACACATGCATTCAAACAAGAATTCTCCTCCAGATTAAAATAAACTGATCTGACTTTCAAACTTACCCATATTACCTTCAACCATGCGGCTTCTTAGCCTTCACTTGGGTCTTGAGCAATTGAAAGACAGAACAATCAAGTCAAGCACTATGTCTCAAGTTCTTTGTTTAACCATTATTCAGGAGTTTTTATAGGTTTTCAAAATAAAACTCAGAGCTTCCATTGTATGACACTCTCAAGTGTCTCAATATATGTGGTATTTGTGGATCCTCACAAAAGCAATAATAATGTTATGCATTTCTCTTCCTACAACTAAGGCTTATGTGTAGCTCATAGGAGTGAAAAAGCATGAAAAAGCATACTTACAATACATATATTGTAAAGTCAAACCTCGGATCCAAAGAGAGTTAAGTCATATAATCAAATTAAGATGTGCATGTGTGTGGATGTATATGGTGGCTAACCTAATTCTACTTTGCTCCTTGAAAACATCTCTCTCTTTTGAAACTTGAAAAGAACTTTGCAAGAAAACATGGGCTATCTTATTCATCTTTTTTAGGCGGGCATCGGAGTACCCATTATTTTATATATCTCGGACACTTGTCCATTTTTTCAACACCTTTTTTCTTTTTCTTCTTTTCATGAATAACTTTTGCATAGCCTCATGCTTCTTTTGACTACAACAAAACTTTTGAGAGATAGCAACAAAAAATTAGAGCATTTATTTGGTGGATATCCTATAGGGCATATTTTTGGTGTTCACTACCAATGTAAGAGTAAAACATTTTTAGGTGGATCTAGATGGAATGGCATGTATTTGCGCCTACCCCTAGTGTACGAGTAGTGCATATGTGGGTGGTGTGTACGTGATCTTGATTTTAAGAGCATGACAAACCTCTCATAAGGGTCAACAAAGCATGACTAAACTCAATGCAATGCAAGTAGCATATACGAGTGAAAATTTTCCTAATCTAAATATCATATATGGCTCTGGTAGGAATTCAGGCTTTGTCATACAAGGAACTCATCATGTAGAATTTTATGTTTTTTCCAAAAGATAAATCTCCAAAACCTTAGTATCACTAGGAACAAGATAAATAACAGCTCAGACCTTCTCATATCATATCCGTTAACTACCTAGACTTAGATCAAACATATGCTACCCATAAGTTTCAAGTTCAGAGTAAATCCTTATATCAAAACAGCCGTATCCAAAACTCGGAAGAATTCAAGGCTAAAAACTAGGTACTTGAAAGGAATTACAATAGAACAATTATTCATCATTTCCATAGCAAGAGATTATCCTTAGAGTCCATTTTATTTATTCAGCTCTTAAAAACTGAAAACTAGACGCATACTTTTTTATTTTGTTTTCAAAATTTAAGATCACACCTTATTAATATATATATATATATATATAACTAGCTAAGATAAAATTTTATTTTATTTTAGTTTGTTATACATCTTTTTATTTTATTATATCTAGCATAAAGCAAACTCAAAAATTGTAAAACTAAAGGAAAGAAATACTTAGCTAGATACATAGGGGATGCTCCTCCCCCAAGCTGGATGTTGCTGTGGTCGATTGCTGAATGTTGAGTGATCCTTCTCGGAGTGGGATTGCCAGCTGATGTCCTTGTCATTCATCTAGAAGTTGGGTTCCTCATGTGTAGCGAGTACAGCAGCGGTTCAGAAAGATGTACTTTGGGTGGATGAAGACAGCCGAGTAAACTTGCTCTTGATCTTATGTGTCTTCCTGTAAAATACTCCAACAAGAACACCAAAACTCGTGGCACAGATTAGGATAAGGGGTTAGCGGTCAGTCATTCAAAGATTTGTTATCCTGGTGGGTTTAGATAGATTTTCTTTTGGTAGAATTTTAGCAAGATGTCCATTTAATATTTTTTTACAATGTGGAAGGAAAAATATGCATGCTTAGTATTTTTATTTTTATGCCACCATAGTGAATACTTCCATAGGTGTTTACACACCGTAGATTTATTCACATGGGCTTTAAGATTTTATATGCAATAATGAATCTTTTTATTTTTCTTTTATTAGTGCAAGGCAAATACAGAAAAGTAAATATGCTAAAGTGAAAAATAATTTATGCAATGCTAGAAAGTAAATATGGATAACTACTGTTGTTACCTCACGGTGAGGGTTCGGATTTTTAAGTCCTCCGGACAGGACTTGACTGGAGAGAATTCCTTCATTCCTTGGGTGCATCATCCGGTCTCAGCGGTGGAGACCCAAATGACTGCACATCTTGTGATGGTGACTCTGATGATGATGTCACCTTTTCTTTCCACACCTACCTGGACTGTGGACTTGTCTTAGGCGGAGTAAGTTCATCTTTCACAGGCGCTTTAGGTTCTTCATCTTCCCATTCATTCCATCGGGGTTGGTTCCTTTGACGTTTGGATGATCGACGTCTCCTCCTGGAGTGGCTCTTCTTCGGCTAGTCATAAGTAGTATAACTATTAAAATAATAGCGTACCTTTTCTCTAGGGAATTAGAAGTGGACTTGTCCAGATCCGACGTAGATGGTGTTGAGGAACGGTCTTCCAAGGATGATGGGTGTATCGTCTTCTTCTTCTCCCATGTCTAGGACCATGAAATCGGCAGGGGCATAGTGATCTTGTATTCTTACCATAATGTCCCTCGCTATTCCCTCAGGGAATCGGATTGATTGGTCCGCCATCTGCAACTACATATATGTAGGGAACAAAGGTTCATTACCGAATAAATATTCATACGTTACCTTGGACATTATATTCTTGGTATGGTTATTTATATTTTTACCACAGGGAAGGTGTAGCATCGACATGTATTGATAACTTATACTATTGATGGAGAAGTAAACCATAACCAATATTCTACTCATAACAGGGGTAAGTCATAGGATAAGATATATACATGATAAGTATTGATCAATGATAATCATAAATCACTTAGAGTACTCCTTTCTATGGCATTAGCATGGTCAGGTAGAATATGAGAGGAATAATTCCTAAGTCATTCTTAATTATAAGTCAAAGCATACATTGATTAGTGCAATTACACCTAATAGTCATTGCTCAGATCATCTCCATATCTACACATAAGGGAGATTACTAAGGGAGATTAAAAATAGAGCTTGTCCCCCTTTGTAACCCGATCCTACGTGCTACCTACATCGGGGAGTGGACTACAAAGGACTCAACGGGAGTTTCATGTCCGTGATCTACCACATGACATGGAATATAGGGTGTATCCACAGGTAAACAACTTATAAGCACCACGCTTACACAAAGTCGACCATCCACCCATGGATCCTTAGGGTGAGCGCTATACGAACATATGCATGAATATGATGATAATCCAACTATACTAGGTATATAATCAAAGTAGACAATGAATAATATAACAAAGAACATGAATAAGATGAATACTAATATTGTCATAACAATTGTAGCAAGCATATAAAAGTAATGGATATACAAAAGAGAGAGGGGGTACAAAGATTATAAAAAACCACGCTCTTGACACGATCGGAAATCCAAGCAAAGCCTGCTTGCCTCCCTCTAGACCTAGCCTAACTAGCTATGCCCTAGAATATGCTGGAGCTCTAAGGATGATTAGGGTTTCTATCTTCTCAAAATACTTGATGCCTTCAGGGGGCAGGGGCTGATTATATAGCCCGGAGCATCCAATGTGAGCCCTTGGATCAAACCGACTTAAGGAACGGCATAAATGCAACCTAGAAGGCGGTTTCCATGTATGTCCACCTTGACAATTTTCTGGATAAACCCTGCAGAAATCCCAGATTCACCAAAACTCGTGATATTTATTAGTTTAAACCCCTAGACCTTTGTTTGTGATCTCAATTATGCCCTTATGCATGTTTTATTGAAGGTTTTATAATGGTTGTTAACTACCATCAACAGCGATGGCTATGGGTGCGCTGTGTTGGCACCGGAGTTCCTGAGCAATAGTGGCTCAGTAAGGCCACGCCTTGGCTCGTGTGCGTGTGTGTAGAGCATCACAATTGGAGAAAAAGGTTGGCCTTTGGCCGTCCCAAGGGGGAGAACACTGTGGCGTGGCATGGCATGTCCATGGCGGTGCATACAGGGGCTTCGGGTGCTCACCGGTAGTGGTAGGGTAGATAGGCTGGTGGTGCAGTGGCTAGTCAAGGCAGTGGCGAGTTAGGGCAGTGCAAGGAGAACCGCGATGTCAGTGTAGCCGATTAGGGCGGTGTCCTCCACTCTGGTGGCTCTCTGGCAGCTCAGTCTCCTCCCTCCATCCTTCTCCTTCCTTTTCCCTTCTCTTCTCTGGCTTGGCATGTGGTTGGTGAAGCCACCAGTGGCGGTAGGGTGGATAGGGGATGGCTAGGGCACCGGCTCGGGGCTTTTATAGCCTGAGCTCAGCCATGGCAGGTGGCAGATGGCAGATGGAGGAGAAAGGGGTACGTGGAGGGTGGATACGACCTCTAGGCTAGGGTTTGGGAGCGTAGGGTGATCGCACAAGCGCTGACGCTCCCAATTTGAGCGGCGTCCGGTCAAAAAGGTGGATGGGGCGACGTCATGGTGCGGGGGCACGACGGCGGGTGTCAGCAGCGGCGCAACATGGCTGGGGCTAGGATCCGGGGTGCCACGCATCATGGACGTGGCATCCATTCGTGCGTCGGTGCCCAACGTCTCAGAAACGGGCGGTGGAAAGGCATGGCGAGGCCTCGGATGCCCGCCCGGCGAGGTGCTCTGCTCGGCGGTGGGAAAAGTAGAGGAGGGGAAAAGAAGGGGATGATAGGTGGGGTCCGTGCGTCCACGGCTATGGGAGGCCACTACGAGGCGTGTCATGATGCGAGTAGGCACGGCGTGGGCCGTTGCTGGGACGCACAGTTGCACGCGCACGAGCGCTGGCGCCGGCGTCGGTGGGTGCTGGGCCGATGGTGGTGTGCGCATGGGAGTGGAGCTGGGCCATGGCGCTGGTGGGGCTAGGCCGACTCCTGCTGTTGGGCTGCTTTGGGTTTTTCCATGTCCCCCCTTTTCTAATTCCTTTTTCTATTTCCTAAACCCCCTTCTATGCTATACCTTGGGCTCCTATTTGTGTATAAATGTGTTGCCAAGCATGTACACACCCTTATGGGGTCCGCTAGGGGTCAACTAGGGTATTAGGGTCCAAGCCAAGGGTTGGCAACACACACAACAATTTTATAAAAGGGTTTAGTTGATTTTATTACATCACATAAAAATCTAGAAGGAGCAACTCACAAGTTGTTTAATATGCAAATGCTCATCCATGCTAACTTGGGATCTACTTGTGCAACTACAAGGGTGGTTTCCTAGTATGCACACTCACCATGCATGGGTTTTGTTAGAACAAAATTTAAGTTGGGATTTTTGGTTATTGGAAAACCTAGGTTGTTACACCGAGGCCCCAAGAAGCACGGCCCGCTCAAGAACGCCAGGCGCCTTGGTGCACACTCAAACGGCATATCAGGGCCACTCAACCTGGGTCTATGGAAACCGCTCCCCTAGAGGGAGGCCCAATGGGGAGCAACAAACATGCCGCCCCTCTCGATTACAGCGGAGCACACTGTGGTGCGTGGGCATGAATCCTCATAGCCCGATGATGGCTCAACGACGAGCCTAGTCAAACAAGATGATTTGCGAAGGTCAACAACATGGAGATTAAGTAGCTTGGGAAAAAACCCTTCACATCGAGAACCACTGAGACAAATCGTCTAAACAATTGGCACTGGCAATGTCAAAAGAGAATTCAGAAAATGCAACGTGCGCATCAGAGCCTCAAGGACTCACACATTCACCTATTACAACACTATCCTAAACATTAGGATCATTGCCTTCTAAAAGCCACAACTAAAGACATCTAGTCGAACACACTACAGGACTAGATGGACCCAAGGTTACAATAATTGTCGGATCCCCTCCCGCTCACGATAGACATCACATAAAGCGGAGAGACCAGCACAAGGTGTCTCTAGACTTTAGAGCTGCATCGCGGGCATGAGAGGGCGGTCGAAAGAAGCCTTGGGGACAACCACCTTGCTAAGCTGCCTCTAACATCTGAGGAAGAGGAGCCCACTAGAAACCACCCCGATGCCACTTCTGGTAGAGTGGGGGAGGAGCGCCTAGCAAAGAGCCAGCGAGCAGGCCGCTAAATTGATGATCGAATGCTCCTAGACCCAGAGCTGGGAGCCACATGCTCGCCAACCATGGGGAAGCCCAGCGGTCTGAGCCTCCCCTAGCATCGTTCCTCCCCATCTTCATGGAACTTCCTCTAACACCCATGGAGGATGAATGCTGGCAAGGTACGATGGAGCCCGATCTCCGAAGGTCCCTCCCGGTGGTGGTAAAGCCGCCGAAACGAACCATGAACCATGACGCCCGATGGAGATAATCGTTCTCTCACTCAGATTGGACGTCGGGGAAAACTCCAAAGACAGGGGAGAAGTAGGGATGAGGCGCACTGCCCTCCTATCCCTCAACTTAAATAGTGGCATAAAGATGAAGGCAGAGAAGATGACGGTCGACATTCAAGACGGGCGCAAACCCCTAGACGCACTCGCAATCAAGAGGCAAAAGACACGGTGGTTTAGTCTCCCAGGTGACACAAGACCTAGCAACGGTCATAGGAGGTACATCAAACACACACATACACTCCTCCATTTACTAACCACCTTCTCGTAGTGCAGGGGAAGCAGTCAGATGAAAGGCCAAGCGGTGGACGCCAACACGGTAGCATATCCCGAGTAAGCCTCGTATCTTTCATTATCTTTTGATTCATGTGCCCACATTTTATGGTGCACAACCATTTACAAGAGGGCACCGCCAAGACACAACATGGCCAGGGGAGGTCGACAGCCCCCCAGATTCACATGTCGAGCAGCCCTCCACTTTCACGACCCCGTGTCGCGCTTAGGAAACTCTCTATCAGGCTAGTCCTTAGAAGGGCTCGGGGCCACAAAAGGGATAGGGGCAGGGAGGAGATGGGCCCCCGTGGCTCTAATTAGTGTTGTAGAGCCACACAACAATCTCTCCTTGTGTTTGAGTCATCCGCTTCAAAGTCTCCTGAGTTGACCCCCTCTGGAGGGGAGGCATCTTGCCCTCTGGCCATTGTGGAGGTGGTTGGGGACCAACGGGATTGACGGCCAATGATTTATGGGACGTCTCACATGAGGCACATTTGAACTCCATGTCGATTGGGAAGGATATTGGGTCCCACTTGAATTACCCATAGACCTCGACAAGGCACACCACTTCGACTATGTGGTTATGGTGGACATGCCTCTCCCCCCATGGGGCGAAACCAAAAACTACCTTTAACAAGGCAACATGACCTCTCGAGGTCACCAAAGATGCTAGGGAAAAAATGAAGCTGGGTCCCCGCGACCCCGAAAGAAGTCGGGGCCAAGCCTCGATTAACTCTTCCCTGCATCCTAGGCCTTAGGCCTAAGGTCAGCTTTGGAAACTAATAAACCATCAGAGGTCCACGACCTCTCCGGGAGAGATTAGCAAAGCAGATGGCCGGGGTAACGCGCAATGCAGAGCCCAAAAGGTAATCACGGCTCAGTCATGTAAAATAAACAAAAGGTCCAAGACCCACAAGCCAATGCATGACCGCAAAAAGCCTCTCGACTGTGCAGAAAGAGGTCGAGGAAATGAACCCTCGTATCAAACAATGATTTCGACAACCCTAGACAAAGGCGTGACCCCAACCACAAGAACTGAGGGCACGCTGCAAGGGAAGCCTAAAATTCAGGGGAAAACTCTCCCCGCTTAGCACCATTTGATACAAGAGTGGGCGCACTACCCACAGGATGCAAAGACTAAGTGTTGCCACGATGATGACACCTCAAAAAAATGTCTAGAGGAGAATGCCACGAGCACAGGGGACGACCTTCTCGCCGCACCATGACCTCTAGACCAAAAGCGTAAGGGAAGGGGTGAGGTCACCACCACCATCACGCCTCGGAAAACACAAGGGAAGCATCGAGGTGTAACACCCTAGGAGTTTGTCGCTAGTTAAGCAATGGGTTTGAGCTCAAACATGACATACTAAGTGGTGATGAAGGTGTCAAGATCAAATCTACAAGAGTGAGCTTCAACTTAAACTTGGTCAACACACCTTTGCTTACATGTGGACCCTTGTTAATATTATGCAAGAGTAAGGTTAAACATGCTCATTCCATGTACATTACATCAACATGCATCCATCTAGACCAGTGGAAAAGTTTCATGGAGTTTGGAATCAAGAAGTCACATGAAATGATAAGTTATAATCTTTCTTGGATTGCTTTATTAAGTGAATGGAATTATAGGTCATCAACCAAACCTTGCTACCTCGCCCAAATGACTCTAATTGAACTCTAAAACAAAAGTCATGAAGGGTTCGTGTTGAGCACATGTCAAGAAAAAGCCTCAATTGGTCGAAAACCCTAATTCCAGGGTTAACGAGATGCTGCTTTGACCAAGATGAACAATTGGATCATGTACCAGATATGAAGTTTGACCTTTAATAAAAGTTGAAGTTTGAGTGGAGTAGAACAAACTTTGTTTTTGGACCAAGAGCTAGATCAGCTTGTAAGAAAGTCAAATCGAGGCTCAAACTTTGAATCGACAACTGTTTTCAGTACTTAGTTTTTCTAAGTCTGGAATTCATCGTCATCGACATTGGCATCTCATGTTCTCGTGATTTTGTTAAGCAACGTGATGGGGTCC
Source organism: Miscanthus lutarioriparius (assembly GCA_904845875.1). Lineage (NCBI taxonomy): Eukaryota > Viridiplantae > Streptophyta > Magnoliopsida > Poales > Poaceae > Miscanthus > Miscanthus lutarioriparius. The sequence goes on from CAJGYO010000002.1 coordinate 57,897,242, forward strand.
CAAAATAAAAGTTGGAGTATACATGATGGAGCAGAGCATGTATAAAGATGGCACTCAGTTGACTTCATTTTCACCATCAATTTTTGGAGTTTGTTAATCGTCGTTAATGCATTAACAATGCCATCTTAGAGTGTCATTAACCGCTAATCTACTGCCCTAATGGCTGTGACCCCTTAATCAAGTTTGTAGAGCATCATAAGAACAACTTTGCTTAAGGTACCTAAACTGAATATGCACGGAGGATGCAGAATTTGATTCCGAGTTTGGACACTTCGTCGCTCGCCATGTGCTCGATGGTTTGCCTGCGTGGCGACCATGCGCGTGCTCACGCCCCACCATGGTCGATGCGAGTCCCACCTCCATGCCACATGCCGCCTCATGCCCTGCTCCTCCAAAACCGAGCACCAGAGCTACCCCCCGCCTCCCTCTCTCGCGTTGCCACTCCCAGCCTCGCCCAGTCGCTCTACGCCAACGCGCAGGCTCCGAGCTCCGCCATGGCCGCCGAGGGAGCTCCTTTGCCACTGCCATTCCTCCTCCATCGAGTGCCCTTGTAGTTCCCATTCGCCTCCACCGCATTCGCTCCCTGATCTTCTGTCTGTGCCACGCCTCCGGGCCGCCATAGCTGACCACGCCATGGCCGCCGTCGTTGGCTGTCAGTCGCCACCAAAGGCCATGCATGGTCGGGCCACTACAGGCCACCACGGGCCAAGCCAAAGCCCTGAACCGGTGCGCATGGGACCGCACGTGCTACGCCGCCACTCCTCGTCATCGGCGGGCCACCGGCCGGCCCTCCCCGACGTCCTCCTCTGCTCGGCCCTATTTGAAGAAGAGCGAAGGACCACATGCTTGAATAAGGGAGAAGGGAGGGGGTTAAGTGAAGAATCTGTGACTCTTTTGAATAGTGCCAAGAAGGGTCGATTCACTGAAGTTTAATTTATGTTTCCTACAGGGACCACATTGCAAAAGCGTTTTCCTTTTCTTTTTCATTATATGCATATAATCAGCTGAACTTTGGAAAATCGTAATAAATTGTAGAAAAATCCATAAATAGCAAATGAGGACTTGTTGGAATCCTTGTGAAATTACATATGCATTAGATCTATAATATGGCATGATTTAGTTTAAAGTGTTTGCTGTAAAAATCAATTTATGCAGTTAGGTTTTTAATACTAGTTATGTCTTGTCTTTTTCATAACTGCAGTTGTGGTGCTCAAATAAATGTGAAATTTTTATGGAGTGCTACTAAGGTGATGGTTAATGTTTGGTAAAAATTTCAAGAGTTTAGGTTTGATGGTTTAAGAGTTATAAAAATAACAATTGCCCTGAGTTGCTTTGCTCCTATTCTGAATAGGTCTGCATGTTTGAATTAATGGGCTCAGTTAAGTTATGAATCATGACTTGATGACAATACATGAGTTTTATTACTTTTCTTAAGATTTTCAAAAATCTAAATAGCATAATTTTTGGTTAAGTAGATTCTTAGTTATTGTTGCTTAAATTTCTGTGGTTGTTTCTGCCCAAACCCAGATAGGGTTTCCTTGTTGGTACTATGGGGCCTTTTAATAGTAGAATTAGCTCTAGGTGTTTATAACAACGTTGTTTAGAATTTTCTGATATTTCTAAAAAGTCTTGAACCACATTTATTGGACATGTATAACTCTAGTTATAGCTGTTGAAAGTGGCTTGTAAGATTCTATCTATGTTTTGGACAGAGATGCATTCATTGGATTAATTGACCTTGTTAACTGTATAATCATCTTAGGATGGTAATAAGAAAGTTGTAGGTAACTTCATAATCTTTTCAAAAAGTTATTATTCATATTTGTTATAAGTCTAGAACTCTAGTTATGCTTCTCTAAATTTCCTATCAGTTTTCTGTACCACTGCTGTTTGGGCTGCATGTGCAGTTTTGCTTGTGCAATTATTTTTTAAGTGTAAAAGATGTTTTATATGGTTATAGTGAATACCAAAGTTATAGATAATTTCATAATCTAGTTTGTACTAAATTTTCATGATCATAGGCCTGATAATTTAGGAGCTATAGATTTTATAATTTCCCTGTTAGGTTTTGCATGCTCTCTGTACAGATCTGAATGATTGTGTTGTTTGACCCAACTAAGCTTTGAATCATGTCTTGGAGATAATAGAAAAAGTGTAGTGCTTTTCATGAGCTTTCCAAATTGTTAAATATCACTCCTTTTGGTGGTCTAAATCTCCAGTTATAAGCTTGCAAATTTGCATGGCAGAATCTGTCCAAGTCTAGACAGAGGTAGCCAATTGTGCTTGATTGACCTTGTTAATTGTGGAATCACCTTGTGATGACAATAAACATGTTTTAGATAATTTAATAAGATTTCTAGAAAGTCTAGGATCATCTTTGTTTGATGCTTATAACTTCAGTTATGGTTGAAACAAGTCACTGCTGTGCTGCTGTCCAGATTCTGTGTATGCACTTAAGTTGATTGCCATTCTTGAGGTTACTTGTGCATGCTCTAAATTATATGGCCCTAGTTAATTAGTTGGATAGCTATATTGGTGTTGCTCCCACAGCAGCCTTAGCTCTTATGGTGCTCTTCTTAGATTGGTTCTTGATTGATGAATGCTTACAATATCTGAACTTAAAGTTCACTTGTGTGCCATGCCTAATATGCTTGCTATCCCTCTATAATAGGTTGTGTGATGTTTAGTTCAATAACTCTAGGTGCCTATGTCTTGCACGATCTTATGTTTGCCTTGAATGCCATTATGTGATGCATCTCATATTACCATTCGTCATATTCATGCACTTGCATCTTGCATCTCATCTAGGTACGCTAGATGAACCACATGAAGGACGTGATATTGGAGCAGAACCCAAAGATGGTGTATGGTGGACCTATCCCAAAGATGGAAGGACTGGACAAGTGCTAGGATGGGAGATGCTCGCCAAGCGAGTGTCATCTAGCAAACATTAACCTAGTGTTGGATCCCAGGCAAGCCTCGGAGCATTCTAAGCCTCCTATGTTTTTACAAATATCCCTTGAGTTCTTTATGTTTGATGCATTAGGTTATAAGAGTTGATTGAAACCACCCGATGCATATAATTTCCTTGTCTAGAAATATACCTTTAACCCTATGTAGGTCCAGGATCAAATATATGCTTAGCCATGCTTAGACCGGTAGAAGTCGGGTGATTTCCTGACACCTGCGAGATATAGGTGGATACCGAAGCACGGTTGGCTATATTCGCTATCGTGGAAAAGAACCATGGGGTAATGTAAATGGAGACCGGGCAGGATGTCGATAGAGAGGCAACAAGACATGGAGGTATTGGGTGTGGATCTATCCCCATCCGTGTCGATTAAGGACCGTACCGTTGTTGGACCTTTTAACGAGATTGAACGCATGCCTATCACTTAGCTGGCCAGATAATTTCTTCCGACCGCAAAGCTGAGTAGCTCAATTCAGGCTGGGCCTCGCTCTGTAAGAGTGCGCACTCTGGATGGTAGTAAGGATGTGTCAGGAGCAGATCAATAGACCATGGGCAAGCATGACCTGAGCGACCTGGTCTGGGACCGTGAGCAGGCATGGCTTGAGCGACCTGGCTACCGTCAGTCCCTGATTGTGCGGCGCTGGGCGAACCCACGAAATGTGGACCTGAGTTGTACCAAAGGTGACCTAAGACTACCTTGGCGCATGTATGTCTAGGTTTATGTTAGGAATAAATTCTCAACTGGTTGAAATTGATTCGAATCGCCGTCTCTCCCGGATAGTGAGAAACTTGGCTAGCTCCAACATCGTAGTAATTGTATTATAGAATGTGATGGTTCGGATAAACATGGAATTACTACACCGGCTATGGTTACTATTGTATGCTATCAAATGATATACCACATGTTTGGCACATGTTAGTTGCTAATCTAGAGATGAATAGCTATAATTAACTTGACCAAAGTATAATTGTACATCTGAATTAGTCGCTTTTTATGCAAAATGTTGTCAAGCTAGCCCTACTTATAAAGCCTTGCTTGATTCTTGGAGTCATTTTATTTCTGGTTTATGACAGGTAAGTCTAGCTGAGTACATTCGAGTACTCAGGATTTATCCCACCTTGTTTCAGGTGAAGTTTTCGGCCTGCTGAAGATGGTGGCTAACCTCCGGTGGGCTCGGTGACTCTATATTTATTTCTCATCTATATGCTTTTATCAGAGGATATCACTTATGCTAGCAATGTATTTGGAACTTATATTATTGTAATCATTTGAAAGCTATGTTGTTTTCACTAATCGGTTTTTGAAATCCAAACTTGTACTATCATTTGTGAACCTATTTGTAATATTATTTTCACCGCAACTCTGCGTATGTGATGTGTATTTGCTTAATCATGCAATCTTGGTTGTGATGTTGATTTACCGAGGTCCATCGTGACACTCGGCGGACTACTGGGTTTATATAAGTGAAAGTATGTGCGTGTCAACGTGTTAGCGGGGATAGCCGTACTTGATCTTGTATAAATTGGACGGTTCTGTCATAGCTGGTATCAGAGCAAGATTAAGCATAATACTATCATTTACATAGTTTTAAAAACAAAGTTTTGGTATTAAAAAGCCTATTTTGACTAAAACTTTAGTTACAGGCAAATTTGTCAAAACTAATTTGCAACACTATGCTAGCGACATCCTCCTTTATGCCCAATTAAGGACTACTAGGTGGCAATAAGTAAACTAACACTAACTATGGGGGGTTTACTTCTTGCAATTTTTATTTCGTCATCCATATGCTACTATATGGATGTCATTCGCTTGAATGGTAATGTATGGATCACTATACCTCTACGCCCAGGTAAGAAGGTAAGTTGATGAGTGGCATGACTGCAAGTGTGAGCGTGCGATCGGGGAGAGCTAGTTTTGATACGACTGTATACGCATGCTTGTATGTGTGTATGGTGCGTATTTAATTGTGGGTAGCAAATTTAATGATCGGGTAGCTTTGATACGGAAGTATATATATATGGGTATATATATATGGAAGTATTTAGCTTGCAACTTAGAGCCCAGACTTTCATTTCTACATATATAATTGTGGGGTTGGGCTGAAATGAAATCCTTCTATAGGTACGCTAACCACGAATGCGTAGATTAAATGTAGCTAATGACTAGCTATATATCGAGAGAGTACGTGTTATGCCACCGATATAGAACGTGATTGCCGTCTTAGGCTAGCAATTTTATGAGGACGAATAGGACGGTCATGCATCCTGACTGTGCGTGTGCATAAATATGCTTCCCTCACTTTGTTCTAATACCAATTAACTTGTGATCAATGTGATGTTACTATCTTCCTTGTGTGAAGCTAGACAAAATGCCTTGTTCCATGCCGCTTGAATAGCTGTGCTTGAAGATAGTGTGTGATTAGCTTTACCTTGTATGTTGCTTCCAAAGGAAATAGATCGCAAGTTAGTAGTTAGCAAAAAACTCCACCCCTTTGAAAACTAAATTGCTAAATGTAAGAAAAACTTGTTTTGTAGAGATATCCACCTACTCAGTAAAAAGGAAATAACAATACCTTACCACCATGTTTTGCATGATATGTGTAGTGGTGTTGCTGTAGGTGTCTGCTTGTTATGTGCGAGCTTTGTGCTTAGTGATAGTTGCTTAAGCTAATTGAATTAAGTGTTTCGAAATGCTAGCTTAAGACCATGATGTAGGTGTGGATGCTCGTTATCTAGGTAGTGCCATAGTTGTCACCCTTTTGTCCTCGGTAAGCATACGAGTGTTGAAGAGCGCTATCCTGGAACAACGTCCAAGTTTTGATAATCTCATAGTTGTCATCTCCAATTAAGTTCTTCTTAGGGGCCTGAGTCTATACACATGGTTTCTAGCCCTTGAACATTACGCTACGAAGACCTTTATCCATGCATTTGCTTATCCTTAGGCCCAAGCTTAGTTCCCTTGAATGCTTGCTTGTGTCGTGGTTGTCCCGCTCCTGTGTGGGAGGACCTTGCTTAGAAAATCCTTGTTGGACCTCATTGCTCATTCTCCTGCAGATGATCTGGTGCAACGCTAATCGCTATCTACCTAGGCTTCAGAACTTTTTCCTCGCAAATCATGTCATTGCTTTATCAATTGAATCCCTAGTCAGTGCCTTGGCTCTATCCCTCGAATCTCATTTGTTTTGTCTCCAACTCTTTCAAGTCTTTGGATGTTTATCAGTCCTGATCTCATGTTGCTGCTCGGTAAGACCAAATCTCATGTTAATCTTTATCTGGTAATCACTTTGGTGAACACAAGGTGTATATGGAAATTAGGCAAGAGTCCCCTGCTCAGTTGTTTTCGGCAATTAGGCTATGTTCTCTTGCGCTATGTTTTGATCTTCGGATCACCTCCTTGTTGACTCCTAACCTTGTGACAACCTTTGCTTGCTATTCCTTCTTTGTATAGTGATTGTTCATATAACCCAATCTGTGCAACTTGAAATTTCACTTTGGGTGTGTGATCAGTAATGGTGTTATGAGTAGCAACTACGGTGCCGCACAAAACCGAGAGCCTCCTATGGCGTGCGACACAAGGTTGTGCTGCTCGGCACGTGCTGGTATCGAAGTTCCTAGTCATGATCCATTGCAGAACTACACCGATGTGTTATTTTCACATGAGCTCCTCCTTGGTTATCTCTCCTTATCATGTCCAAAGATCTGTATGTCGAACCAGATGCAATAGGACTTCCTTCCGAAGTCATCCAAAGGATAAACTTTGAAGAAGAGGTCACTAACATGAACTTAATAGATTGCAAGAGATGGTAGACAAGTGACTCTATGTGACTGTCCCTGTAATGACATCGGTCATCTAGTGAGCAACTTATGTCATCCCATTGGATCAAAAGGGCACACAACACTTAAAGTTGTACAAGTTATCAGTTGGATGATAAATGGACCAGGATATTATATCCTGTAATAGGTCACCTGGTGCTTATCAGTTTTCTACCCAAGTCTTGACCTTTATGTGCAAGATGATCAACCGACCTTCTTCGGTATGACCCTTTTCTGCTGACTTCAATGGCGACCATCTGTTTATACTTTGACCACAATTCTTATTATCAAGAATGAAGATTTGGAATCTTTTTGGTGTTGAGAGACTACTGATTAGTTACTTGTAGGAAGGTTAATCTCTAGCTAGGTAATGACTCTTTGGTAACTATGAAGGCCAGATCTCATAGAACAATGTTAAGCAAAGAAACAACAAAGCCGGTCAGAGATACCAGTACTGCTTTCTTCTCCAAGCCCTGTGTCGTCAAGTCAAGTCCACCTTGGACAACTGCATGGGTGGTGCAAGATACTGTATCAGCTAAGTAAAGAGCTAGAGAAAGCACATCCCTAGTCTCGGTCAGCATCATTGTGTATATGGTGCTATCAAAGGATTGTTCTGGATTCTATTGGATGAAGCACAGAAGGATAATCAGAGACGTTCCCTTATCCTGTAGGACTGTCACTCCACATGAAGTATGCATTGTGCCCTGCAAGAACATCCCACTAGTTCAATGCTTGTGCATAGTGGAGTTGGTGTCTAAATCAATGGTTGAGGTTGTTTCCTAAGAGGCATGTAAGGAAAACCCTAGCCTCCATCCTCAGCAATAAAGCTACTACTGTCATAAAGAGAATTAGAGAGTACATAACACACTTCCCAATGTGTAAATCAAAGGAAAAGAAGAGCAAAAAATCTGTCAAGATTTCATGACACTAAACCGGTTATCCTTAAGCTGGTGATTAGAGAATCAAACATGGTTGAATTCACACCCAACTTGATGATCTCATTCTTGCTTAAGGTACTTCGATGTCTTAAGTTTGTTTGAGGATTGGTTGAGTAAAGCATCAGATTTGAGAGATATTTTGATAGTTCGGTCACAAAATTTTCGAATAAAATAGTTTTGGTAGATGATTTGTTTGGATAGTCAAACGATGTCCGTTTGAGCTAAACTCTGGGCAGTAGTTAAAGGACTCTTGAATCCAAATGCCTACCAAAATTTTGTGCACAATGGAGTAGTAGTTGTAGGATATGAACTGATTATCGTGAGGTACAGAATCTGTGTGTTCTCTGCTGACTACTATCATCCCTCACATTAGAAGCGTTGTTTTTGTAATTGATGCTAAGATTAGCAACATGGTCAATGTTTTGCCGTTAGATATTAAGGACCGTACCGTTGTTGGAGCTTTTAACGAGATTGAACGCATGCCTATCACTTAGCTGGCTGGATAATTCGTTCCGACCGCAAAGCTGAGTAGCTCAATTCAGGCCGGGCCCCGCTCTGTAAGAGTGCGCACTCTAGATGGTAGTAAGGATGTGTCAGGAGCAGATCAATAGACCATGGGCAAGCATGACCTGAGCGACCTGGTCTGGGACCGTGAGCAGGCATGGCTTGAGCGACCTGGCTACCGTCAGTCCCTGATTGTGCGGCGCTGGGCGAACCCACGAAATGTGGACCTGAGTTGTACCAAAGGTGACCTAAGACTATCTTGGCGTATGTATGTCTGGGTTTGTGTTAGGAATAAATTCCCAATTGGTTGAACTTGATTCGAATCATCGTCTCTCCCGGATAGTGAGAAACTTGGCTAGCTCCAACATCGTAGTAATTATATTATGGAATGTGATGGTTCGGATAAATATGGAATTACTACACCAGCTATGGTTACTATTGTATGCTATCAAATGATATACCACATGTTTGGCACATGTTAGTTGCTAATCTAGATATGAATAGCTATAATTAACTTGATGACCAAAGTATAATTGTACAACTGAATTAGTCGCTTTTATGCAAAATGTTGTCAAGCTAGCCCCACTTATAAAGCCTTGCATGATCCTTGGAGTCATTTTATTTCTGGTTTATGACGGGTAAGTCTAACTGAGTACATTCGAGTACTCAGGGTTTATCCCACCTTGTTGCAGGTGAAGTTCTCGGCCTGCTGAAGATGGTGGCTAACCGCCGGTGGGCTCAGTGACTCTATATTTATTTCTCATCTATATGCTTTTATTAGAGGATATCACTTATGCTAGCAATGTATTTGGAACTTATATTATTGTAATAATTTGAAAGCTATGTTGTTTTCACTAATCGGTTTTTGAAACCCAAACTTGTACTATCATTTGTGAACCTATTTGTAATATTATTTCCGCCACAACTCTGCGTATGTGATGTGTATTTGCTTAATCACGCAATCTTGGTTGTGATGTTGATTTACCGAGGTCCTTCGTGACATTCGGCGGACTATCGGGTTTATATAAGTGAAAGTATGTGCGTGTCAACATGTTAGCGGGGACAGTCGTACTTGATCTTGTATAAATTGGATGGTTCTATCACATGAGGCACCCACGGTTTTCTCGAGAAGCTGATCGTGGCCACTAGGACCAATGTTTTAGCGAACCAAGACCTAGAAGGTTTGGAGTCTGCTGAAACCACTGAGCCTAGAAAGAGGCCTGCGCCCTCCCGACCCTCTCCTGCTCACAAAATCCCTTCTAGCACCAGTTGTTGAAAGGGCGATGCCGGCTCCGACCACCACAGACGATTCCCAAAGGGACATGCGACAGGAACCACACGGTTCCCCATGAGGTTTTCCCTCCTATTTCCTCGCTCTCTCGGTAGGAAGGTAGGAAGCAATTTGGTAGAAACAGCCATGAGTGGCTCGAACGGAAGGAAGACCTCTATTTATAGGCCCAAGGGTGGACTGAGCAGCCTGAAAACTCCCATGCCGCATAGCGAATCATGGGAAGCCACAGCCAATGACAGATGCCCATGTGAGAATGGGCAAATTGAGACTCTCATAAAGGCAGGACCAGTGGGGCGTCAACGAGACTACACGGCTCCACCCAGGTACAACCCCGACTCATGGCGCACAGACACGTCAAGGATTGACGACCACGTACCGCATCATCAGGGCATCCTGACAAAACTCAACGGCCACCTACCGCATTAAACACACTAGCCCGCAAGGGGTCGAGCAACAAAGCTCGAGTAGGACGCGACCATGAGCCCATGCTCTAATGCATGTGCATACTAGTGCTTTCACAATCACTTCGTGGTCGCAAAAACATTCAGGGGCTACTATCGGGGTTGTAACCCCAGGGTGTCTCAAGGCACCAATTAGTTAGCAGGCCATGTGGCCCATAATACAGCAGCTAACGAAAGGCCCGAATGACTGAGGCCCAGCGAAAGCCAAGCGGAGTGGGCCAGCAGCGAAGGCTGGGGTCATCCCTGACGTCTTCCACTCGCCTTAGCACACGACACTCGTAAGACGCATGACTTCTCCCCATCACAACCCTCAGAAGGGATGGGGGGAGGTCAAGAGCAGCTAAGGCGCGCCTGCTCTGACAAGAGCAATCATGCCACATCGACTCCGCAAGGACCGAGGGGACAACAGTCACCTCATTCGGTCAGACACCGTCCCTGTGCCATGCCACATCGACGAGACAACACCACACCACGGTGGCAATGGGTATGATACCCACCGTCCAAATACAGACCGACTAGATGCTTGTACGATCCCATCCACGGGATGGGATTCACGATAAGGGACTCAACGAAAAGGTCATCTGGACCGATAGAGTGCCCCAACCCCAAAGATCAGGGTCGTTCCCCTTGGCCCCACGAAGCGACCAAGCGAATTATAACCTGGGGTGACTACCTACTTTGGGTATGACACCCCTGGGAACCAGGAGATGATGACGAAGGCCACAACAGACACCGCGTTGCATAGGATGGCTGACAAACCATCATCGAGGTCACAATGCCGCCACGGCCGACACAATAGCACCATGCCACACCCTATCGCGACGCGACCAGAAGACCATGACGATAGCCACGACCAGACGCGCACCAAAAGACGACATATCTTACAAGCCAAGTAGTGAGGACCTCCCTCAGGCTCTCAACCATTCGGTCGGGAGAACCTCCTACTTTCTATGTGCCCTTGCTGCAAACTCTATATAAGGGCAGTCAGGGCACCCTCTCTAGACATTCTAAATCCTCTACCATTCACCATCGTAGTAGGGCACCTAGAGCTTCCCTTCAGGCAGCCCTTCACCTAGCATAGGTCCTTCCATCTCTTCCACCATTCTTGCACTCCCCATTGTAAGAACTTTAGAGCATTCAAACGAGGAACACACACTCGATCATCTCTGAGACTGGATGTAGGGCTATGACCTGAACCAATATAAATCCTCATGTCTATTGGATGCTACTATCATCTTTCTAGAGCAGCGTGACAATTAAATAAGTTTACTAGTCTGGTTTACAAAACACCGACAAGCAGCAACTTGAGGAACCTCCACTTCTATAGCTTGATCTTCTTGTGGTCTAATATCACCAATAGCTAAGTGCTTGATTGCTTCACATGGTGGATCCTCCTTTCCTACAACACTTGAATCAACTTGCTCTACTTGAGAGCCATTAGATTCATCAAATGTCACATCTACCGCAATCTCAACTCTCCCGAAGGTTTTGTTGAAAACATGGTAGGCGTGCTGCTTTGATCCATAACCAAAAAGAAAACCTTCATCAACTTTAGGTGCAAACTTAGAGGTTTTGGGTTTCTTGTTAAGTATAAAACACTTACACCCAAATACCCTAAAGTAAGACACCTTTGGTTTGTTACCGGTTAGAAGCTCATATGAAGTTTTCTTCAACTTCTTGTGTAAGTAGAGACGGTTGATTGCATGGCAAGCGATGTTGACGGCGTCGCACCAAAAGAGGTCTGGCGTCTTGTACTCATCTAACATTGTCCTTGTCATGTCAATGAGTGTGCGGTTCTTCCTCTCTACCACACCATTTTGTTGAGGGGTGTATGGAGTTGAAAACTCATGTTTGATGCCCTCTTCATCAAAAAACTCCTCAACAAGAGTATTCTTGAATTTGGTCCCATTGTCACTTCTCACCTTTTTGATTGGAAGACCAAACTCCTTTTGTGCTCTTCTAACAAATATCTTCACCTTCTCTTGAACTTGGCACTTGTCATACAAAAAGAATACCCAAGTGAAACGGGAATAATCATCAACAATAACAAGACCATATTTGTTACCCCCGAGACTTAGGTAGGCAATCGGCCCAAAAAGATCCATGTGAATTAGCTCCAATGGTTGCTTGGTGGTCATGATGCTCTTTGGTGAGTGAGGTATGCCTACTTGCTTTTTGGCTTGATAAGCGCTATAAATCCTATCTTTCTCAAAGTGAACATTTGATATTCCATGGATATGTTCATGTTTTAGAAGTTTGGCTAAGTTCCTCATCCCAACATGGGCTAGTCGGTGATGCCAAAGCCAACCCATGCTAGATTTTACCATTAAACATGTCTCAAGCTTAGTTTAACTTTTGTTGAAATCAACTAGATAAAGTTTATTCTTTAATCGACCCGTAAAGACAATAGAGGAATCCTCCCTTCTAAAGACTTCCACACCCTTATCCATAAAGAGACAATTGTAGCCCATCTCACACAATTGAGAAACGGACAACAAATTATAACTTAACAAATCAACATGTAAAACATTTGTAATTGAATGCTTGAGGGTTATAGCAACTTTACCAAGACCAATCACATCCCCCTTTGAATTGACTCCAAAGACAATATTTTTATTTGAGTGCGTCATCGGGAAATATGATGAGAACATACTCCTTTCTCCCATCATATGATTTTATCAAGCACTCAACTTGATCCACCAGAGGAGTATGCCTGCAAAACAAGTTTAGTTCCTTAATTTAGGTCCCCAACTAGACTTGGGGCCTTGCATGTTAGTCACAAGTATCTTAGGAACCCAAATAAAAGTGTTTCTATAAACATTAGTTTCCTTGCCAACATATTTGGCAACTACTTTTCCATTGCTGTTGTTCTTCAACACAAAGCATGATGTCAAGCTTTGTCGAGGTGCATGGGCCTTCGGTTGATATGCATACTTATTCATAGTGCCCCACATGGATTCCTTTGGGTTCTGTGAAACCTACTTTTGTGGGAACACCTTCTTCATGGGCTTAGTCTGATCAGGAACAGAATGGGTAGCCTTCCCATTTTTGCGGGGCGCGGCATTGCTGCCCTTCACCGCGGCACTGCCGCTCTAGGTTGTTGCACTACCGCGGGCTGTGTAGGCTGATCTATACCGATTCTAACCTTCCTTTTAAACTGTACACACTCATAGCCATTCACTATCTTTCTTCCATTTGTCTTGGCTCCTTTTGTGTGGCCTAGCCCATACTTGATTGAGGGATGTCTTCCTTTCTTTTATTGTGGCCCTTTTAGTTCATCCTTCTTCTTGTCATCAATTTGGGCCTTGCCATCCATGCACTCTTTTCCAATGATCTCATTGAGCCTAAAAATCTCCTTTCTCATACCCTCCATATTTGCAAGATTAGTGGAAAAGGCATTCAAATCAAGATTATAACATTTTCCACGAGGTTTCCTTTGCCTTAGAGGGATGTGAGTTGCTATCCCAAAGAATGCCATATTGCAACTCAAGTTCTTTGTGCTTTTCATCCAAGTCACAATATTTTTTCTTGAGAGCATTATGTGCTTTCTTTGTGATAGCAAGGTCCTCTTTCTCTTTGGCCAAGGCCTTGCGCAAGGATTCCACCTCACTTCTCTCTAATTCAAGAGCTTCCTTGCTAGCAATGTAGAGATCCTCTTGTTTGATAAGAGTTTTCTCTCTAGATTCTAGCTCGGCTTGGACACTCTCTAAATCCTCCATTAGCTTAGTGATGAACAATTTGGTCTTTTCATCTAAATTTTTAGTTATGTAATTAATTTCATCATCACTAGATCCATTATTACTAGAGCTATCACTAATATCACCCTTTGCCATGAGACAAATGTGAGGGGAGTAGTAGTCATCATCGGACATGTTGTTGAAGAACCTTGGTGTGGAGGATGACTTGTGGATAGCTACGGTTGCAATCTTCTCATCCTCTTCACTTGTGCTCTCTCTAGTTGAATCCCACTCATGCCCAATGTGTGCCTCTCCCATGTACTTCTTGCTCTTTCTCTGTTTGGCCTTGTCTTTTTTCTTGTCATTCTTGTACTTGTTATCTTTGATCTCATATGGACACATGGCAATGAAATGTTCGGTGCTACCACAATTGTAGCATGTCCTCTTCTTCTTGTTTGGAAACTTTCTCTTCACTACTTTGTAGCCTTGCCTCTTTAGTCCCTTTTGAAATCTCTTCATAAAGAGAGCAACATCATCAACCTTCTCATATTGTTCATCATCATTTTCATCTTTACTTGAGGATGATATAGTCTCTACTTGCTCTTGGACTTGCTTGATTGTTTTTGGCTTGCTTGTTGATCTTGGACTTGCTAGTAGGGCCTTGCTTGCTTGATTTGTTGGCCTTGAGAGCTACATCCTTGATCTTCATGCCATCTAGCTTTGCTTGCAATTCACCAAGCTTCTTTCTTTCATTTGCTTCTTCTCTTTACATATCGAAGGTCAAGATCCTCCCAAGTACATCATTTGGTGTGAAGTACTCAAACTTCTTCTTGTCTCTAATTAGAGTAACCGTGGTCTCATTTCTTGGTAAATAAGCCTCTAACATGATTTTGACTACCTTGTGATCATCTAGCTCATCACCTCCATAGCCTCTAATTTTTCCAACAATCACCATCAACCTATCAAACATCTCTTGTGGCCCTTCTCCATCCAATATCACAAACCGGTTGAGTTTGGCCATCAACAACTCAATTCTTGCCTTTCTCACTTTGTCAACCCCTTTATGTCCAAGGTGCAAAGTGTCCCATATTTGCTTGGCAACATCAACACTCATCACTCTATTGTACTCATCTCCATCTAGTGAACTAAGTAACACACTTGTAGCTTGACCATTGAGATGGATGATTTGCATTTCTGCTAGTGTTGGATTCTTGGGATCAACTAGTGGCTCAAATCCATTGCACACAACTTCCCAAATGTTGGGGTGAAGACCTATAAGATAGGCTCTCATCAAGTGCATCCACTTGGCAAAGTTAGTCCTATCGAAATGAGGTAACTTGCCTACGGGTATATTGATGAAAGACCTCCGATCATGGTTAGTCATAGGCATAGAAGAATAGTTAGAGGATACGGCTGCATATTTGTTGTTGGAGTTGGCTCCGCCCTTTCCTTTCTTCTTTTCCTTGACCCTCTTGGTCACTTGGTAGGACTTATCATCATCTCCATCTTCGGAACTACTTGATATGTCACTTGATGATGCATTGGTTGCCTTTGCTTTTTCTTCATTCTTCTTCCTAGCTTCTCTTCTTTTTCTTCTTACTTCTCTTGAGCTTTCTTTCTTCTTTTCTTTGCTTTTTGTCTTCAAGCTTTTGCTGCTCCTTCTTCTTTTCTCTTGCTTCTCCTTTTGCTTTTCTTGATGCCTTTCTTTCCCTTCTTTCTTCTTCATTTTGAGCTTTCTCGGCATCGGTCGCCTCTAGCTGCAGGAGCGTGGTGTTGCTCGCTGTAGATGCGCTAAGCTCACTGCTGTCGATGTCATGCAAGCTCACATCCTTTAGATCGACGTCTACGGGCTTCACAACATCGGATCCTCCTCCAAGCTCCATACCTCACGCGGTGAAGCATACATGAGGTAACCTACTCCGATACCACTTATAGGATCTCTGGTTAGCCTAGAGGGGGGTGAATAGGCCTATTAAAACAAAACTTGAACAATTGTCAAATTCGACCTGCGGCACTGCTAGGCTAGACCAGTGGCACTGCCGCACCTATAGACAACTTTGAAGCATAGTTCAAAAACTATGTATGGAAACTTAGATCGAAGAAATTACTGAGCTTCCTGTAGGTATGAAGATCATAGATCGACAGCTAGAAGTGGTAGTAATGTCACACACAAGTAGATCGACCACAAACCCTAGAAATCACCTCAACACAATATGAAATGCAAGTGAAGTAAATCAAGCACATGGTGACACGATGATTCATCCCATGGTTCAGCTCGCCACTAAGGCTTGCCTAAGTCCACGTTGTTGAGGTTAGCCACCAAGGCTTAGGGCTTTGCAACCCTTTCTCGTTCTCAAGTCAAGAGACTTAACTCTTGAGATGAGGGGTGAGTTTACTAGCTTCAAGAGATGGTTACAAACCTCCCGAGGCTGCCACACAAGTTGGCAAGCTCCATGGGCGATGCTCTAGCCGGCTAGGAGCCAAGCTCCAAGAGTAACAAACACACCCGCTGGCCAAAACATAAACCAAGTGCTCTTTAGAGTTGGGGAATCAGTGGATCTGCTCTCTAATCGAGTTTGGGACCTTTTTCTCTCAAGGATTCATGGGGAAATCAAAGAAAAAGCTTGGGAGCTCAAGGTCACCAATGGAGAAGAGAGAGAGTGAGCACAAGTCTGTTTCTATTGGTCTAAATGAGCTGGGCTATGAAGAAGACCGTTGTGAGGGAAGAGGAGAGGTATAAATACCTCCCCTGGTCCCAACAGTCAGATAAGTGCCATGGCTTTTCCACGGTAGTGATGCACTGTGACATAGCCGTGCCTCTGGTGCGGCACTACCGCACTGAGCCAGATAGCAAAGGTGCAAGGAGGTTAAGAGTTGGTTGTCTTAGCTGAGCTTTGAGGATGCTTTTGTGTAAGATTGAGCATTTGGTTGCACATGTTGACTTAAGCATTGTGTCCCCTTTTATAGTACGACTTTTCCTATACTTAAATTCAAAATATAAAAAGAAATAAACCTCCTTTTGAGCATGATGCCGTCATCTTTTGTAATTGGGAGCTCCTCTATAATGTATAACATCCTCTCTCATGATTCTCCTGCTTGTCATCTCGATAAATCTCATTAGTTCTCTAATTGCATGGTCATTATCACCAAAACCCACAATTAGGGCTTGATTGCACTTACAATGTCTCTAGCTCAAGACAAGCTAGGTCTGATCATAGGATGAGATGAGACATGAGAATTTGCTGCTGCTGGGCAAGTATGACATTTTTACTAGATCTATGGTGTAAATTGGCTCTGTGCATTCGTAGAGGCCAGAAATTTTCCTTTATAAAAAATGATCTATGGTGTAAGACCCTGTTCTTTAGCACTACTTCAGCAATACTTTTTAGCAAAGGAATAATATTTTTCTCTCACAAGAAATCAGCATCAGCATCAGCATCAAATTTTCAGCGAAACAAACAGGGCCTAAATATTTCTCTAGCTCATAGCCAGATGTAAATAGATATGCATGTGGGTAGTCTTCGTTCTTTTTATTCAATTATTATTTTGAATGACCCACACAGCGCAGCACTTCATCCGCTGCTATCGAAGACCTACCTCATGGTCTTGGCCCCTACATGGGCCTATTTGCTGTACAAAAATCATGCCATTGCCGTGTGGATGACCAACCAAAATCAGGTTTTCCATCATTTGTTTCCATTTCACTAAATCATGAGGTAGGTGGATCTTGTTTCACTAGCTTAGCCACTCTCAACCACAAGCCTACAAGCATGTACGATAACCAGTTCACTGAAAAAGGAACAAAGAATAAGTGTAACTAGATTTGTTTTGTTTTGTTTTTGGGAGAGGAAAATGTAGCAAGGTACCAACTGCATCGAAGCAAGACCCATGGACCTAAGGATTTCTTTTTCTTTTCCTTTTTGATTTACAAGAGTAAAGGGCCTGCCCCATCCCTACTAATGGGCCTAAAGTGGCAGTTGTTCCTTCTCGACTACAAAAGGTCCGTTTGAGCACTCCATTCAATTCTCATTCCTAGCACACCTTTGCACACCCCTGGGGAATAGAGTCAATTTCCCTGGCCCGTGTCACTAGAAAAGTCTATTTTCATCTCCACCAAAAAAAACTATTGTTCTAGTCTAATTTTGAAAGTGCAATCAAGCCTTAATTGTGGGTTTTGGTGATAATGACCACGCAATTAGAGAACTAATGAGATTTATCTAGATGACAGGCAGGGAATTTATATTCGAGGATGCTACACAAAACGGAGGAGCCCCCAATTACAAATGTAGATGGCTTCAAACTCAAAGGAGGTTTAAATTCTTTTATATATTGAATTTGAGTATACGAAAAGCCATACTATAAAGGGGGGCACAATGCTTATTCTAATATGTGCTACCAAGTGCTCAAACAACCACATGCATCCTCAGATTTATAGCCAAGAGAGTCTACAGTTCACTATTACCCTTGCTGTCTTGCGTGGTGTGGCACTGCCGCACTTGAAGAGAGGCTCTCTCGACCCTTGGTCATGGGCTCCGGCTCGCTCGACCCCAAGGTCGCAGGATCTGGCTCGCCCGACCCCTTGGTCGCGGGCTCTGGCTCTCCCGACCCTTTGGTCGTGGGCTTCGGCTCGCCCAACCCCTTGGTCGCGGGATCCGGCTAGCCCGACCCCTTGGTTGTGGGATCCGGATCACCTGACCCCTTGGTCGCGGCTCCATCTTGCCCAACCTTGAGGCCGCGGGCTTCGTCTTGCCCGACCTCTTGGGTGCATAGTTCATTGTGGGCTGGGGGTATATAAACCTTTCCCTTTCCTCCCCAACGGCTATCTGCGATTTTAGTGACTGTTAGGGGCTAGGGGGTATATACCTTTCCCCTTCCTCCCCAATGGTAACCTGCTCTCTTCTTCCTCACTTCAGCACCTCCAAAATAGAGCAGGAGCTCTGTCTCTCTCACTCCATTGTTGACCTGAAGCCCCCAAGCAAATCCATTGATTTGCCCATCAATTCTTGAGGGATAAGGGTCCAAAACTAGATTAGAGAGCAGCTCCATTGATTCCCAAACTCTAAAGAGCACTTGGTTCACGTTTTAGCTGGCGGTTGTGTTTGTTACTCTTGGAGCTTGGCTCCTAGCCGGCTAGAGCGTCGCTCGTGGAACTTGCCAACTTGTTTGTTACACTTGTGTTCCTGTTGTTGTTGAAGTGATTTCTAGAGTTTGAGGCTGATCTACTTGTGTGTGGTGTTCCCACTAGTTTCAGTTGTCGATCTGTGATCTACTATCCTGCAGGAAGCTAAGAAATACACCTGATCTAAATTTCGTTGGAAAGATTTTGAACTATGAACTAATCTCTTCTGTAGGTGTGGCAATGCCGCGCTCATAGAGCGGCAGTGTCGTGGATGAGTTTGACTTTGGTTTGAGTTAAATTTTTATAGACCTATTCACCCCCTCTAGGCATACTAGAGATCCTACAAGTGGTAATAGAGCGGGTTACCTCGTGTGCGCTTCACCGCATGAGGTATAGAGCCCGGGGGAGGATCTAGTGTTGTGAAGCCCATCAACATCGATCCAAAGGACATTGGGCTGCATGACACCGACAGCAGTGAGCCTAGTGCCTCTACAACGAGCAACTCCACGCTCCCACAGCTAGAGGCAACTGATGCCAAAAAATCTCAAAATGAAGATGAAAGAAGAAGAAGAAGGACAGCTAGAAAAGAGAAGCAAGAGAGAAGAAGAAGAAGGAGCAGCAGCGGTTAGAAAAGAAGAAAGAAGACTCAAGAGAGAAGCTAGAAGAAAAAGAAGAGAAGCAAGAAAGAAGGAACAAGAAGCAAAAGCCTCCAATGCATCTTCAAGTCAGCTATCTAGCAGCTCTGAAGATGGTGATGATGATGAGTCCTACGAAGTGCATAGCAAGAAGGACAAGAAAGAAAAGGGCAAGAAGAATGATGACAACAAATATGCCGCCGTATCCTTTAACCATTTTTCTATGTCTATGCCTAACTATGATCGCAAGTCTTTCATCAATGTGCCCAAGGGCAAGTTACCTCATTTCGATGAGACTAACTTTGCCAAGTGGAAGCACTTAATGAGAGCCTATCTTATAGGTCTTCATCTCGGTATTTGAGAGGTTGTTTGCAATGGATTTGAGCCACCGGTTGATCCCAAGAATCCAACCATGGAAGAAATGAGAATCATCCACCTCAACGGTCAAGCTACTAGTGTGCTACTTAGTGGCTTGGATGGTGATGAGTACAATAGAGTGATTGGTGTGGATGTTGCCAAGCAAATTTGGGATACTTTGCATCTTGCACGTGAAGGGGTTGACAAAGTGAGAAAAGCAAGAATTGATTTGTTGATGTCCAAGGTCAACCAATTTGTTATCTTGGATGGAGAAGGGCCACAAGAGATGTTTGATAGGTTGATGACCATGGTGGGCAAGATTAGAGGCTATGGTTGTGATGAGCTAGATGATCACAAAGTTGTCAAGATTATGTTGGAAGCTTATTCACCAAGAAATGAGACCGTAGTAACTCTAATTAGAGACAAGAAGAAGTTTGAGTACTTCACACCAAATGATGTACTTGGGAGGATCTTGACCTTTGACATGCAAAGAGAAGAAGCAAATGAGAGGAAGAAGCTTGGAGAATTGCAAGCAAAGCTCGAAGGCATCAAGATCAACAAGGATGTAGCTCTCAAGGCCAACAAATCAAGCAAGCAAGGCTCTACAAGCAAGTCCAAGACCAACAAGCAAGCTTTAATTAGCAAGCCCAAAGCAATCAAGCAAGTTCAAGAAACAGTAGAGACCAACTCATCCTCTAGTGAGAGTGAACATGATGATGACCAATATGAGAAAGTGGATGATATTGCTCTCTTATGAGGAGGTTTCACAAAGGGTTGAAGAAGCAAGGGTACAAGTTAGTAAAGAGGAAGTTTCCAAATAAGAAGAAGAGGACATGCTACAATTGTGGAAGCACCGATCATTTTATTGCCAAATGCCCACATGAGATCTAGGAGAACAAGGCCGATCGGAGAAAGAGCAAGAAAAACATGGGAGAAGCTCACATTGGGCATGAATGGGATTCATCTATTGAAAGCTCAAGTGAAGAAGATGAGAAAGTTGCAACCATTGCTATCCATGAGCCATCTTCTTCACCGAGACTCTTCACCAACATGTCCGATGATGACTACTACTCCCCTCACATTTGTCTTATGACAAAGGGTGAGAAGGTAAAATATAAATCCAAGGCCAAAGCTCCTCCACCTCCACCTCCTAGTGATATCTCTAGTAGTAATGTTAGTGATAGCTCTAGTAATGATGAGTCTAGTGATGAAGAAATTGATAAATTAACTAAGAACTTAGATGGAAAGACCAAACTATTCATCACTAAACTAATGGAGGACTTAGAGAGTGTCCAAGCGGAGCTAGAATCTAGAGGAAACTCTTATCCAACAAGAGGATCTCTACATTGCTAGCAAGGAAGCTCTTGCATTACAGAGAAGTGAGGTGGAATCCTTGTGCAAGGCCTTGGCCAAAGAACAAGGGGACCATACTATCACAAAGAAAGAAAATATTGCTCTCAAGAAAAAGTATTGTGACTTAGATGAAAAGCACAAAGAACTTGAGCTACAATATAACATTCTTTGGGATAGCAACTCACATCCCTCTAAGGCAAAGGATGCCTCTACTACCTCCACTAGTCAAGGTTGTGGAAAATGTTATAATATTGATTTGAATGCTTATTCCACTAACCTTGCAAACATGGAGGCAATGAGAAAAGAAATTGCTAGACTCAATGAGATCATTGGCAATGGCTGCTTGAGTGGTAAGGCTCAAGTAAGTGACAAGAAGGCAAATGATTCAAAAGTGCCTCAATTCAAGCAAGGGAGACACCCCTCAAACAAGCATGGGCTTGGGCACACCGCAGGAGCCAAGACAAATGGAAGAAAGATCATAAATGGCTATAGTGTGTCAAGTTTGAGAGGAAGAAAAGAGTTGGTACAGATAAGCCTACACAGACAGTGATAGTGCCGCAGTCTAGAGCGATAGTGTCGCACCGCGGCAGTGCCGCAGTGAGGGCCGTCTGTGCCGCTCCCCACAAAAATGGGAAGGCTACCAATTCTGCTCCTGATCAAACTAAGCCAAAGAAGAAGGTGTCCCAGCAAAAACAGGTTCCGCAGAAGCCAAAGGAATCAGTGTGGGGCACTAAGAACAAGTATGCCTACCAACCAAAGTTTCAACCACCTCGACACAGCTTGACTTCGTGTTTTGTTTTAAGGAACAACATCAGTGGAAAAGTGGTTGCCAAATATGTTGGAAAGGAAGCTAATACATATAGGAATACTTCTATTTGGGTTCCTAAATTTCTTGTGACTAACATGCAAGGCCCCAAGTCAAATTGGGGACCTAAATCAAGCAACTAAATCTGTTTTGCAGGCATACTCCTCTGGTGGGTCAAGTTGGGTGCTTAATAATGAATGTACAAATCATATGACCGGAGAAATGAGTATGTTCTCATTATATACCCCGAAGATGGACTCAAATGAAAATATTCTCTTTGGAGACAACTCTAAGGGGGATGTGATTGGTCTCGATAAAGTTGCTATAATCCTTGAGCATTTAATTACAAATGTTTTACATGTTGATTCGTTAGGTTACAATTTGTTGTCCGTCTCTCAATTACGCGAGATGGGCTTCAATTGTCTCTTTATGGATAAGGGTGTGGAAGTCTTTAGAAGGGAGGATTCCTCTATTGTCTTTATGGGTCATTTAAAGAACAAGCTTTACCTAGTTGATTTCAACAAAAGTAAAGCTAATCTTGAGACTTGTTTAGTGACAAAATCTAGCATGGGGTGGCTTTGGCATCGCCGACTAGCCCATGTTGGGATGAGGAACTTGGCCAAACTTCAAAAGGATGAACACATCCTTGGGCTAACAAATGTTCACTTTGAGAAAGATAGGATATGTAGTGCTTGTCAAGCTAGAAAGCAAGTTGGCGTACCTCACCCACCAAACCAAAGGTGTCCTTCTTTAGAGTGTTTGGGTGCAAGTGTTTCATACTTAATAAGAAATCCAAAACCTCAAAGTTTGTACCTAAAGTTGATGAAGGTTTTCTTCTTGGTTATGGATCCAATGAGCATGCCTATCGTGTTTTCAACAAAACCTCTGAGAGAGTTGAAATAGCGGTAGACGTGACATTTGTTGAATCTAATGGCTCTCAAGTGGAGCAAGTTGATTCAAGTGTTGTAGGAAAGGAGGATCCACCATGTGAAGCAATCAAGCAATTGGCTATTGGTGATATAAGACCACAAGAAGACGAAGTCACTAAAGTGGAGGTTCCTCAAGCTGCTGATGAACAAAGTTTCGTTGACGTACCTGATGCTGAGGGGGAGCCAACCCCTGCTACAAATCAGTAGAGTGGCAGTGCCGCACTCCCTCTGACAGCAGCAGCAAGTCCAACTCTGATTCAAGGATAGAACCTACAACCCATATTCGAGTAAGAAGATAATGAAGATCTAGAAGATGGACAAGAGGCCATTGATCATCCAAGGCTAAGGCAAACAATACAACGGGATCATCCCATTGACAACATCCTTGCGATTCTTCAAAAGGGGGTAACAACTTGTTCACATTTAGAAAACTTTTGCCAATATTACTCGTTTGTTTCCTCTTTGGAACCTCTTAAGGTTGAGCAAGCACTTCGTGATCCGGATTGGGTGATGGCCATGCAAGATGAGCTCAACAATTTCAAAAGAAATCAAGTGTGGACCTTGGTGGAGAGACCCAACACCAATATTATTGGCACCAAGTGGGTATTCCACAACAAGCAAGATGAAAATGGCATGGTGACAAGAAACAGGGCAAGATTGGTTACTCAAGGTTTCACTCAAGTAGAGGGCTTGGACTTTGAGGAAACATATGCACCGGTGGCAAGACTTGAAGCAATCCGAATGCTTCTAGCCTATGCCGCTCATCACAATTTCAAGCTATATCAAATGGACATGAAGAGTGCATTCCTCAATAGCCCCATTGAAGAACTTGTCTATGTTGAGCAACCACCGGGTTTTGAAGATCCCAAGTTCCCCAATCACGTCTACAAACTCCAATAGGCGCTCTATGGGCTTAAGCAAGCACCAAGATCATGGAATGAATGCCTTAAGGAATTCTTTCTTAAACAAGGCTTTGAAATAGGCAAAGCCGACCTTACCCTTTTCACTCACAAAGTTGGTAAAGATATATTTGTGTGCCAAATATATGTCGATGATATAATATTTGATAATACTAATCATACTTTATGTGAGGAATTTAGTAGGATCATGATGAAGAGATTTGAGATGTCCATGATGGGTGAGTTGAAGTTCTTCCTCGCATTTCAAATCAATCAAGTGAAGGATGGAACTTTCATTAGTCAAACGAAGTACACCCATGATATGCTCAAGAAGTTTGACATGGTGAATGCCAAGCCTATCAAAACTCCCATGCCAACCAAGGGACATCTAGATCTCAATGATGAAGGGAAAGCCGTGGATACTAAGGTATATCGCTCCATGATCGGCTCTCTACTTTATTTGTGCGCATCTAGGCCCGATATTATGCTTAGTGTGTGCATATGTGCTAGATGTCAAGCTAACCCGAAAGAGTGTCACTTAGTGGCCGTTAAGAGAATCTTGAGATATTTAGTACACACTCCTAACCTTGGCTTTTGATATCCTAAGGGCTCTAAGTTTGATCTACTTGGATATTCAAATTCTGATTACGCCGGTTGTAAAGTAGATCAAAAAAGCACTTTGGGGACATGTCAATTCCTTGAACAATCCCTAGTGTCCTGGAGTTCTAAAAAGCAAAATTGTGTAGCTATTTCCACCACTGAGGCCAAGTATGTTGCAGCCAGTGCATGTTGTGCTCAACTACTTTGGATGAGGCAAACCCTTCAAGATTTCGGATGTCACTTCACAAAAATCCCACTCTTGTGTGACAACGAAAGTGGTATAAAATTAGTGTCGATAGAATATCGTGAGCAGTCCTCCGAGGGGTATCCCACGAAGGTAGATTGATTGGCAGAGGTGCGCATAATGAAGAACAAGAAGGCAATAGAGACACAAGAGTTAGACAGGTTTGGACCGTCAGCACGACATAATACCCTACTCCTGTGCTCTGTTGGTTTGTATTAGCTATCGTAAGATATTGCGTGTGTTTTGAGGGGGGTCCCTACCCACCTTATATAGTCTGGAGGGTAGGGTTATAAGTCGGTTAGATCTAAGATATAACTAGAAAGTAATAACGGATTATAGGAATCATGAGATCAAACATATCCTAACAGATCTCGTAGCATCTTTAGGATATCACCCTTGATGCCTTGCGGTACATGCCGAGTAGTGCCGTGCATCATATGTCTTCGTCTTGTGGGCTGGACCGCCCCTAGCAGCGCAGCCCATGTAGTCTACCATGGGTATCCGAGGTTGTATGCCCCACAGCTAGTCCCCGAGCGCCTTGTATCCGCTGTGCAATGCCGTCTTGAGCTTGTCCGAGCAGGTGTAAACAAAGTTGAGCAGTCAGACTCATAGTTCGACCACTCTAATGAGTCACCGAGCAGTTGTGGACCGTCGCCGAGCAGAGTATCCCAAGTAAGGCTTGCCCGAAGGATGTAAGGAGCTCAAGTTTAAAATTGAAAATTTCCTCGTTGTGAACCAAGTGTGCCCACTTAGAGTCCGACCATGAGAAAGGGAGATAATCTTCTTCAACTTCGGGTGGCATGGAGTCTTCTAGATTAAAGCAAACACACTCACCGCAAGGTGAAGTGTGCCCACTTAGTCCCCGAGTCTGGCAGTAGGTGACATGGTCACGTGGTGCCAGGGTCTAGAAAATAGAAGAAAGGCAGAGAACCAGCCGAGCAGGCAACCAGTCCATGGGCTGAGCCCTTAAATGAAAAGCGCACATTCACCGCAAGGTGAAGTGTGCCCACTTAGTCTCCGAGCCTGACAGTAGGTGATGTGGTCACATGGTGCCAGGGTTAGAAACAAAAGTAACCAGAAGAAGTCCCAAGTGTGGTGAGAAAACTGAGTCATAATGATGACGTAGTCCCCGAGCCACAAGTGGAAATCTCGAATAAATCAAGAAGTACCGATTACTCAAATTGTGGAGAAAAAATTAGAGTAATGGCTGTACAGTAGAAATTACTAAGCCTTGATGGTATTGCGGAGAAGTCGGCGAATATTCGATGTGTAGTACCAAGTTGCGTCGAAGAATGGGCGATATGGGCCACAGTTGCGCGGAAGCCCAGATAACGGCCCACCACACCGCTTTGGGGAATTTGGAAGGGCGCAAATCAATATGGTGCGGTTTCCCAAAAACCCTTGAATGCAAAAAGTGGGTACGGTTTCTTTATAACTATGTCGCCGCACTCCGTGCTCCCACCTTTGCCACTTGCCACTTCGTCTTCATCCCCAGCCTCGCGCTCCTCCATTCACATTCACACGCGCTCCGTCACTAGGGCTAAAAAGCTTGCGAAAAAAGGCCAGTTCCGATCCAGATATGAGGGATGGCGTCGAAGACGGGAGGTGGTAACCCGAAGATGGCGGCCGCCAGGGCGAGCCATGACAACGAATGGGTGCCGTCACTCATGGGGGAGACGGAGCTCAATGAGATGGTGGAGGCGGGCGTTCTTCCTGACCGTATCACCGTCGGATGGCATCTGGCCGACGGTGAGCCCTATCCGATGCCACACACCGATGAGCTTGTTGTGTTTGAAGATTATTTCTGGCGTGGATTAGAACTTTCGGTATATCCTTTCTTGCGGGATCTATTGGAGTATTAGGGAGTGAGCCTATGTAATCTTCATCCGAACACTATTTTGCACATCTCTGTTTTTATCCACTTCTGCGAGGTCTATCTTGGCATTCTTCCCCATTTCAATCTCTTCCGACACCTTTTCTGGCTCAAGAAGAAAGGAGGGGGCGGTTCCAAAGTGGTCGGTGGTGTGTATCTATAGCTTCATGATGGGATGGCGGGCGAGTACATTACTGTGCCGCTGAATACTTCACTGAAGGGGTGGAATGCCAGGTTGTTCTACATGAAGCAGAGTCATTCTGCCATCCGATGCGAAGTTGACCAAATTCTGGAGAATCAGAGGAGCTGGTCGGAGAAACCAACCAGTGCTGATATGGAGCAAGTGAAGAAGCTCCTCGAGCTAATAAGGGGCATGAAGATGAACAGAGTGGCGGTGGCGGTGAGCTTCATAGTGTGCCACGTCTAGCCCTACAAGGAGAGGGCTCATCCAGGCTTTGACTTCAAAGGAGATACTAACGGCACCCGGGAGAGGACGGAGAGACTGACGAAGGAGGTTGTGCTATGCTGACCTACTAAACTATTTGCTCCAAACGTGTCGTTCAGCGTGCCAGGGCAGCCGAAAGCCTTCAACTGCACGAACGCACCTCCTCAGGTAAAAATCTCGACTGTTGTTCCTGGTGCTTTTTATCCCATGCCAGCGCTGAACAGTGGACTGATTTGCTTGTGGAAAGATCCATTTGCAGGAACGGGCGGCATACTTCTCGGGCGTGCCGAGGAGCGATTGGCCAAAGGAAGTGGATGCTAGGCCGACCACTCAGCCAGAGGAAAGTGCCATCAGCGCCTTGTCTGAATCCAGAGGCAGAGGTGCAGGTCAGAAGGAGAGTCCCCCTGGTATCCGAGAAGGTTCGAGGGAAAACAACGGCGAATGATGAGCCAACCCGAAAGAAGAGAAGAACGGCGGATGTAGCTCCCCGCAAACCGGGCGGTATATCGCTTGGTGGCAGTCAGACCGCTCAGATGCAGAGCGCGGCGATATCCAAGTGGTTGGACGATGACGAGGCTCCAGTAGCTCCCCCTTTGAGCACTAAAGCATCATTGCGCAACACGCGCACGAGGTGCAATCGGAGGGAGGGGAAGGAGTCCCCGAGCAGCAGGCGGAGAAGACACCAACAGCGGGGGCCGCAAGACCTCCAGCCCAGGCCACGCGGGTTGACCCCAGAGCAGTGTCTGGGTGCTCGGGGAGGCAGCGCTGGTTCAGATCCGTCTACCAAGAAGCTGATGTGTAAGTATCTTGCCTTGGGATTGGTAGCTTTCCAATTTTTATAGTTGCGGTGACCAATGAGCTGATCTAATGTAGAATGGGGCACGTGGAGGATCTGAATCCTTCAGGCCAGACTGGCGAGTAGCCAGGGACTGGTCCTAGGGTGGAGACATTGCGGATGGACTCCATCCCAGAGTCCCCGGGCGCTCGTCGGTCTACCGAGGAGTCGACCACCGCTGCTGATGGAGTTGGCGGCGGAGAGTGGTTGGCGACGACGGCGGGTGATTCGGTGGAGACGCCAAGAGCAACAGTGGGAGTCCCCAAGTCTTTGGAGGCGGGAGCGGGAGCTGCCAATGTCGTGCCGAAATCAGCGGCACAGAGGCCGGCAGCGTCGGTGGAGCAAGCGGCGTGCCCTGAGATGCCGTAGGGCGTGGTCGGTCGCTGTGTGTGGCCACCGAGCCCCTAGGCAGTGCCACCGGTTGTGGAGGAAGAGGACGAGGTCGAGGAGGTCGAACGTGAAGAATCACGACCTCAAGCCATCCACATCCTCCGCAAGCGAGGTAATGAAGTTGTGGTCGTGGAAGAGGAGGACACCACCAAGGAGGTGAAGAGGCTATGGTCCACCCATTCCACAGCTATGAAGCAAATTGAGGTTAGTGTTGCATCGGCGGTGTTCGTCTTTGGTGTTGGAGACTATGGTCCTTTACAATCTTGGTGCTTTGCAGGGCATAGCGTGAACTATTGTACATCGGCAGCAGTTGATCAAGAGGATGGAGCCCCTCGTTGAGGAGAACAAGAAGCTGAAGGAGGCAGTGAAACTAATGGAGAAGAACATCCAGAGGGCCCAGCACGAAAGGGATCCTGCTGAATCAAACGTGAGGGACTTGGAGTACCAGAAGGGCACCTTATCCGAGTAGTTGAAGACCATGTCCGAGCAGCTGGAGCGCACCTTCGAGCAGCTGAGAAACGTCTCCGAATAGAAGAAAGGTACTGCGGATCGGTAAATTTGTTCTGCATTGCCAAACAGTCTTGATGTTGTTGTTTCTGGTTATGTTTGTAGAGCGAGATGCAGAGCTCGGTCGGTTGCGTCAAGTCGCTGACCAACTCCAAGAGAAGGAGAAGGCATCTAGGCGAGTGAAGAAACTAGCCGAGGATCTAGAAGGTGAGTAGTTCATGGTCGGAGTTGTTGCTGATATGATTTCTTCGTTTGACAAATCCCTTTGGTGTCTGTAGAATACCGTCGAAGAACCAAGGCATAGTTCAATGTGCTGGAGCTAGAGGCAAAAACCCAGAGGGGAAAACTTGACGCTGTGGTGGCCGGAGTCAGGCCGGTGCTCAACTGTATCGACATGGAGGTAGCTCCTCAGCCCGACGACAGGAAGCCACGTCCGGACACCATCATTAACAAGTGCACGGTGGCGTGGGAGAACTTCAAAGGCTTCAACCATGATGCCTCTATCTCTATCGTGAGGCATGCCCTGGCGGTGGTCCGGTCCCACTACCCTGCGATCAATTTTCAGGCGATAGGGGCCGGATTTGCCAGAGGGATGAGTGCGACAAAGCAGGAGCAACTGAAGGATGAGGTGGAGGACGCGGTGAAGAAGCTGGCCGGCGACGTTGATCTGTTCAGCGAGGTAGACAGTGACGGCCAAGCCTAATAGCCTGAGTGGAGAGGGACCTGTATTGAACAACTAGAGAGGAGAGTTAAATGCGCGAGGGCATAAACAAACATTTATGTATTTGTATAAATGTTGTAAGTAGATGTTGTATGCATGTTTATGCGGCTTGCTAGCACTTTCGGTGAAAAATAGATGTATTGTTAACCCTAACACATTTATACATGGCATAAGTAGCATCTGAGCAGTTAGTTCATTACTAAGCTCTTGGCCTTGGCTAGCCCATATTCCATAATGTCGAGCACTGGAGCCCGTGCACGTGTAGGAGGAACAGACATGACCGAGGAACCATAGCCGACCACTCATAACGCAGAGCGCTGGAGCCCATAGCACGTGTAGGGAGAGATCAGAGGCAGGGTTTTCTCCAAAGAACACAGAGCGGAACATGTGCTGCTCGATGGTTGGCGAAATATCTTAGAAATATTTCAGTATGGAGAAACGGGGCGGAGCATTTATGGAGATCACATATAATTGTCGGAGTTTGTTAAGGAGTAGCTCAGAGCTGGTAATCGTAAGTGGAGATTAAACTAGAGTGGAGAAATAATGGAGACAAATTATGGCGACAAAAACTTCATTCATTATGGAGTGGAGAGTACATATCTGGAGCGTTTCAAGGATAGAAACGTATAAGTTGCTCGATGTGCCACGAATTGGGGATATCGGTTCCCTCTATGTCACATAGCTGGTAAGACCCTGGTCGGGTAACCTCTTTGACCATGTAAGGCCCTTCCCAGGGGGAGGAGAGCTTGTGCATCCCTTCGGTTTTCTGCTTTCTGCGGAGAACGAGGTCGCCGATCGCAAATGAATGACCTTTGATATTTCGATTGTAGTATCCTCGCAGGCCTTCTAAGTATTTGGCTATGTGGATGCAAGTGATCAGGAGTTCTTCTTCGGCTCTGTCGATGTCCTCTGTCCAAATAGCTGTGGCTTGCTCTTGATTATAATGCTCTACTCTGGGTGCTCGGAAGGCAATGTCCGTGGAAAGTATGACCTCTAAGCCATAGACCAAAAAATATGGAGATACACCAGTGTTGCGACTAGCTTGAATGCGTAGTCCCTAGACCCTAGCTAGAAGCTCTTTGAGCCATCTGCCCGGATGCTTTTCCTCTTTCTGGTATAGTCTCTTTTTGAGGGCATCGAGGATCATGCCATTCGCCCGTTTGACCTGGCCATTGGCTCTAGGATGGGCAACAGAGACGTATTTGACGAAGATGCATCGGTCTTCGCAGAATTCCCAAAAATGATGACTAGTGGATGTAGTTCTGAGGTCGGTGATAATGCTGTTCGGGAGACCAAATCTATAGATGATATTTTTGAAGAGCTCGACTGCCTTCTTTGCAGTAGCCGAAACAAGCGGCTTGTATTCGATCCACTTGGAGAACTTGTCAATGGCGATATACACGTACCGAAAACCAACTGGCGTGGGCTTGAAAGGCCTGATTATGTCGAGTCCCCAGCATGCAAAAGGCTAAGAAGCTGGGATGGTTTGCAATTCCTGCGTCGGCACGTGTATTTGGTTGGCAAAAAATTGACATCCTTCACAACGTCGGACGAGGTCTTCTGCATCAGCGATGGCCATGGGCCAGTAAAAATCAGCTAAGAAAGCTTTGCTGACCAGGTTTCTAGAGGCCGCGTGATTGCCACAGGAGCCAGAGTGGATTTCAAGGAGTAGTTTTACACCCTCTTCTCGGGTGATGCATTTCTATAGTATCCCTTCCTTGGCGCTTTTCCTCATCAAGTTCCCGTCTACCAGCACATAATGCTTGCTACAACGGATGAGGCGTTCAGTTTTAGTCTTATCGGTGGGTACATCGGTGCTGGTGAGGTACTTGATGAACTGTTCCTTCCAATCTACGATCGACAAAGGTACTGCAAGTACCAGCTGCTCGGCGGGGGGGGGGATTTCTTGGACTTCCTTCTCTTCCTTAATAGACGGCATAAAGAGGTCTTGAACGAAGACCCTAGGTGGAATCACGGCGTGAGAAGAGCCTATCTTAGATAGGTGGTCAGCGAGCTGATTTTGATCTTATACCACGTGGTGGTACTCGATACCGTAGAACTTTCCTTTGAGTTTCCTGATCTCAGTGCAGTATGCGTCCATCTTCTCACTAGAGTAGGACCAATGTTTGTTGACTTGGTTGATGACCAGCGCAAAGTCTCCGTATACCATGAGGCATTTGATGCCGAGCTCAACGGCTATGCGGAGTCCGTGGAGACATGCTTCATACTCCGCTGCGCTATTGGAAGCTAGAAAATGAATTCGAAGGACATAACGGAGCTTGTCCTTAGTTGGAGTAATGAATAAAATGCCAGCACCAGCACCGTTGATGTTGAGGGCACTATCGAAATACATCACCTAGTGCTCGGGGCAGGCAGCGGGGATGGGCTCTTGGATCACAGTCCACTCAGCGATAAAGTCAGCCAGCGCCTATGACTTAATGGTAGGCCTGCTTCTGAATTCTATGGAATAAGTGCTGAGCTCGACTGCCACTTGATGATGCGACCATTGGCCTCTTTGTTATGGAGGATGTCCCCTAGAGGGAACTTGGTGACCATGGCGATCTTGTAGTACTCGGAGTAATGGCAGAGCTTGCGCAACATGACCAGAATGGCGTATAGCAGCTTCTAAACCTGAGGGTAACGAGTTTTGGACTCGTTAAGAACCTCACTAATGAAGTAGACTGGACGTTGCACCTTATAGGCGTGCCCGGCCTCCTCGCGCTCGACGACAATAGTTGTGCTAACAACGCGAGAGGTAGCGGCGATGTAGATCAATAGGGTTTCATCTGGTTGAGGCGCCGTCATGATCGGAGGGCTTTGTTAGAAACAACTTGAGCTACTTGAAAGCCGTATCAGCCTCCTCTGACCAGGAAAAGCGCTCAAAAGCCTTAAGTAGTTTGAAGAACGGTAGTCCCTTTTCGACGAGGCGCGATATAAAGTAGCTGAGAGCAGCCATGCACCCTGTGAGCTTCTGTATATCCTTTATGCAGGTTGGCCATTTCATATTGGTAATGGCGGAGACCTTGTCGGGGTTGGATTCGATACCACGGGCGCTGACGATGTAGCCTAGGAGTATGCCGAATGAGACTCCAAAGATGCACTTTGAAGGGTTCAACTTCCATCTATATCTTTTCAGGTTGGCGAACGTTTCTTCGAGGTCGGCGATGAGATTGTCGGTGGATTTGGACTTGATGACCACATCGTCGATGTAAGCTTCGATGTTGTGGCCTATCTGTTGGTCAAGGCACATCTGGATGGCCCTTTGGTAGGTCGCCCTGGCGTTTTTTAGTCCAAAAGACATGGTGGTGTAGCAATACGCACCAAAAGACATGATGAACGATGTTTTGATCTAGTCGTCTTCTTTGAGGGATATCTGGTGATAGCCGGAGTAACAGTCGAGGAAGGAGGGGAGTTCGCAGCCGGTGGTGGAGACTACAACCTTGTCTATCCGAGGCAGACCAAAGGGGTCTTTAGGGTAGTATTTGTTGAGATCGGTGTAATCAACGCATATTCTCCATTCTTTATTCTTCTTTTGAACAAGGACTGAGTTTGCCAGCCACTCAGGATGATACACTTCTTTAATAAATCCGGCTGCTAGGAGCCGTTTTATTTCTACCCTAATAGCCTCCTTCTTGTCTAGCGCGAATCATCGGAGTTTCTGCTTGATCGGTTTGGCGGTCGGTGAGACATTCAAGGAGTGCTCGATCTTCTCCCGTGGTACCCTCGGCATGTCTCCAGGTTTCCAAGCAAACACGTCGGCGTTGGCACGTAGGAAGGAGATGAGTGTGCTTTCCTATTTGGGATCGAGATGAGCCCCAATCTTGATGGTCTTGGTGGGGTCGTTGAGGCTGAGGCCGACCTCCTTCGTTTCCTTAGACTTGGCAGAGGCGCAAGGAGGCTCCAGCGCTGGGATCTCTAGGTCATCGGCAAGCATCATCTTGGAGTCATTGACCATGTTGGCCATCTAGATGGAGAGGTCGGTGGCTTCAGCGAGGGAGAGACTCTCTATTTCGTAGGCGTAGGTGATGGAGAGGTTGGCCTACAGAGCTAGAACTCCTACAGGTGAAGGCATCTTCAATACCTGATAGGCGTAGTGTGGTATGGCCATGAACTTGGCCAGAGTTAGCCGACCAAGTATGGCATGGTAGGCGGTGTTGAAGTCAGCGACGTAGAAGTTGATGTGCTCGACACGGAAGTTGCTAGCCGTGCTGAATTATACCGGGAGGGTGATATCTCCAAGCGGTTTGGATGCCCTGCTAGGTACCACACCCCAGAAGGAGGAGTTGGAGGGAGTGAGGTCTTCTATTCCAAGGCCTAGCTCCTTTAGGGCTCTGACGAAGAGGAGGTTCAGAGCACTTCCGTCATCGACGAGTACTTTCCTGAAGAGTACTTTCTTGACGGTTGCATCAAGAACGAGGGGGAAACACCCTATGTAAGGGATGTCCACCCACTGGTCGGCCCTGCTGAAGGTGATGGGGACCTCACGATAGCTGGGATTGGCGATAGCATCCTCTGTGCTGATGGCGAGTACCTAGCGGGCGGTGAGCTTTCAATCTCTTCTGCTCTCCACGGCGGTGAGGCCCCTAAAGATAGTGGTGACCACTTTGTCGTGATCCTGGAAGGCGTTGTTGTTGTCCCCAGGTGGTCGGCGATCTCTGGCTCCGTCGTCATTGTCGTCGTCCTTCTTTTTGCCCTAGAACTCCTTAGCCAGGCCAAGGCAATCCTTCATCTTGTGCTTGTTGTTCTTGTTGAGGGGGCACGGTCCTTTGATGATCTTCTTGTACTGCTCATCATAGTTACGCTTGGCGCAAGGTTCATCAAAGGTGGCGACGATGTTGTCTGGTCAGCGACGGCGATACGGACCAGCTTTGGACCCTTCCGGCCGATCACGGCCACTGTCATGATGGTGGCCACGGTCATCATAGCAGCGGTCACTGTGGCATCGTTCGTCGGGGCGCTCATCGCTACAGCGAGTTGGGTGATGAGTGCCCACATCCTCGTTGAAGCGAACTTTGGCCTCTTCCGCGTCAGCGTACTGATCAGCGGTCATGATCATCTCGCTAATCCCCTTTGGTGGCTTACGACTGAATTTGGAGTGGAGGTCATGGTGATGGAGTCCTCTGACAAAGGCAGTGATGACTTCTGCTTCTGTGATGTTGGGAATATAATTCCTCATCTCAGAAAATTGTCTGATGTAGCTACAGAGGAGCTCGGACGGTTTCTAATAGATGCGATTTAGATCGTACTTGGTGCCTGGCCGAGTACACGTAGCCATGTAGTTGTCGGTGAAGACCGTCTTCAACTGTTCCCAAGATTGGATGAAATCCAGGGCGAGGCTCGTGAGCCAGTTCACCGTGGTTGGCGTAAGCATGATGGGAAGATAGTTCACCATGACACTGGTATCTCCCCCGGCAGTGCGCACAGTGGTGGCATAAGCTTGTAGCCACTGTGTGGGGTTCATTGGCCTCTCGTAGGGCTCGACCCCGGTGATTTTGAAACCATAGGGCCACTGGAGTGTTTGGAGTGCTCTCGAGAATGCTCGAGGCCCTTCGGGATCGTCACTGTCGTGATCGGTGGCATTGCCGGTGTTAAGTGGCTGGAGGGCTTTATCTGGATTACCGAACTCTTGCTCGTATTCTTGACGCCAGCGTATTTCCTCTTCATGGCGGGAGAAACGGCGCCCGACGATATGACGTCGCGCATCTCAGAGATGTTGATGTGTGCTCGGACATCTTGGTCAACTTCTTGGTCGTGTTGGCGAGGGTAATTGATGCGGTTCCCCCTAGCTCCCCCCTAGAGGGGTTGTCCATCGTCACGTTGCTGGTCGGCGAAACGGCTTCTGCCAGGGCGGTGATTGGATCTTGGCACGGTAGATCGGTGATTCGAGCTTGTCGAGTAGGAAGGTCCCTGATCCTAGCGGATCTCGTTGACCTGGCAGTGCATAGCTTTAAGCATTGCGGCGACCTTGGCGACCTCTGGCGTTTGTTCGAGCCGAGCGAGCTCATTAGCGGCCATGGCCAAGTTGGCGCTTGGGGTCTTGTAGACATCATGGCCGTCAACACGGACAAATTTGTCATTGAGGTTGCGGTGGAGTGGGCGTGGCCTCCCTTGTGAGTCGAGCTGTTCTCCGTTGCGAGCAGCCTCAGCTAACACAATGGCAGCCTCATTTGCTCGGCGCTACTCACGGTTGGCATTTCTGTTGACGCGAGCTACGCGGTCCTCGTCAGTTTCCCAATCCCGTGGAGGGCTATCAACGCTGACATTAAAAACCCTGCCTCCTCGGAAGGGTGGGAAAGGAGATTGGACGGTGGTGGTTTCATCGAGAGTCTCCATAGAGCCCTGAGACTCAGAGTCTAGATTTTCCTCTAGGATGGTGTGGAGGGATGCTTCGGGACGTTGGCTGATTTGCAGCATATTCACAGTCGGCGAGAGCTAGTCGGCGATCGGGTCAGCGAGAGGATAGATGTCTCCTGCCTGGTTGGCGAATTTGCCCCTTAGGGCATCCTGATGGGTGGTGTCCATAACCCTTGGGGTTTCCTGATCGGCCTCCAAAAGATCAAAACCGGAGGGTGGTCGGCGCTGAACCAAAGTGGTCAGGGCTGATTCCATGATGGAGAGGTAGTTGGTGAGCTTCTAGCCAACCTGATCGATGGATGTGATCAGATCATCATTATCGATGTGCTTCCTCGGGTAGCGGGGGAGCAGGCGGTGAGTTGTTGGTGAAGACGACCTCTGAGGTGCTTCTGAGATCAAATCTGCTATTGCGGTGTTGGCATGGTCGATGCAGAATCGATCTGCACCAGCTCGATGATCTCTCCGTCTCCATTAGCATTGATGACCTAGGAGATCGTTCCGACCGTAAAGATCTGGCCAGGCTTTGGGGAGGACGAAGAGCCTACAAAATATACCATCTTGTTCGTCATAGAAACAGCACGCACACCCCTATTCGGCGCGCCAACTATCGACAAAATATCATCGGCAGTCCTCAGAGGGGTATCCCACGAAGGTAAATTGATCGGCAGAGGTGCGCGTAATCAAGAACAAGAAGGCAACAGAGACACAAGAGTTAGATAGGTTCAGGTCATCAGCACGACGTAATACCCTATCCTATGGTCTGTTGGTTTGTATTAGCTATCGTATGATATTGCGTGTTTTGAGGCGGTTCCCTGTCCACCTTATATAGTCTGGGGGTAGGGTTACAAGTCGGTTAGATCTAAGAGACAACCGGAAAGTAATAACAGATTATAGGAATCATGAGATCGAACGTATCCTAACAGATCTCGTAGCATCTTCAGAATATCGCCCTTGATGCCTTGCGGTACACGTCGAGCAGTGTCGTGCATCGTAGGTCTTCATCTTGTGGGTTGGACCGCCCCTGGCAGCGCAGCCCATGTAGTCTGTCATGGGTATCTGGGGTCATATCCCCCATAATTAGCCAACAATCCCGTAAGCCACTCAAGAACTAAGCACATAGACACCCGATATCATTTCTTGAGAGACCACGAAACCAAAGGAGATATCAAAATTCGTCATGTGAGCACCGAAAAGCAACTAGCCGATATCTTCACAAAGCCCCTTGATGAGTCAAGGTTTTGTGCTTAACGTTGTGAGCTAAATATACTTGATTCTTGTAACGTGGTTTAAATTTTAGCATGCCTCTATTTGATAAACTAGTATCTAGGCAAAAGAGTTGAAAATTTTCATATTGTGCATGAAAATGATTTATAAAAGGCAACTTATGTATCATGATCATGGTCTATATTGATTATTTGTTTCTGGTCATGGTATATAAGTGATATGTGTCCATATCTTATACAGAGAGAGTCATATAGATTATAGCTAACTCCCACTGTTTTGGGGAGTGCGGCAGTGCCGGGCTAGGCATGCGGCAGTGTCGCACTTTGAATCTCAATTGAGATTCAGCCAAAATGGTTTTACTGTGGGTCCCATTTATTCTTCCTCTTATCCTTAGGTCCAAAATAACTTCTTTCCCTCTCCCTTTTCCCCGACGCCGACACTCACGCCTCTCCCTCTTCTCGCACCCGCGCCATCACCGTCGCTTGGCCACGCGTTGCCGATCTCTGGTAGTGCCACGGCTGCTGTCAGCACTCCCTCAACGTCGCTGATGGCTGCTACTGCCCCTGGCCTGAGCAGTTTCTTCCCTCTCCTCAACATTCCTCGTTTGAGAAGATGGAGCACAGAGATAATGACCGAAGGGGGAAATGGAAGACGAATGAGCAAAGAGACAAGGATCCACCTCGCTGTGGTCGAGGGAGGTCAATAGTAGCAGGCAGTAGTGCAGCTCCAAGGGGACTTGGTGACAGGGGGAGGTGCGTGCAATACATTGAAGATAAGGAGAGGTCGAAGATGATAGGTCGTACCACTGATGCCATTTCTGACACCCCACAACATCTCTCTAAGTTTGATGGCAGATACATGAGAGATTTTGAGGGTGATATCACCATGAGACCTCCAAATGACACCCGTTAGCATGTAGTTGTCAACTATTCCAAAAGTTGGAAGCTGGTGGAAGAGGCGAGGGGGATCAATCCCTATGCAGTGCACAAGGATTTGGGCATTGATTATAGATTCTAGAATGAGTTTCATTCCAACTTTTATGCCACTGCCATTCTTGCATCCAAGAAAACCAAGATCATCAAGATGCAGTATATTGATTGGGATGAGATGTAGGAGAAGGAGGAGCCTGAGTTTGACAAGGTAATCAAAATTTGTGATAGGTTCCAGCTTTCAGACATCATGGGTTTCTAGTATAATTGGAATGAGGAGGTCCTTGCACAGTTTCATGCCACATACTTCTATGACCAGACCTCTGATGAGATTCACTGGATGGATAATGGTCGGCACTACCGAGTCGACTTTGTCACTTTCAGCCGGATTCTTGGGTTTGGGGAGAAGCACATAGGTTACACTTACATTCATGATGAGCCTCGAGCTGAGATCCGTAACATCAATTACATGTGGAGAGATAGAAGGATTGCAAATGGCAAGAGGAGTGGTCTACATAGCTTCTATTACATCCTCAACAACCTCATCAGGAACACCATCAACCCAAAGGATGGATCAGCCTCAAATATTAATGGCTATGTGAGAATTGTGTTGGCTAGATTTGCTCTAGGTGGGGATAGGTTCAATGTCCCTAGATTCATGTGGACTGAGTTGAGATTTGTAGTGGAGGATGGGATGAGGGGGCTGCCCTATGCCCCTTACCTCATGTTCATGATTGAGAGGGTCACTGGATTTTATTTTTCAAAGGATGGGATGCACACCGTCTACAAAATTGAGAAGACCTAGCCAGCTATAGCTACTCAGGGAGCGGGGAGCTCTCATGCTCATGTAGATATCTCTGAGTCTTCCAGCTCTAAATCTCATAGAGGAGGCAAGATGAAGAAGTTCGGCAAGTGGTTGAAGGCAATCTTCGGCAAGTGCACCTATGCAGCTGACAGAGCGCATGAGACACAGCTTAAGCAGCATCAGCAGCGTGGATAGGACCTTCCACCACTTCCTCCTATTCCACCTCCTCCACAGTATGACCTTCTGAGTCTCTCCAACACTGATTCAGATGATGATGATGAGGAGGAGGAGGAGGAACAGCAGGGACGAGCAGTAGATTGGGATGATACCCTAGAGGGATACCGCCAGAGACAGGAGCCGAGGCGTTCCACTCGTTCCACTAGCTACACCACCACTACTAACCATCAGGGCCATGCACGTATTGACTCCAACGACGATGATGGTGATGGTGGTACCGGGACTGCTGCAGGAGGTGATGATATTGATTGGATGGACATCCAGGGAGATGACGAGTAGGTGTTGATCTTTCTTCTTTTCTTCTCTTTTTGGTGCTTTATGCCAAAGGGGAAGAAAATTAGAGGGGTCAACAACTTTTTCGACGTCATGGAGGTTGCTGCAGCTAGAGTCATGTTCGTATCCGTTTAGGGTAGTCTTCGTTAGGTGAAAGTTTGAGAGTCGCTCAAAACTCTAAATTGTGAAATAATGCTACTATTTGACTCTTTGTGTGGGATATAGACATATATTGATCTTGTTGTCGCTTGTGATACAACTGTGCTAGAATGTATATCGTTATATGTATCACATGCTATGTGGTGTCTATTCTGATCTATGCTATTACAGCAAGTGTGGCAGTGCCACACCTAGCTGCAATAGCAAACCATGTTATGCATAAACTGTCATTTGCATCACGTTTTACATACCTGACACAGTATGCAGCACCCCATAGGAGCATGGATGTAGGGGGAGCCCCATCATTTTCATTAAAATGTGAATCTTGGCTTCTTATGCCAATTTGAGAATTCAATTCTCTATTCACATACTTAGGGGGAGGCTCTACACCCATGGCTCAAAAGTCTCAGTATTTATTTCATATCTTTTGTAAGCTCTAATTGGGTTGTCATCAATCACCAAAAAGGGGTGATTGAAAGTGCAATCAAGCCTTAATTGTGGGTTTTGGTGATAATGACCACGCAATTAGAGAACTAATGAGATTTATCGAGATGACAAGCAGGGAATTTATATTTAAGGATGCTACATGAAACGGAGGAGCCCCTAATTACAAATGTAGATGGCTTCAAACTCAAAGGAGGTTTAAATTCTTTTATATATTGAATTTGAGTATAGAAAAAGCCATACTATAAAGGGGGGGCACAATGCTTAAGCTAATATGTGCTACCAAGTGCTCAAACAACCACATGCATCCTCATATTCACAGTCGAGACAGTCTACACTTCACTATTACCCTTGCTGTCTTGCGTGGTGTGGCACTACGGCACTTGAAGAGGGGCTCTCTCGACCCTTGGTCGTGGGCTTCGGCTCACCCGACCCCAAGGTCACGGGATCCTGCTCGCCCGACCCCTTGGTCGCGGGCTCTGGCTCTCCCGACCCTTTGGTCATGGGCTCCGGCTCGCCTGACCCCTTGGTCGCGGGATCCGGCTCGCCCGACCCCTTGGTCGTGGGATTCGGCTCGCTCGACCCCTTGGTCGCGGCTCCATCTCGCCCGACCTCGAGTCCGCGGGCTTTGTCTCACCTGACCTCTTGGGTGCGTAGTCCGTTGTGGGCTGGGGGTATATATACCTTTCTCTTTCCTCCCCAACGGCTATCTACGATTTAAGTGACCGTTAGGGGCTGGGGGTATATATACCTTTCCCCTTCCTCCCCAACGGTAACCTGCTCTCTTCTTCCTCACTTCAGCTCCTTCAAAACAGAGCAGGAGCTCTCTCTCTCTCTCACTCCATTGTTGACCTCAAGCCCCCAAGCAAATCCATTGATTTCCCCATCAATCCTTCAGGGATAAGGGTCCAAAACTCAATTAGAGAGTAGCTCCATTGATTCCCAAACTCTAAAGAGCACTTGGTTCACGTTTTAGCCGGCGGTTGTGTTTGTTACTCTTGGAGCTTGGCTCCTAACCAGCTAGAGCGTCGCCTGTGGAGCTTGCCAACTTTGTGGCAGCCCTAGAGGTTTGTAACCACCTCTTGCAGCGAGTAAAATCACCCCTCATCTTAAGAGTTCACTCTATCGACTTGAGAACGAGGTAGGATTGCAAATCCCTAAGCCTTAGTGGTATACCTCAAGAACGTGGACTTAGGCAAGCCTTAGTGGCGAGCTAAACCATAGGATAAATCCTTGTGTCATCTTGTGCTTTGTGTTGCTACACTTGTATTCCTATTGTTGTTGAAGTGATTTCTAGAGTTTGAAGCCGATCCACTTGTGTGTGGTGTTTCTACCACTTTCAGTTGTCGATCTGTGATCTACTACCCTACAGGAAGATAAGAAATATACCTGATCTAAATTTCGTTGGGAAGATTTTGAACTGTAAACTAATCTCTCCTGTAGGTGCAACAGTGACGTGCTCACAGAGCGGCAGTGCCGTGAGTAAGTTTGACTTCGATTTGAGTTGAATTTTTACAGGCCTATTCACCTCCCCTCTAGGCGTACCATAGATCCTACAAATTTTTCTCCTCAAACTCTAAAGACAGACATCTTACCTCCTAAACTCTTAAAACCATTCAAATTATCTCTCTGCCATGGTTTGAAGTGGTTTCAAAGATGATTTTGTCTTTTTAATTAAAAAATTGTATAAATACTTGTCAAGGTTTTTAAACCATAGAAGATGTCTCTAACCCTTAATTTTTTTGACAAAAATCATAGTGACATATTGGGATATGAAGAATCCAAATAAAATATTTAGAGGTCATGAAAATATATCTAGAAGCTTAAAAAGTACGAAAATGAGAAAAATTTCCAGAACAATCTGGAAAATTTCAAAAACATTCTAATCAATGTCTAAATATGTTTTAAAAACTTTGCGTTGCAAAAATATGAATTCAACCATCATGAATGCAACATACATTAATGTTGAATGCATTAATTTTGGTTATGTCTTATGTTTTTTATTGTGAAAAGTTTTTAAAACATGTTTAGACATCAATTAGAATGTTTTGGATTTTTTTCTAGATTTTTGAAGATATTTTTTTTCAATTTCCCTAGATTTAAATCTATTTTCGAAATGTTCTAAAGATATTTTTAAGAGCTCTAAATATTTTATTTGGATTTGTCATGTACCCACCTATCTCTAGAACTATTTTGGAATTTTTAGAAGTTTAGAGATATTTTATGTGGTTTAATAGCCTTATCAAGTATTTACTATATTTTTTAACTAAAAGGATACAAAAACCACATTGAAAACCACTTCAAAATAGGACATTGAGGTCATTTGAATGGTTTTCAAAGTTTGGGGGTAAAGATGTCATTTTGGAGTTCAAGGAGAAAGACTAGACTTCGAAGTTCAAAAGGTAAAAATGGACCTTTCCAAATATTTTACTTTTTACAACTTAATTCTTGCACAAGATAATTTTTTATATCGAACACTATGAGAATTGAGTAGAAATCATCAGCGTCGATATCATCTCCTTCAAGATGTTCAGCTCTATTCTTTCGCATGATTGCATCCTTGCACGGAAGGCACATTAGAAAGGGAGTTGCTATATTTTTAGGTAGACAACAATCTTATGCAATCAACTAGTACAATTTCAAGCAAGAGACAATTCACAAGTTTTTTATATAGCCAAACAGTGATAAAATTGTATTTTGCCTAAACAACAAAAAAAAACATGCACCTCATATATAAGTGCATCGGAAAACATAAATGCGCAACAGAGGATGGAAAATTTGAATGTTCTGCTCAAGAATTACCTACATCCTCCGTCCCAAAAAGGGTGCAATTCTAAGCAGACAAGTCAAACTTTTCTGAATTTGATTAAGTTCATAGGAAAAATATCAACATTTGTGTCTCCAATTAGATTTGCTATAAAAATATATCCTATAATTAATCTAATGTACTTATTCAGTATTATAAATATTTGTAGCTTTTAGTATAGATTCGGTCAACCATAAACTTATTTGACTACTTGAAAAGTGAGAATTGTATTTTTTTTTAAGGAGGGAGTATAAGAAAGGGTCAGCGTCCACAGGAATAACCTCTCTAGCCCTTCGAGGCCCAGAATGCTCGTGGCAATCGTGCTCAAAAAACAAGAACTTGTATTGTACAGTAGTGGGCTGGCATTAATCCAGTGCCCATGCTCATGCTCAGAAGAACTGCCCTGCACGTCGTCCTGCACGATCATCCCCATCTGCTGCTCCACCATCATGGATGGTCATCCCCTCGGTTTCTTCTTCCTCCGGCTCCTCCTTATCACCCCTCTTCTCTCCAAGTCCTGGAGCCTGAACCTGAAAGTAGTTCATTAAGAAACTACTGCTGCTCCCACGTGCACTTGGCATCTGACAATGCTGGCCTCCAAATCCAAGTAAGCAAGAATCATCCCCTGCATCTTTCTTTCCAACCAGTAATTACTACTTATATCTTCTTTTCTCAGACAGCCCTGCTCTTACAAATGCTGAATCTCTCTATGCGTTTCCTAGCGTTTATTTTGCGCTCATAAGCCAACTTGTCTTGCTAATCACAAACTTTAGCCCTTGAAATTCAATCATCGTACGCGATGATGTTGATACATAGACAAATGCTATTTTTGGAGCTCCTCTACTAGATAGCGAGTCGGCAGGCTCGCAAAACCTGCAAGTAAGCCAGCAGATCGCGCGCCTTCCCCACTGCACCATGCTGCCGGCACCCCGCTCGACAGGTCCTCGGCGTCCATCGACCTACAGACGCCGACGACGAAGCCATCACCGGGAGGAGCGGCAGAACGCCGATCCTTCAAGGCGTCGCCGGCGTCCCGCGGGAGCACTACCGATGGAAGACAAGGCGACGCACGCGAATACATCCATCATCTGCAATAATGTCTCGTGCTAGCTAGTAGCTAATTCGTCTCATTCATTCATGTCGTATGCACGTCTCGGTCTCGGTTTCAGAAACAACGGCCGAGGGCTGCGAGGACGTCAGAGCTGCAGGCGCAGCTGACGCTCGTGCAGGAGGATCTCAGGAACGCGAGGGACCACCTGGCCTCCATCGAGAATGACCGGGCTCAGATCCTCGAGGACCTGGCCGTCGCCAATCGCCTCGCCGCCGACGCCAACGGGAAGCTGGAGGACTCGCTGCTCGCCCAGCGGCGGGCCGAGGAGGCGCTGGAACTGGAGAGGTTCAAGTCCACGGAGCGCGAGCAGTCCGCCATGGACCTGGCACAGAGGACGGAAGACGAGTGGCGGAGGAAGTACGACAGCGTCAGGAAGCGCCACGCCGAGGACGTCGCGTCCCTCATCGCCACGGCCAGGGAGCTCGAGGCCGTCAGGGACGAGCTGGCGGCCACCGCGTAGGCCAAGGACTCGGCTCTGAACCAGGCGGACGAGCTGCAGGGGATCGCCAGCCGCAGCGAGAAGAAGGCGGAGGTCCTGACGGCCGAAGTGGCCCGGCTCAAGTCCCGCCTTGACACCGAGCTGGAGAACAAAGCCAAAGAAGCCGCGGAAACCATCGAGAGGCTGGAGTCTGAAGCTTCCGCGCTGAGGGCGGAGCTCCGGAAGGCCAAGGAGTTCGAGGAGAAGCTCGCCAAAGCGGAACAGGCGGTGGAGGGGCTCAAGGTCGACGTCGCGTACGCCAGGAGG
This sequence comes from Miscanthus lutarioriparius, assembly GCA_904845875.1. NCBI lineage: Eukaryota > Viridiplantae > Streptophyta > Magnoliopsida > Poales > Poaceae > Miscanthus > Miscanthus lutarioriparius. Next base: position 57,941,696 of record CAJGYO010000002.1, read on the forward strand.
GTTGAAGCAGACGCCAGCCGGTCGGCGCAGGAGTGGAAGAGCAAGGCGGGGTCATTGGAGACTCGCCTCGAAGCCGCCTCTCACCTGAACAAACGCAACGAGGAGTCGCTCGCGTCACTGACCAACAGCTTGGAGGACTGCACGTCCATGCTCCAGGACAAGCAGTCACAGCTCCTCCAGCTCGAAGACAAGGTGGCAGCCTTGGAGAAGGAAGCGAGCGAGTAAAAGGAACGGTTCCTCGAGACCAGCAGGCGCCTCGAAGTTGCAACAGAGGAGTCATGCGAGCTACACGCGGCCATTGATGGACTGAGGTCTGAACACCAGCTGCTGCACGAGGCGCATCAGCAAGCCGTCGGCGCCGAGAAGACAGCCAGCGCGCAGGTCGGCCACCTCACTGAAGACAAGAACAAGCTGCTCAGGGAGCTTGCTGACACCAGAGAAAAGAGGGACAAGGTGAAGAAGGCCGTCGAGGATTTAGCGGCGGCGCTGCGTGAAGTGTCGTCGGAGGCAAGAGAGGCCAAGGAAAGGGTGCTCGCGAAACAGGCAGAGCTAGACGATGCCCGGCTTCAGATGTCAGAGCTGAAGGCGGCGATGAAGAATGCAGAGGAAAGATACCAGTTGAGGATGGTTTCAGAGGCCAAGATTTCGAAGGATGATTGGGTATCTAAAGAGGCTGGGTTTGTTGATCTGCTCAAGAGATCTGATGATGGAATCAGCTCTATCCAGCTGGAAATGAACAGGCTGACGGAGTCACTGAGAGCTGCAGACAACGAAGTGCAGGAGCTCAGGGCAGACAAGACCCAGCTGCTCAGTATGCTGCAAGAATTCGATGTCCAGGCAATGAACACTGAAGAAGAAGCGAAGGCAGAAAGCTCACACCTCAAAGACTTGCTGTCCTTCATGGACAAGGAGCTGCTTGCTCTGAATCATGAACTCACCTAGCTGCGACTAAGAGAGAGATCCGCATCGGAAAAAGCTAGCGAGGTCTCCAAGTTGCTTGGAGAGATGACAGCGAGAAAGGCCGAGGTGGAAAGCACCGACAAGTCCAAGGCCCTGCAAGCCAAGCTGGACATGGACGAAGTGCTGGAATCACTGAAAGCCGCGGAGGGCGAAGCGAAGGCTGCCAAGGAGGAGAAGGTGCAGCTGCAGAACAAGCTGAGGCTGCTCGAGTCCAAGATCACCGAGGCCAACCTGACCTCGGAGGAGGCAAAGATCAGCAGCCTGAGGTTGAAGGAGACGTTGGAAGACAAGGAGCACGAGTTGGCGAGCATTGTACAGGAGAACAGAGAGATGCAGGCAAGAGAAGCGGCTGCTCACGCGAAGATCAATGAGCTCGCCCTGCTGCTAGCAGAAGCCACTGCCAGGAATGGAGGAGAGTTATCGAAGGATGATTGGACCGAAGGATGATTGGACCCAGCTGGACGAAGTGCAGAAGCCACTGTCACGAGGAGCCCAGAGAAGCAGCCGAGCGTGCTCCTGAAGCTGATCTGCTCGCCGATGCATCATAATGTCCGAGACGACGATAACAATGGCGAGATCATCCAAAACCCAAAGGAGGATATCAAGCACGTTGAAGTGGAGACGGTCAGGCAGGCGAAGCTGTTAGCAGCCTGCCCCTGCCCGTGCCCGTGACAGGTGAAGACGTCGCGCCCGAGAGCTGAAGAGGAGGCTGCTCTGGCTGTCTGGCTCAAGAGACTGCGTCTGCCCAGTACAAGAATCGTTGGCCCAATGTGGCAAGTCTAGTCCATGTATTAAGTAGGAGCAAGGAGAGAGGAGAGGGTATGGATGATAGACAGAAAACTAAACTCTGCTCAAAAATCCGGCCATCACGCCGTTCACTACTTTGTTCTTCCTGTTCTTCCTTTTCCAGTAATTTCTCCTTACAATTGGTATTAGATTTCTGTTCGAGTCCTGCCCTCCGATCCCCCTCATACCTACTTTACCCGTCTGCAATGCTCTCTGGGAGCCATGGAACCGAATCTCAAGTTGGTACTGGAGGAAATCCAGAAATCGAAGGAGGAGTTCGGGCGGCGTTTCGACGAGCACAACGAGCAGTGGGAGCGGCGATTTGCCGATCTCGAGCTTAGCCGCGCCGCCCGCGACAAATGCCTCGACTCCATCGAGCTTGCTGGCGCCGACACGGCGTCCACCATCGGCCGGCGCGTTGCCGATTTGGAGGCCGTCCGCATCGACCCCCTCCAAGACGAGCGCGACGACCGTGTCACCGCCCTCGAGGTGGCCGCCACGGACCTCGGTACTTGGCGCCCAGAGATGGAGGCGCTCATCGACGACCTGCGAATCGAGCTGCAGAAGCTATCCCAAGGTCGCGACTCTAAGGTGTTCGACGTTTTGCCTCAATGGCCTACCGTCGTCGCCTCTTCTTCATCTGCGCCCAGTGGGCACGGCGATGCATCGTCTCACCGGGATGGTGGGTTCGGGACCGGGGCGGTCTGGACTCACGTCCCGGTCATGGGTAAGCAATCCGACCCGCCTCCCCCTCCTCCTCCTCCTCCCCTTCATCCGCGCTCGACACCACAGCTTCCGCACCGGCCACCTGCTCCATCGTACCCTTCTCCACACCTGCCTCCGCATCCGCACCCTTCTCCGCATCCACCGCGCCCCCCTCCGCTCTACATACCTCCTCGTCCACCACTGTCAACTCCTCGCCACCCAACTCCTCACGACACCCATGACCTCCAACATCCAACTGGCCGCCTCCCTAAACTTCCATTCTCTAAATTCGATGGCGAAAACCCATGCCTCTGGCGTTCTCGCTGCGAGCGCTACTTCACCATGTACGCCGTAGATCCCTCACTTTGGGTTAGCGTCGCAACCATGTATGTGGAAGGCGCCGCTGCTAGCTGGTATGAATCCATCGAAAACACCCCAACCACTGCAAATTGGACAGCCTTCTGTCAAGCCTTGCACGATCGATTTGATCGCGGTCAGAAGGAAGCATTAATTCATCAATTATTCCACATCAAACAAACTTCTACGGTGTCGGAATATGTCGAGCGTTTCTCAGTTTTAATTGATTGCCTCAAATCTTATTCTGCTTCTATTGATCCCCTGTTTTATACAATGCGCTTTATCGATGGCCTTCGGCCCGACCTCAAAGCTATGATACTGGTTTCTAGACCACAAACACTCGATGCTGCTATCTGCATGGCTCTTGTGCAGGAGGAGGTGGCTGGCCAATCGGGCGCCCAGTCTTTGTTCCATTCGTCGGCACCCGTTGAGTGGTCTTCTAAGCCCACACCACGGACCGCGCTGCCGCTACCACCACCGCCGCCTCGTGTCGAGAAGCCCATGGCGAAGCCTGCAGCCGCCGAGCCCGCGGCAGCATCTTCAGCAACTGGTGCTCTGGCTACTGTCAAAGCGTACCGTCGAGCATTGGGGTTATGCTACAAGTGCAACGCCAAGTGGAGTAAGGATCACCGGTGCGCACCGGAAGTCTTGCATGCGGTCGAAGCTCTTTGGGAATCGCTGGACCCTGATGTTGTGCCGGCTGCGGAACACTTTGATGATCACCCAACTAAACAAGTGTTTTGGCCATCTCAAAGTCCGCCGTGTCTGGGGTACGTGCTGCTCGTACTATCCGGTTGTTGGGATCGATGTCAGGTATTCCAGTGCATATTTTGGTGGATTCAGGGAGTTCTTCTTCATTTATCAGTAACACTACGGCTGCTAAGTTACATCACCCAGATTCAGTTTCTATGTCTAGCTGTGTGCAAGTTGCTGGTGGTGGTGTGTTGCAGAGCTCCTTGCTGCTTCGTCAAGTTCAGTGGACAGTTGGCTCATGTTCCTTTCGCACTGATTTTCGCGTGCTGCCTTTGGGTAACTTCGACGCCATTTTGGGCACGGATTGGTTAGAGGCCTACAGTCCTATGCAAGTTCATTGGGCCTTAAAGTGGCTGGCAATTCCATATGCTGGCAAGACTCAGGTGTTGCAAGGGTTACTGCCTGATGAACCGGAACAGTTGCTGTTGCAAATTGAAAATACAATGCCTGCTCCTTCTTTAGATCAGGATGCCGTCACTGTTCTAGCTCCAATCAGTCAGCTAATTGAGGAGTTTTCTGACTTGTTCCAGCCACCAACATCTCTTCCACCTTCTCGCGCTTGTAACCATGAGATTCATCTGTTGCCATGTGCTCAACCTGTCTTCATTCGGCCCTATAGATACCCACCCAAACTGAAGGATGAAATTGAAGCCTAGGTTCAGGAGATGTTGTCACAAGGACTCATCCAGTCGAGCTCTAGCTCTTTCTCATCGCCGGTATTGCTTGTCAAAAAGAAAGATGGCTCCTACTGGCTCTGTGTTGACTTCAGACACCTCAATGCTCTGACAAGGAAGTCTAAGTTTCCTGTGCCGGTGTTTGACCAGTTGATGGATGAGCTAGCAAACGCTAAGTGCTTCTCAACATTGGATCTTCGAGCGGGTTTTCACCAAATACTGTTGCAGCAAGGTGAAGAATTCAAGACCGCTTTCCAGACTCACCTGGATCAGTACGAGTTCAGAGTGATGGCGTTCGGCCTTACTGGCGCACCCGGCACATTTCAGGGTGCAATGAATGGTACTTTGGCTCCAGGTTTACGCCGCTTCGTGTTGGTTTTCTTCAATGATATTCTCGTCTACAGCCCCACCTTTGAAGCCCATGTCGACCATCTGTGGCAAGTTTTTCAGTGGTTACGCGCCGATCAGTGGAAGCTCAAGCTCTCGAAATGTACCTTCACTAGGGAGTCCATCTCCTACTTGGGTCATATCATCAGCAGCCAAGGCCTTTCCACGGACCCAGCCAAGGTGCAAGCAGTGCTCGAATGGCCCGTTCCATCTTCAGTACGAGAGCTCCGAGGTTTCCTGGGCCTTGCCGGCTATTACAGGAAATTTGTGCGTCATTTTAGCATCATTGCCAAGCCTCTAACAGATCTCCTGAAGAAAGATCAGTTGTTCATATGGACCTCAAACCATGAGTCTGCCTTCTCTGTGCTGAAACAAGCTCTCTGTACTGCCCCCGTCTTGGCGTTGCCAGATTTCAGCTTGCCCTTCCACATTGAAACTGATGCTTCCGGGTCAGGAATTGGAGCAGTTTTACAGGAGAATGGGCACCCCATAGCATTCATTAGCAAAGCTTTAAGTCCCAGGAATCAAGGGTTGTCAGTCTACGAGAAGGAATATCTCGCTATATTGATGGCTATCTGTAACATCCTGGCCCAGGGCTTAATAGGATTAATAGGATACTTGTACCAACAAGTTGTAACTTTTTTTCTGGAAGCCCATCTCTTAAGAACTCCAAGGTTAAGCTTGCTTGGTCTAGAGCGATGGGTGACCGACCGGGAAGTTCTTCCCGGAGGCGCATGAGTGAGGACAAAGCGCGCAGAAAAGACTGGTGTTGGTCTGTGAGGGCAGTCTTTGTCCTAGGAAAGCTACCAGATATAAGCTGGCCTGGCCTCGAGAAGGCGGGACGTTACAGAATGGTATCAGAGCCGACTCTCGCGGTTTCACGGGCGCGTGTGTCGCAGTTGCGTAGGCATGGTGCGCATGGCTGGTGTGGATCCGGCGTGGTCACACAGCATGGCACATGCGCTGGCTCTGGACACACGGACGTGGCCAAGAGAGGACGCTCCTGGCTTGGGATTGATCGATGAGGACGTCGATCTCTTAAGGGAGTGAGGATGTAACATCCTGGCCCAGGGCTTAATAGGATTAATAGGATACTCGTACCAATAAGTTGCAACTTCTTTTCTGGAAGCCCATCTCTTAAGAACTCCAAGGTTAAGCGTGCTTGGCCTGGAGCGATGGGTGACCGACCGGGAAGTTCTTCCCGGGGGACGCATGAGTGAGGACAAAGTGCGCAGAAAAGACTGGTGTTGGTCTGTGAGGGCAGTCTTTGTCCTAGGAAAGCTACCAGATATAAGCTGGCCTGGCCTCAAGAAGGCAGGACGTTACACTATCAAACAGTGGCGTCACTACTTGCTTCAAGGCGAGTTCTTTATTCACACTGATCATCGCAGCTTAGTCCATCTAAATGAACAGCGGCTACATACTGCATGGCAACAGAAAGTATTCTTCAAATTGCTTGGGTTACAGTATAAGATTCTCTACAAGAAAGGCTCTGAAAATGGCGCTGTAGACGCCCTATCTCGCCGAGTGCACCCAACCATGAGCTATGCTATATCTTTAGTCTCCAACAATTGGCTCGATGAAGTTGTCCAAGGATACTATTCTGACCAAGCTGCTATGGATCTGTTGTCTCAGCTGGCTGCCAGCCTCGATAGCCGCCCTCCATTTTCTTTAATCCAAAGAGTCATCAGATACAAGAACCGTCTGTGGCTGGGTTCTAATAAGTCGATGCAGCTTAAAATTATGACAGCCCTACATAGCAGTCCATTGGGTGGCCACTCAGGATCACCAGCGACATACAGTAAGATTAAAGCATTGTTCTTCTGGCCTGGTATGAAATCTGACATTTGGGCTTATGTTCAGTCATGTGCTGTGTGTTTGCAAGCCAAGCCGGACCGATCCCGATATCCAGGCCTCTTGCAGCCACTTCCAGTACCGTCTGCTTCTTGGGAAGTTGCCTCGATGGATTTCATCGAAGGGTTGCCACAGTCTGGCTCGTTCAATGCAATATTAGTAGTGGTGGATAAGTTCTCCAAGTTTTCACACTTCATTCCACTGCGCCATCCTTTTACAGCAGCCTCTGTTGCCAAGATTTTCATGGACCAAGTGTATCGCCTTCACGGTCTTCCTCGAGCTATTGTCTCCGACCGCGACCGCATATTTACCAGCAACTTTTGGAAATCTCTGTTCAAGGCAGCAGGCTCCGAGCTTCAGTTCAGCTCCGCCTACCATCCATAGACGGACGGTCAGACAGAGCGTGTCAACCAGTGCCTCGAGACATTTCTTCGCTGCTTTGTGCACACTTGCCCCGCTCAGTGGAGTCGTTGGTTGCCACTCGCTGAATTCTGGTATAATACATCTACACATTCAGCGCTGGGACGTTCCCCCTTTGAGGTCTTATATGGTTTTCCTCCACGCCTGTTGTCGGTGAACTTGGATGAGGTGGCTTCAGTGCCTGAACTTCACAAATGGATGGCTGATCGAGAGCTCATGCATACTGTTGTCGAGCAGCACTTGCTCCGTGCCTAGGCTCGCATGAAACGCCAAGCTGATAAAGGCCGTTCTGAGCGTCAATTCTTTGTGGGCGACATGGTGTTCTTGAAGCTCCAACCCTATATTCAATCATCACTGTTCCACCGCTCCAACAACAAATTTTTTTTTCAAGTTCTTTGGGCCATTTCAAGTCATTCAAAAGGTTGGTCCAGTTGCATACAAGCTGCTACTTCCACCAGGCGCTGCTGTCCATCCGGTCTTCCACGTCTTGTAGCTGCGTTCTTCTTCAGGCAATCAGCAGGCATCGCCATCACTACCTTCTGACTTGCAGCAGTTTCAGTTTCCGCTTCGGGTGCTGCAACGCCGCTAGACATCCGGGGCTTGACCTGTGGCGCAAGGCCTTATCCAGTGGTCTCATTCACCTCCGAAGCTGTCTACTTGGGAGCCGCTCAAGCAACTTCGTCAACAGTTCCCGCGAGCACCAACATGGGGACATGCTGGTTCTGAAGATGGGGGGAATGTTAGCAGTATGCCCCTACCCGTACCCATGATAGGTGAAGACGTCGCGCCTGGAGCTGAAGAGGAGGCTACTGTGGCTGTCCGGCCCAAGAGACTGCGTCGGCCCAGTACAAGAATCATTGGCCCAATGTGGTAAGTCTAGTCCATGTATTAAGTAGGAGCAAGGAGAGAGGAGAGGGTATAGATGATAGACAGAAAACTAAACTCTGCTTCTGAGAAATCCGGCCATCGCGCCGTTCACTGCTTTGTTCTTCCTGTTCTTCCTTTTTCAATAATTTCTCCTTACAGAAGCATGAGCAGGAAAGTGGTGTATCACCATCAGCAGTGGACGCCAACTCTTTGGAGAACAGCAAGATCATAGAGGACGACCTGTCCAAAGAGAGAGACCACGATTCAGAGTCGAGTGACGATGACGATGACGGTGTTGAGTCACCGGGGGACGATGCACTCGTGGATCAGATGAACGGACTGCTGATCCATGGCCCCACATCGTCGTTCAACCGGGATCAGCGCGTCCAGAAGAAGAAGAGGGCTCTGCTGAAGAAATTCGGGAACCTACTGAAGAAGAAAGCTCACTTCACTAAGCTGAGTAGTCACTCTCACTCCTAGCTACCGGCGGTCCAGACCCGCGTGTCAGTGACACCGGGTAATTGCACCTCCAATTTAATGGCAAAAAAAACACTGAATGGGGGGTACCTGAGCAAAGGCCTTTCTTTTATACAATGATGAGTATGTGATTATGGTTTGTTGGTTTATGAACAATTTTTGCAGCTAGGAGCCTAAAGGAGAAGGCATCTGATCTGTAGTGGCCGGAGATTCAAGAGAGCGACTGGCATTCCATTCCTTCCAATTAGTTTCTTCTGTACTGATGTTGCACATCCTTCAGCAATTATTCTTTGGTTGTTAAAATGTCAACTCAATTATTATCAGAGTCTGTACCGTGGCTGAATAATGCTCTGGATTGCTATGACAACTATCTATACTAAAGCTAAGATACTACATATTCACACTATTTAATGTTGCTGAATCATGGTGCCTATTGCTGAATCTCTAAAGAAACAGTACAAAGTCTATCATATTACTATCTTTCATAGAGAGCTGTTGCCATCTGCATTAGCCTAAACATTTCAGAACTACTCCGTATGACCTAAAACGATCGAATTCCTCCCGTCTGTGACCGAGGCAACACAGAGAGAAGGAGATCGAGCAGAGAAAAGTAAGTGCAAGTGCAGCAAAGGGGTGGAGGAAGGTAGAGCTTGAGGTGACGGGTTACCATGGCACACAGACGAGATCATATGCACGGCTGCGTCCTTCCTGTCGCTGTTGTTCCGGCCCGTCTGGCGCCTGGTGTCACGGGCAACCTGCCAGCCGGCCGGCGGCTTGCTCCAGCGACCAGTTCCAGGCCAAATATTCCAGGCGGCGGCCCTTAGCTTGAGGAGTTTGAGATGGCAAGCAGCCATCGCTCTCATCATTCCGGCGCCCACTCAGATGCACAAGGCTGGCACGTCCCCGTCCTTCGTCTCCTGCAAAAACAGCGGCAGTGCTGTGCTTTACTAGTTCCTATAATCGAATCCAGATTAAAGTATCATCATCAGTAAAGATTACACAGATTAGGACTGATTTTACGCATCCAGTGCTGAAATTCTTGCAGGTTCGGCCAAACAAAAGCAGATGGCGGACGGATAGGTGTGTGGACCAAAGCGCGTCGCTGTCGTCACACTCTAATCGGCTGCTTAATATTCTCCGGTCTCTTTTGGAAGTAAGTGCCCTCCGATTTCTACCGGAGAACAAAGGAAAAAGGCGACGAGGTATACTCTGGTAAACAAGTGGTAGTACAGTAAATAAGTGATGATGAGACCATGACAGCCACTCAAGTTTCTTTACTCGGATATTTACTCGGATTAGTGCCAGATCAACAGACAGATCTGCAAGCGAGCCGGCCTCTGTCAGTAACCAGATGTCGATGGTTTCAGATTTTATTGACCAATGACCAGATCCAGTCTACCCTCTCCACACACACGATGACACAAGGAGCCAGAGCATCGCTGCTAGCTCTCCAGGCTCCAGCTCCATGCAAGTCAACGATCTGTGGGGACGACACAAGAAAAGGAAAAAGAAAATTCCACTGCATTTAAATGGAATATGCCACATCAATTCAGTTCCTTTGCTTGGCTTCAGAAATTTGTAACTAATTTCCCAAATTTTCGGCGGACTTGCTTGTTCTTCACGCGGGCACGCCACACACAAGCAAATTAATCAAAAGGATGTCCATTGAAATTATCTACTACATATACAAGTAACTCAATCAGGGTAGATGCCTTTGTCACACTCTTTTTTTCTTTTTCTTCTCTGAGGGTACAGCTTGCATTGCGAGACAAATAAAACAAGGAAATGATGAAGGGTGTGAGAACACTTCAAGCATATCCATACCATTCTCAATGCTTCTAAGTCAACCAAAGATAACAGACATGGGACACATGCTTGCCAACCACCAAATCCCATGATAGTTCAGACTTCATACAGATCAAATTAACAAATGTCAACACACAAAAAAAAAACACTTCAGAAATTATCCAGAACTAGTCTCTCGATCCGTTAGCACCAACTGGACGTGAGCACAAACTTCAGTAGACCATCTAGAATCCATAGGCCCCAATAAAAACCAGGCACAACAGCGCCAAAGCGCATAATGTTTATGAATCTAAAGTATTTCTTTCTGGGCCTAGGTAAACCAACAAGATCAGTACACCTTTCCATTCCGGTGGGCAGAATGGTGAAGTGGCGTAACACCAAATATTAGATCTCAGGACTCACATCCACGGACACATTACCGCATTACAGAGCATGTATGCATCAACAGAATGATTCACCTATACCATGAGTACCAATATCGTGGAAAGGGGCATAATGCAAGAAAATAACAGACAACTTGCACATAAACCATCTTGAACGTTGTTATAAGTAGTCATTTAAGAATCAGAATTGTGCAAGGATTTGAATTGGTAGCTGCTCTAAGTTCATCAGCAACATGCAAACCATAGTTTAGAGTCCAGTGGAACCTCTAAAGGAGGGAATACCTCAAACATTTTGTTAAGATTTAAAGGATCGACTTGCTACATAGAATCATTGTATACATTTTCACACATGGATTACTTACAAAATGAAACAGTGCAGAAATAACTTCGGCAATGGTTTCTAGAGTAGTATTTGTAGAACATTTGTACCCAAAAAAAAATCTAATTAGAAGAAGATGCTGTGCACAAATAATACTAGTTGGAACAACAAGGACCACCCTTTGATTATTCCCTCTTTAGCACTGGATACCAAGGGGGTCAAGTAGAATATTTCGTATATTAATTCTAAACAGAGGACACAAACAAACTATAATATGCCACACAGCATATAGCTACAAAATGATATACAAAGCATGAGAACTCCCACTTGGAAAGATACTTGTTTTCTGGAACTCATGGCATAGTGTTCATCATAACCCAGAAGACCATTCAGATAGCCTCAGAGTTCCCACTAGGAAAAGGACCTAACCTTGGGGACTCCAAGCATAGTATGCATCAAAGGACACCACTTGATGAAAAATCAATCAAGACAATTATAGGGCATTGAAAAATTCAAAGATATGCTATAAAAGGAATGTGTCCCCAATAATCGAATAACCTTATGGGTACTTCAACTATTGTAGGTAAGAAAGAAAATAAGCTAGTAAGGCATACAAAGTCTGTACAACTGTAACAATGTGAATAGACTTCCTTTAATATCCTGACATAGGCATGGACAATATTATCTTATCCTATGCTAGCCCAGGCAGTAACTAGGAGCCAATATTTGCTATCAGAAATCCAAATACCAAAGGGTGGTCCTTGCAAAGAAGTGCTGCTTATGTCGATTGCCATGTTGAACTGCGTATGACCCATTTAGAGATCAGAAAACGCTACTGTCACACTGCCAAAAGGAGCAAAAGAGCAACCTTTGGATCATATATGGGCACAATTACCACAGGATACCATGATTCTGTGAGTAGTAACTTATAATCATAACAGCGTGTCAATCTTAAAGACTAAGACCTTCAGTAGTTCATGATAGGGATCACTAACATTTGTTTGATGGTGATTTTCTGACCAGATTATGTCCGGGAAGTTAATCTTCTCAACCAATATGTAATAAGGAAAGAGAAAAGAATAGGGAGAACATTCCATGCCTAATAGGCAGACCAACAATATCCATCAGTTTGAGATTTGTCAGAAAGAGCTATTCTTTCATGAACTACAGGTTTACAATTACAGATTTCCAAGCCTAGTCACTCGAGAATCTAAACTAGAACATGCCCAGTTTAATCTGTCCAGAATTTGCATCTAAGAAAAGTGAATGAATTGAAATGTTCCCCAGTTATACAATTACAAATATATAACCAATCTCCTTTACCGAGACCTTACAGACAAACAGACTTGACTAATCATCCACAGAAGCAGTAAGTAGCAGCAACAAATATCGGTGTCCAAAGTTACAACCCACCTGTGTGTTTCTCCAGCCAACTCCAGGCTCCGGCGGACGACCCAACTGACCTCACCGTGGCTACGTCCCTACCGTCAAATGTTACACGGCCGCCTTGCTCAGGACTGTCAAAGGCAGCCTTGCTATATATCTCTCCACCTTGGGCTAAGGATCGGCAAGAAGCCTGATGGAGAAAGGAGCCCAGACGGCGACTGCGGGAACCAGAGACCCGGCGACGGCGGCGGCGGCATGGGCCCTGGGCCAAGGATGCCGGTCCCCGGCAACGGAGACAGCGCGGGGAAGTTGGGCGTGAACAGCGGCGGGTGCTGAAACCCCGGCGAGAGTAGCGGGTAGGGCGACCTGGGCGTGGGCGAGAGCAGGTTGAGAAAGCCGCTTGGGGAAGGGAGTATCCCGGGCGACGGCACCGGCGGCGGAGGCGGGGGATGAGGATGCGAAGGCTGGGGGTGAGGGTGTGGCGGCGGCGGCGCTTGTCCCGCAGCTGCAGCCGCCGCCGCAGCAGCAGCAGCAGCGGCCGCGGCCGCGGCGCCCGGTGGGGTGGCGCTGAAGAGGGAGTTCTCGAGGATGCGCATGTACGCGGAGACCGGGGAATCAGCCCAGGCGGGGCCGGGAGCGGGCATGTGCTGTGGCTGGTGGGGCTGCGGCGGCGGCGGACGGTGGAAGACGGGGTTGTTGTGGTTAGGGTTGTGGGGGACGGCGTGGTGGTTGGGGTGCACGGGCGGCGGCCGCGCAACGGGGGTTGCGATTGGGGGCGGGCGGATCCTCTGGAGGCGCATGGAGGGCGTCTTGGCCTGCGACTGCGGCGGCGGCGGCGGGCGGTGGGCGAACTGGTGGTGCTGCTGCTGCTGCGGCGGCGGCGGCGGGGACGGGGTGCCGGCGGTGAGCTGCTGCACGATGTCGCGGAACTGGTTCTTGCTGATGTTGTAGACCTGAGGCTGGGGCTGGGGCGGGCGGTTGGCGGCGGGCTGCGGCTGCGGCGGCGGCGGCGTGGCCTTGCGGATGGAGCGGCCGAGCTTGTTGACGCCGAGGTGCGGGTTCTGGCTGGCGGCGGTGGTGGTGCTACTGCTGCTGCTGTTGCTGGTGGTGCGATCCATGGCGACGGATCGGGGGTGATGAGGAGCCGATTGATTGGGTGGTCAACTTTGGGAGGAGCAAGGGGGTGAGGGCATGGGCGCGGTCCGCGGCGAGTTGATTGGGCTGGGCGTGGCGTAAGCGGAGGGGGGAGGAGGAGGGGGCGGTCACGGTGGGGGAGCAGATCACCTGACGTCGCCCTCCGTGACTGCTCCCTGCAGTCGATGCATATCTGCCGTTCACTGCAATCCAAGGGAGCAGCTGAGCTCAGGCCTTGCACCTCCTTCGCACGCTGCGTAGGCCCAACAACGAGACGTTTCCCTCGCTGAGCCCAGGCGTGGCACCTCTTCCGCGTGAGGGAGCCGTGAGGACTGAGACGGCGATCATCAGCTGTTGCGCTGCTCGTGCTCAGTTGCCGTTGCTCGTGCTACAACTAAAGCCTGAATTTTTTATTTTTGAAGATCGTGTACTCCTCTGAACCCTGAACTTTTGAAGCTACAGCTGTTGCACCTGGCATGTAGCAGCCCACAGCAGCGTCGCCCCTTGCGTGCTGTGCAGTGGAAACTGGCAGACGGCGGCCACGACGCAGGACCAGCCGCAGCACCTTGCGACGCCCATTGGTGACCTTCCGTGACCTTGCTGTGCAGTCCTCGCTCGCATAGCTCGACAGATCAGGAACCATCCACGCAGGGAGCGTCGGCAGCAACAATGGCGGTGCGGCCAACTCGTGCGGGCGGAGCGAGTTAGGCGGCGGCGGCGCGGTGTTCTTGCGCGTGTATTGGCGTGCTCTTGCGCAGTTTACTGTCCTCATGGGCTTAGATGGGCTGCTGGGCTGCTAGGCTTAGACGACCTGCTGCGAAGGGAACGAGCTGGACGCTTCGATGCTGGCGGACGGCGTGGATTGAGCGACTGCCGGGAGCAGTCGTGGAGGGCGACGTCAGGTGATCTGATTCCCACGGTGGACGGGACGCGCACGGAAGAGGAGGGCGCAAGTGGAGGAGCGGAGGCGGAGCGAGTGAGTAGTAGGTTGCTTCGCTTCAGGGGCGAGGGAGACCAGCGCGATTGACTTCGCCTGTGCCGCTGCCGCCGATGGATCGAGTGGCAGAACTCGCAGTGGGCTGCCTGCTGGCGATTCTGCTTCACACTGCCCCGATACCGATACCACGTTTGAGAGTCCGTTTCCCCCGCAGCAATACGTATTTTGGACTCTGGACTGGCACAGAGTGGTACTGCTTCACCTTCACCCAGCTTTCGCCCTATCTTTTCCTGTAATTATCAGAAGCAACCGTGAGTTATGGTAGTGACGAGGATGGAGGTTAGTGACCATGAGCAACAGGCAACAACGAGTATCACGGGAATGTCTACTACGAGTACGCTTTCGTTGCCGCGTGCTCAATGCTGAGGTGTTGCTGACCGATTCGCTGAATTCTCTACAGCAAATCGCATTCATCAGTGTATTTATTTAGTATAGTGTCAGTGGGACCTCAGGATGAGACTCTACGTGGAAGCTAACCACAACTAGCCTACGGGTTATTCGTTTAATTTAATACTCCGTATTATTAATCCCGACGCTGCAGGGCGTGTCTTCTCCCTGTCACCTCGATGGCGAGTGTGTACGCTGGTACTAAGCGTGCGCGTCGGCATGCCCGCCAAGGGAGGGCAACTCAACAAGCAGCCCACGTTTACTGGCCACTTGATGCCTCCTGGCTAGCAACTCAACAAGCAGCCCACGTTTACTGGCCACTTGATGCCTCCTGGCTAACACCTAACAGTTGAGTTCCTCGTAATGATAATCCAATCTATTGTGGATACAACTGACCGATAGCCACATCTCTTTTCCAGATTTCCCCTCACTCTCCCTCCGTATTTTCTAAGTACTTCCGATAGCAGGGCTTTGCCGTGTTCTCGAATTCTTCTGCCTTATTGCTATTCTTTGCTTCGAGCTTCTATGGTGCTATTTATAGCATCTTTATGTCAGTTCTTTACAAGGGTTAACTGACAGTAATGTGCCACTTGCCCACTAGCGATTGGAGGCGTCAATGATGGATGGTTTAAAATCCGCAATGATATATTATTTGTGAAAAGTAATATAGTAGAGGCTAAGACTACAAGTAACTAACCAGTCAGTTGTATATCTGTAGTACAAGCAGCTCTACAAATTTGGTTTTAGCCCTGTGCACTAATTCACCGTGGATCGAGAGATTTGGCGTCTTCGATTTGCTCTGTCGGTCACTTGTTCGAGCACTGATGAACTCACTCGCGCTCACTCTCTCCCTCTCCACAGCTCTCTGTCGCCCTCGCCGCGGAAGAGCCGAGCGCCCGCCGAGCAACCGAGCAGCTCCGCCGTCGCCTAGCGCCCGCTCCACTGCGCCATTGCCGCCTCCATCTCGCAGCTAGCTTAGCCGTGTTCCCCTTTACCTCCTCAACGTGGTTGCAGCGCCGGACGAGCTACGGTGAGGGCGAAATCGCCGTTCCCGTCCTTGCCGGAGAGCTCGGCTTCCATGGCCGCCTCCACGGCGAGCTCGCCGCTGCTTGGCTCGCGTGTGCATTGCTTTTGGTTCCTAGCGTTAGAGCTCGGTCAGGGTGTAGGCTAGCTAGTGGCATGACCTTACCATGAATGGATGTCTCGCCGATGCGGAACACGATGCGCAGCGCCATCGCGCTCTCACCGCCGCGCTACCGCGCACGTGGACGAGCCTCGTCGGAGCATCCCACCCAGCCTAGGTTGCCTCGTTAGATCCGCGTCGTCACCATGGAGCTTGTGCGCTCCTCGCCTGGCCTCGCCGTGGCCTATAACGACCGGCGTACCGCAGCGCCGTGCCGACGTGCCGCCATGGCCGGTGACAAGGTGGCTCCTGTGCGTCCGCGAGTCCACCACCTAGGTCAATCGATGCGGATTTTGTGAGTAGGTCATGTTGGTGTAGTCAGTTCACCGGAGTGCTCGCCGTCGGCGAGATAACACCGGCCGACCGCCGTACTCTGCTTTGGCTCACTGACGGGTGAACCTCGCTGACCCGTGGGTCCCCTCTGTCACCGACTGCTATTTAGGGTTTCTGTTATTCTTTTACAGATTTTTGTACCAACTTTGAAAATTCATAAGTTGAGTTGTAGATGTCCATTTTTGGTGAACCAAAATTTTTTGTGTTCCTTATGAAGTGTAGTATTTTATAAAAATATGATATCTACAGTTCTAATATTTTTATTGGTGAATAAAATATGGCTAGATAAGTGCTTTTTGAATGCTTACAATTTTATAAAATGTGTAACTTGAGCTAGGAATGTGATAAAATGGTGATTCCAATTTTTCTGGTCTTGTATTGACATGCTCTAGCTAGGAAAAATATTAAGCTTGCAGTAAACTTGATTGAAATATGTTTTTTTCTATTTATCTATTAATAAATGGTGTTTCTGAAGAAAATTATAGGGATAAAAATATGTAATATTTTGCCCTGCAAATTTTTGTACAGTATTATGACACTATTATAAAGCTAAGAAAAATATAGAATCTGTTATTTGATACTTTCCTATAGGGATAACTATTTTTACTAAAATAGACCTTGCTGGCTTGTCATTTTTGTATAGGATGTTATACATGTCCAAATGGTATAAAATTTTCACAGTAGTCTATTGTGAGCACTAGAAAGCTACTCTAATTTTATGAAAATTTATTGTGCACATTTGGTATGTGTTTGTTATTTCCCCTAATTATCTAATTAAATTAATAAATGTATTTAAATAAATAAATTGTGCTTGACCATGATGTTTTCTATGGTGATGGTGATGCATATGAACTGTGGGTATTCATAGTAAGGCTTAGAATCAATTGGTTGTATGTAACTAATTAATTATCACTTTATAATTCAAATAAAGGGATGCATGTATAGTTTCGGTTATGTGGATGATTTTATGTTGATAATGGCCTTTTTCTGTAAAACTTATTAATAACAAAGTTGTAGATAACTTACTAATCTACCTTGTGTTAAATTTTAATGGCCATAGGCCTTAGGGTTTAAGAGTTTTGGCTGTTAGAAGTTTGCTGCCCTAATTGTTTGTTCTCTGGACAGATTTGATTGACTGAATTTTTTTACCTAGATAACTATGGAATCACATCAAGAGTATTAAAAGAAAGTTGTAGACAATTTCATAAGCTTTCTAGAATATCTACAATCATATGATTTTGATGCATATAACTCCAGTTATGGTTAAAACAAGTAGCTGCTATTTTGTGGTTCGATAAATGAATTACAGAAGTGTTTGCTGCAGAAGTGTTTGCTTAAGTAATAGAGAAGAGATATGCACCTACTCAGTAGAATATGATGCACTTGTATTACTTTAATACCATACTATTGAAAATACTTACGATGATGTATTCGTCATGTTTTATCGTGTTATACGTGTCATCATACAACATTCGCGATATCTTATGCCATATTCATGCATATAGGATCCATCGAGGAGATAACGTTGCTGGAATTCAACGAAGAAGAAGAAGGGGATCAACAGGAGACTCCTCAAGCCGCAGCTCCAGAAGAAGAGGAGCAGACTCCAGAAGAGCTCCCTGAGTGCCTAAATCACCGCCCTACTTCTTTCCTCAAAGGCAAACCCCGAAACATTATAAGTCTCCCAATGTTTTACAAAATACTACTTAAATCCTTTATGATTGATGCATTAGATTATAAGAGTTGACTAGAAACACTTGATGCATGGAACTACCTTGTCCAGATATATACACTTTTAATCCTATGTAGGTCCAAGATCGAATATATGTTTAGCCATGCTTAGATCGGTAGAAGTTGGGTGATTTCCTGTCACCTGCGAGATATAGGTGGATACTAAAACACGGTTGGCTATATTTGCTATCGTGAAAAAGAACCATGGGGTAATGTAAATGGAGGCCGGGCGGAGTCCATGTGTGGGTTGACTCATGTAATTCCATCTGTGCCGATTAAGGATCATACCGTTGTTGGACCTTTTGACAAGATTGAACGCATGTCTATCACTTAGCTGGCCGAATAACTCGTTCCGCCCGCGAAGCCGAGGAGCTCAACTCAGGTCAGGCCCTGCTCTGTCAAAGTGCGCACTCGGGATGGTAGTAAGGATGTGTAGGGAGCTAGGTGTGAGCCCAAGGGCAGGCCGGCCTTGAACATCCTGGCAGCTGGTTGTCCCTGATTGTGCGGCGCTGGGCAAACCCGCGAAATGTGGACTTGAGTTGTACCAAAGGTTACCTGAGGTGACCGTTGATCTGGTCTACCTGGGTTTGTGTTAGGAATAAATTCCCAGCTGGTTGAAATCGATTCGAATCGCTGTCTCTCCCGGACAGTGAGAAACTTGGCTAGCTTCAACCTCGTAGTAATTGTATTATAGAATATGATGGTTCGGATAAACATGGAATTACTATACCTACTATGATTACTATTGTATGTTATCAAATGATATATTACATGTTTGGCACAGGATAGTTGCTAATCTAGAGATGAATAGCTATAATTAACCTGATGACCAAAGTACAACCGTATAACTGAGTTAATTGCTTTTTATGCAAAATATTGTCAAGCTACCTCCACTTATAAAGTCTTGCATAATCCTTGGAGTCAATTTATTTCTGGTTTATGACGGGTAAGTCTAGCTGAGTATCTTCTCGTACTTAGGGTTTTATTCCCATTGTTGCAGATGGTACCATCTATCATGGCTATGCAAGAACTGCTTCTATCCCGCCGTGGATGAGGAGTGAGCCTTGGGCAGGCATCTTTAATAATCCTTCTATATGCTTTTGTGGATTGTGATCATGAGTTGGCACTGTATTTGCACTATGTGACAAATGCTAGTTTCGAACTTAATTTGCTTCCGCTACTATCTATCAAACTTGGTTTGTAATAACTCTATTTCGTACTCTGATGAATGAACTGTATCTGTGAACTTTATGTAATTTATGTAATATGTGACATGTATGTTGAATTATGTATGATCTTGGTTGTATGTGGATCATTTATCGAGACCCGTTGTGGTACCAAACGGACTACCGGGTTTATATGGGCTCAAGTATGACAGTGCGACCGCTTGCGGGCCGCCATTGTACTTGTGCTATTATAAATTGGTCGGTTCTGCGACAACTTCGAGAAAACATTTGGGACCATTATTGGCAACCTGATTACTTTGGTTCATTAAGTTTAATTCTTACTTTTGTTGTCCCCTTTATAGTATAGATGTTGTGTTTAGATAATAATTTATTTATGTTTAAGGCATCTCCTATGAATTATTGTCGTAGCTAGCAAGTGTTGATAGCCACGACTGACTTACGTATTCTGCCACTTTCGAGATGGTTCTTAAAGCATAGGGCCTTATGTTGGGACTGTCTAACATCCTTCTCATCCCTTTCTACTCCTAGGTTGGTGAAATGGATCTTTGGATGGCTAGAGAGGGATAAATAGTCTAATTTAAAAAAATTATATAAGACACAACATATGCAAACTCGTTAGAAACAAATGAGGACAAGTGTAGAGTGATCAAACCACACAAGAGGATGGCACAAGATATATCTATGTGGTTCGGTGACTTATCGGTCACATGCGTCCGCGTTGAGGCAAGTCAAGGATCATCGATCCTTTACAAACTCAACAACCCCTCGAGGTTGGCTCCGACGTGAACACTTGTCTTCAGTTTGCTCAATCACAATGTGCTTGTCTAAGCCCCGATTCCACTAAAGTTGCTCTTTGCCAACTCTGGCGAGGATGGGCACAAGAGCTCCTCACAATCATCTCCGGAGCACTCACAATCTTCAACTGAGTGCCTCAGCAGAGTCACCGATGCTCCAAGCCATTTAGGCGTGGCGAAAACCACCTAGAGTAATAACAAAACCGTAGCGAACAGGATCACCTAGTGCCACATATGATGCTATCTCTGAAAGTAAATGCACTGGATCACTCCAATCTCACAGAGAATGCAATCACTAGCAAGAAAATATGACTGGAGATGTTTTAGAGACCCAATTCATCAATCCTCCTTTCGGGTCTCCACATCCAAAGATGACACATGTGTGTGCCAATGACCCATGCCCATGATCGATCGGTGAACATGCTCTCATTGTCGCCTAGATTTTAGCGAGGTTGACAGAGATGCCACTTGAACGTGGATGTCACGGGGAAGCAAGGACAATAGGGAAGTACTCCGGATTGGCAACAAGTTCAATGAGCTTGTTGGATAACTTGTGGATGGTCTTTGGCAACGCTTGTTCCTTAGAGTCCGAGTTGATGAAGCTGGCCCGGATGGCAGGGAGGACTTGTGCTCTCCACAAGGCATCTGGTCCTATAAGCTCTCTTCAGGATTTTATAGCTCGGAGCAACAATAATAAGTTGCCATGAGCAAGTTTATAGAACAAAATGTTTGGTCCTTGTTACCATGTGAGAGGTGGTGTAATACGATGCATTATTCCGAGCCCTCCGTGTAGAAACAACCCATAGCGTGACGCTTGCTTGACTTACAAGAAAGAACAAATACAAATCTAGCCTACAAACAACATGGAGCCGTGATAAGTGAAACTGTAAACTGAGACAAATTTACCAAGAGACGAACCACACCACCACACAACATAACAGAGACAAAAAGATTAATGTAACGGAAATAAGTTATTTTAGGGGCAATTTACCAAGCTTTACTGCAACTGCAAAAGTGAAACTTTACTGCAACTGCTACCCATGATTTGCAGGAAATTTTAGTTATTTTTTTTTTCTTAAAAAATAGGGAAATTATGGCACGGTGTGACGTCAATATTGCTGTAAAACCAGCCGCCGTCAATTTCATGACAGGTGTAACAAGGAAAGCTAAACTGATTGCACCAGGCAGTGCAATGCGTAAACAAAGGTGTCTGCGTGGACATGCAGTGCAACGGACACAAACGTCAAAAGAAATTGGGCGAGTTTAACGCGATGCCATGAAGAAAATCACAAGTAAACAAAACGAGAGTCAACACTCAGCAGGCCATCTGCACATGTCGCTTTCCGTCCTATCTGTCGATCCATCTCTTTGATTTCTCTTCCTTCAGCTCCAGTTTCTTCCATCTAAAGAGCTGGGTAGTTAACGCCGCACGGGGAATTAAACGGCTTGCCATTTCCCTGGAGCCGTTCCCCCCAAGGATGTAAATTCTTTCACCACGGAGAGATGAAACTAATAAAATCTCTTTTATCTGAACTACTTGGAAAGGGACATGTGCTCAACCGGATATCTTTGATTTGCTCTGAAATGGTTTTTGCCACAGTGTATGCTAATTTTCCAGGAACAAAACACCATACGGAGACAGCATAAAGACTTGCCATGCAATCGAATGCCACAAAACATATTTAACTCAGTAACCGGGAAATAGTATATTGCATTTCAGAATATTTGAATCGGTAAAAGAGTTATTTGTTCTCTGAAGAACGGAGACATGAATGAATCAACCAAAATACAGAACCGGATTGTAGAAACAGAGCCCCCCCCCCCCAAAAGAATTTTGGCTGGTGTCAGGGAAAGACAACCACAATCTGAACACAACTGACCATTCTTATTCCTCGTCATCCTCCTCGTCGTGGAAGCGCAGGTGCCTCCCCTCCGGCACCGGCAGCCCCCTGAGCATCAACGCGCTAAGCTCCGCCCTCGCCTCAGCTGCGTCCGCCACCTCCTCGCGCTCGATCTCGTCGTCACTGTTGTAGATGAACCTGGTGTGCTTCCCCTCGAACTGCGGCAGCCCGGCCTTCTTCTCCTCTTCATCCAGCACGGTCATCCTGTTCATCTCCTCGCACAGGTCATCGTAGCAGTCGTCGTCGTCGTCGCTGTCTTCTTCCCAGTCCTCCTCTTCTTCTTCTTCAGTGTACTCTGCCGCCAGCTCCTCCACGCCTAGCTCTTCTTCGTCGCCCTTCTCGGAGCTGGCATGGACCTGAATGGACCAGGCAGAGGGGCTGTCGTCCTCAGGTGACGATGAATTGTCCATGTAGCTGCCGGCGCTGCTCTCCTGGAGGGAGACGGATGACGCGACGACTGATCCATTGGATTCGTCAGACTTCTCAGGGGAATCGTCGAACACCAGCGCACGATTCAGCTGGCACTCGCCCAGCTTCTCCTCTGCCTGAGGTGGAGGCAGGGAAGCTGCAATGACCTGCACAACAACGGGAGCAGCAAAACACCTTAGGACCAAATGCAGTAGCGACTAGACAGACAGCTGCAGGAAAATTCAATCATATATCAAGATTACTACTTGCTGCTCGACTAGATGATATACATCAATTTGCAGTTCTGAAAGAGCTAGCATGCCATTGAGATTTGAGAACGGGCTAGATGCAGCTAACAATGCAAGAGACCTGACAATGCAGCATGAAAACACAGAAAATTCAATCATATATCAAGATTACTACTTGCTGCCACGCAGTTTCTACGACAGCCGACACAAGTTGGGAGAACTCTTGAATCAAACTTATCATACAGGTCGTGCAGAATTGCACCTAAACTAACATGTAAGTGCACAAAGAAGGTCAACGAATAAAGATACTAGATGAAATGGTACACAAGTTTCTGCATCAGATTGACAGAAGAACATGCGTTCCCTGATTGAAATTGGAAATCCAACCCTTGAATCAAATTTATCATACAGGTCGTGCAGAATTGCACCTAAACTAACATGTACGTGCACAAAGAAGGTCAACGAATAAAGATACTAGATGAAATGGTACACAAGTTTCTGCATCAGATTGACAGAAGAACATGCGTTCCCTGATTGAAATTGGAAATCCACTACTCATCAGAACAGATATATTGGATCAAATTTCTTCCATGCGTGTCGAATTGTAGACTGTTGCTCCTTGCGGAGTGGAAAATTTTCATCCATTGCTGAATCGACAAGAATCGACAACTACATTACCTGAAGCTTAGGAATCAGCAGTTCCTCTTCGTCGAGGACGCAGGGCACGACAGTGGCGCCATCAAGCTGGAGGAGGCCTTCCCTGGGCGCGGAGACGGGTCCGATCTGCGGCGTGTTGGCCGGCGTGGGCGCAAGAAGCTGGGCCGGGGACATGGAGACGCCGAGCAGCGCCTGGATGCGCGCGGGCCTGACGAGGGCGGCGGCGGCAGCGCAGCCCTGCTCCTCCTCGACCTTGTGCAGGAGCGCCTTGACCTGGCCGCGCAGGAGCGCCTCCCCGGAGCCGGGCGTGCGGCGCGGGGCCCTGCGGCGGGTCTTGGCGGCGGTGGAGGCGGGGGTGGTGTCGGTGGCTTGGAGGCCGCCCGCCGCGAGGCCGACGATGGGGGAGTCGTTGCTGATGTCGTGCAGGGCGGCGCGGGTCTGGGCATGGGTCTCCACCGCGGCGGCCTTCTTGGCCCGGGAGAAGAGGGCGGCGGAGTCTGGCCCGGCGGCGGCGCTCTTCTCTGCGGAGAATCGAAAGTGGGCATTGTCAGGAAACACATCCAAGAAACGCGTAGAGACTGAAGAATCGATCCGGCGATCAAGAAACAGAGAGGCGAGGTTGGGAGAAGAAGAGGACTCACGGGCGGATGCGGCGGCGGCTGCGGCGAGAGAGCGGGTGATCCTCCTGGTGGACAGCGGCGTCTCCATCTCCATCGGTGGGCACTTTCTCGGCGAGGTGAGTGAGAGGCGCGCGTCGCTGGCGAAGCGGAGGCTCGAGGAAAGAGACGACGTGCGAGGGAGCGGGGGTGGAGACGGCGGCGTTGGAGCTCGTGGGGTGGCAGTTTTAAAGTGTTGGGATTGTGGCAGGACAACGGTAATATGACCGTTGACGAGGAGACGGCGAAGGCGGAACGGCGCTGCTGTCCCTCTCCCTCCGTACTAGCGATTTTTTTAGCCATTTTTTTAAAAGTTTTTCATAAATATGTCCCGGTAGGTATGCTTTTAAAATCTGAACCCTTAGCTCGGCACCATCGTTGGTGGCGCCGAGCTTACACGTCTTGGCGCCATAGATTTTGACGCCTAGGTCATGGGCTCGACGCAGACGTGGTGGTGACTTGGCAGTGATCTTGGCGCCGTAGATCTTGGCGCCAAGCTTGGCGCCGTGGTTATTGGCGCCAAGCCTTGTCTTACGTATGGACCATCCCTTCCTTTCTCTCTTTCTCTCTCTACCGCTCCCGAGCCAAGGCGTCGCCAGCGCTGCCGCACCGCCGCGCCCGCCGCCGCACGTAGCCCCGACCGTCTGTGGCCCCAGCCCGCTCGCGCCGCCACGCGGAGCGCCGACCGTCCCACGCGCGCCGCCCTGAGCCGGCCTTCGCCGCCTCGTCCGTCCTTGCTCGCTGCATCCGCCGCGCGCATAGGCGCTCCCTCCGGCGACCCTGGCCGCGACACGGCCCCTGCTCCCAGCGTGCCGTGACCTCGTCGTCGATTCCGTCCTCCGTGTCCCTGTCCTGCTCCGGTCCCGACGTCCGCGTCCGCATCGCATCGTTGCATTGACTTGGACAGGTAAAATATTTGAATATGCAATGTAGGTACTTAGTTAGCTTGAATTGTAGTGCTACTTTGATTATTTAGTAGTTTCTAGTAAATTTGATGATGTAGGTAGTTGATTTAGTTAGTGAGATAGATATAGTTACATAAATATAGTTATATAGCTAGTGACATAGGTACATAGATATAGTTATTAGATAGCTAGTTGATTTAGTTAGTGAGATAAATATAGTTAGATAGGTAGTGACATAGTTATTTAGGGTGTAGTTGGTTAATATCTATTAGAGAGGTACTATATAGCAGCTACTTTGGACTAAACGAATTGTATTTTAATTTTTATTTGAACTACTAGATGGACAACCTAGTAAGCATATATCATGGAGGCACCGTAGAAAGAGATCGCTAAGGATATGTTGAGTTTGTTGAGATGCAAAGCGTGCCTGTGTTATTCAATGAGAAGCCTTCATTTAGTGAGTTGGTTGCAAGGGCTCGGGAGGAGCTACATTGCCTTGGAGCTGATGATGATGATGGCATCGCAGTGGAGGGTGTATTTTACCTGGTTCCCCTCCCAACATCCTAAGGAAGATGATCCTAATTGGGTGTGCAGACCAGTGAGAGAACTATGTGAGATCGGCTATGAAGTGCCAGTTCCAAAGTTTAGGCGTGGTTGTGCGTCGGGTGTTAGTTGATCCCATCCCTCATGGGTTTTCCCCACCAATGGGTCAGCAGGTGTAACACCTTGGGTGTTTTAAATACTAAAACCTGCCATGTCATCATATGCATTGCAAAGCTTTTGGTCTTGGTAAAAACTTTGATATGCATTCACTAAAACAAGTTTACATTTATGTTATAAGTGTTGTCTTGTATGGTTTGGATCAAGTTCAAAGTTTTGTTTGGATTTGGATTTCCAAAAACCCTGATTTCTAGTGATTTGTTTTACCTCAAAAAACCTAATTCAAAATCGAAGTACATTGGGCAGGGCAATGTACTTGGGTGTTTGTATTATGTTCTCGGACCGTGCTGCATGACTGTTGTTCAATGCGATGACGATAAGTAAATGCGTGGCCCTTGGGCAGGGCAATCCATTTGTGTGTTTGTATTATGTTATAATGCCACTCCACTACTACGTTTTGTAATAATTATCAAACTTAGTTGTAAGGTTTGAAACAACTGTTTTGTAAACTATGTTATTGTAAGACTTCCGCTGATTTACTCTGGTATAGATATTTGAATAAATGTTGTAATACTGCAATGACTTTGTAATGTGATCCTGCTCAGAAATCGTGGATGATTCGGGGTTCCCCGAGGACACCCGACAGTCTTCTTAAGTTACCAGGAACATATGCATAGTTGTCAGAGGTCGTCGGACAGTGACATGTGCTTGTGGGCCCTATAATTTAGGAGGTTCTGCCACAGCAGGCACACTTCGACCCTCCCGTCCCAGAACTTGATATGGATGTAGAGGTTGCACCTACGGTTCCCAATGCTCAATCTACCCCCAATGAGCTAGTTGGAGATGCTTGTCAGACTCATGATATTGTGGCAAATCCTCCTCATGAGATCCCTTTGACACAGAATCATCTGAGTAATTGTTTTATCCGCATGGTTATTGAGAGCTTACCCCCTTCCTTACATCCATTTTTTCATTCTTTCCTCTATTTTCTATTTATGTTGCAAGAGACATTCCTGACAATGTGGATGTGCCCACTGTTGCTACGCACGTGCACTGTGGAGATGGATTCTGTGGCTCCAATAGTGTTGAAATTATGAATGATTCGGAGCTATATGAGATGGCAAGGGCTCTTGATTCTAATGATGATCGTCCTATTGGAGAGCTGACAGAGAGTGATGTTGAGATGCTGAGGCATATCTTTCACTGTCGCTGTGATCCAAGAGTTCACGAGTTCAGCAATCTTGCTCATTCCGATCAGACGTGTGTAGAAGGATGTGATGATGAGCTCCTAGAAGCTCCTGAGGCTGGCCCTAACATGGTAATTGAGAAGGGTAGGGTATTCAAGGACCTCCCTGCATTGAAGAGGTGGTTGCAGGCGTTTGCAGTGATACGAAAGAGACCTTACAAGGTCTTGCATTTATATGCGGAGCGCCGTTACACAATTGTGTGTGACAAGGAACACTGCCCATGGAGGGTTTGTGCAAGGAAGCAAACAGTCACCGAAAAGTGAAAGATCACAAAAATTATCGAGCCACATAATTGTGCTCACCATGTGCTGACACTGAAGTATCGATAGTTGACATCTACCCTCATTGCCAAGCGATTGATGGGAATATTGCAGGAAAAACCCAACATGAAGATTAGGACAATTATCAGGACCGTTGAGGCGTTGTATGGAGGTTATATGATAACTTATGGTAAAGCTTGGAGGGCTAAGCAGTGAGCGTGGAAGATGATATATGGGGACTAGGAGGATGGGTATGAGCAGCTGCCAGTACTTTTTAATGCAATCAAAGCGGTGAATCCAGGCATACATTATGAATACATCCCAAAACCAAATGCATGGAAGGTGTGGCAGAACCTCCTAAATTATAGGACCCACATACATTTGTCACTGTCCAAAGACCTTTGACAACAATGCATATGTTCCTGGTAACTTAAGAAGTCTGTCGGGTGTCCTCGGGGAACCCCGAATCATCCACGATTTCCGAGCAGGATCACGTTACAGAGTCATTGTAGTATTACAACAGTTTATTCAAATAGACACATCAGAGTAAAAGTAGCGGAAGACTTACAATAACATAGTTTACAAACCATTTGTTTCAAACCGTACAACTAAGTTCGATATTAATACAAACCAAAGTAGTGGAGCGGCATTATAATATAATACAAAACACACAATGAGGCTGCCCTGCCCAAGGGCCACACAATTACTTCTCAACGCCATCACAAGGTACAACTGTCATGCAGCACGATCCAAAACAGATCTACTCATGAGGCTCACCTGCAACAAGGGTCAATGAACCCTGAGTACAAAAGTACTCAACAAGACTTAACCGAAATAAGAACTGATAACTCAGGAATGCAGGCTCAGGGATTCAAGGTATGGTTTTAGCAATAATCAAAGTTATTTTGCGTAAAAGCTCTTTGACAAAATTCTTTGTTTCAACAGTTTAAACTTCATAAAATCATATACAAAGATGACACGATCCGTAATGAGATCATGAAACTTCATATCCAACATCTTCATCAACCATTCTCAAGTTCTAGTTATTAATTACTACGATGATGAACAGTGAGTTGAGTCTCCATAACCGAGGAGCAACGACGATTCGAACCGATTATAAACCCAGCTGGGGATTCCAGACCACACGACATATGCAGGACCCTGACCTACATATACCAACCTATTCTCGGATCCTCTAAAACAAGAACGGGTCCGCGCCACCCGAGAATACAGTACTCCACCAATCCAGCCCATTGCCATGTGGGTACACGCTATTCCCGCCATCTCTCCACTCCTAGTGCGTGAGTAGCCATTCTCGTAATAGAATTGCCAAGTTCAGGCTTACCGGAGTATGTGGTTAGTACTACAAATTCTCACCTCATGCAATTCAACAACGGACGTGCCTTAATCGACACAGGCGGAAAGATCCCGCTCACAAGACCTCCATGTCTTGTGGCTCACACACCAAAAGTCCGCCTTGGTCTAGATTTATTACTCCACATTCCTATATCACATGCTAACATAATTAACCAATGTTCCATTTAAAACTTGCGGTGGCGGTAGTCATCGACTTCATTGTTCTACGATAGCTAAGCAAAACTAGGCATATACTGAGTTCAAAAGCGGTAATATGGTAAATATGGAATAACAAGGGTGGTAATGCACCAATTAGGCTCTTACTTAACTCTTAATCACTTAATGCAATAACGGAAAGCAAAAGCGAAATTAATTTGTAAAACACAAGGTAGGGTTGTATGCATCCGGGCTTGCCTTCGTTGTGACGGAAAAGTCCGGCCTCTGTGACGTTTCACAAGTCTTCGATCCGACCTCAACAGACAGATCAACCTCCTCCGCAACTTGATTAACTACCACGTGTTCACCTTCGTTTACTACACGTAGTAACATTGCCATGTTTAACATGATGCGGAATATGAAACATGATGCTCGATGATGGATGCAAAATTAATAAATTGGATACAATTTTCCTTCGCAGATCTGATTACAAAAACCAAACTAACCAAACCATATTCAGAATCGATGTGACCACGCCAAAGACCGATCAGTTTGGTGAACTCTCCGACCACTACGGTGAACTATCCGACCACTACGGTGAACTATCCGACCACTATGGCGAACTATCCGACCACTACGGTGAACTATCCGACCACTACGGTGAACTATCCGACCACTACGGTGAACTATCCGACCACTATGGTGAACTATCCGACCACTACGGTGAACTATCCGACCACTACGGTGAACTATCCAACCACTACAAACCAAACTAACCAAACCATATTCGTAACTGATGTGACCACGCAAGCACCGATCACTTTGGTGAACTCTCCGACCACTACGGTGAACTATCCGACCACTACGGTGAACTATCCGACCACTACGGCGAACTATCCGACCACTACGGTGAACTATCCGACCACTACGGTGAACTATCCGACCACTACGGTGAACTATCCGACCACTACGGTGAACTATGCGGAGCAAAGATCGTCGGTGAGGGAGAATCGGCGACTGCAGTGATCAAAATGAGTAAACAACAACTGACTAAGGACTACAGCATCGAAACGAAGCCGTAAGTACACTGATTACAGACAACAGCTCACCGAAGGGCTCTGGCCACGATGACACGCCCGCAGCGGTAAAGTTGCTGACCTCGAGGAAGAAAAATGTGGACAGCGAGTTCTCGGCAATTTCAGGCGACCAATGTTAGCTGGCTGGATTCGCAAGGAAAAGACAGAACTAGGACGGCCTTTACTGAGATGGCAACAGCGCCGGGGAGACGATGCAAGCTTGATGGAGCGATGACAACGGCGGTGGTGAAAACAAAGGAAGAAGAAAAACGACGACAACGACGTCTTGATACTTATAGCGCGGCGCAGAAGCTCAAGGAAGCCACGATGGAGCCGTTTCCGTGCCAGCGCGACATCAAGGACGGCCACGACGCGCCTGGAACGCCGAAGAAGGTCCGACGGCAATGTAGCTTAGGCGGTGAACACTGTTCACAGAAATTACAAAATTGCCATACGCCAAAATTCACAAATTACTCTCAAATTTTCATAACAACTCAAAAATCTCCAAAAACAAAAGTTGTTCAAAATTGAAAGTTCTACTACTTTGCTTCTATAACCATCTCCTAATTAGGTCTAGATTTTGAAATGAACTTTTGAATTTGAATAGGGAAATTTAACGAATTACGCCTTTTTGAATTACTCAAAATTTTTCTAAACAACTTGAAAAACTCCAAAAACAAACTTTGCATAACTTGCCAAGCTCTACACTTTTGCTTTTGGGATCAACCCCAAATTATGCTTAGATTTTGAAATGGATTTTCAGGGTAGGATTTAAATGCTGAAAAGCGGGGTTTTCTCGAAAAATTTAAAATCCAAACAAACTTTGAACTAGAGTCAACCAATACAATTCAACACATACCACAGGAATATAAACTTGTTTTAGTGTATGCATCTCAAAGTTTTCACCAAATGCCAAATGCTTTGCAATGCATATGATGACATGTCAGGTTTTAGTATTTTAAACACCCGAGGTGTTACAATCCTTCCCCCTAAAAGAAATCTCGCCCCGAGATTCAAAGCCATAGAGTAAGTAATGGAAAAGGAAATGTGTCAATCCAAAAACATCCAGAACTTTTCCATAAAACAACTAAGGTTCTTTTACAAAACACAATTTGTAGCAACCGAGCTCAACTAACATTATTCTATTCTATATTGACGCTAGAAACTCTGAAAACTTTTCTAACAAGTAATCTTCTGATTCCCAAGTAGCTTCCTCTTCTGAATGTTGATTCCATTGTATCTTGTAGAACTTTATTGTTCTCCTCCGAGTAACACGATCTTTCTGATCCAACACTCGGATAGGATATTCTGAATAAGTTAGATCTGGTTCAAGTTCCACTCCTTCAACTTCAACATTCCGCTCAGGCACTCGGAGGCACTTCTTTAACTGAGACACATGGAACACCTCATGTACAGCTGATAAATGTTCTGGTAATTTCAAGCGATATGTCACTTTTCCAAACCTCTCCAAAATTTGATATGGTCCAATGTATCGGGGTGCCAACTTTCCGTTAACACCAAAACGGTTAACTCCCTTCATTGGTGATACTTTCAGATATACAAAATCTCCTTTGTTGAATACCAATGGTCTCCGTTGTCTATCCGCATAACTCTTTTGGCGGGACTGAGCTATTTTCAAATTACTTTGTATTTGCCTAACCTTGTCTTCCGTTTCTTTCACAAGGTCAACTCCAAAGAATCTTCTTTCTCTGGGCTCCGACCAACTCAGCGATGTTCTGCACCTACGGCCATAGAGTGCTTCAAATGGAGCCATTCTAATGCTTTCCTGATAACTATTGTTATATGAGAACTCGGCCAAAGGTAAGCATTCGTCCCACTTGTTGGAATAATTAAGGACACAACACCTTAACATATCTTCAAGCACTTGATTGACTCTTTCAGTCTGTCCATCAGTCTGCGGATGATAAGCTGTACTATACAGAAGTTTAGTACCCAATGAAGCATGTAAGTGTTTCCAAAAGCTGGAGACAAACTGTGTACCCCTATCTGACACTATAGTCTTGGGTACTCCATGCAAACTCATGATTCTTGCTAAGTACATTTTGGCATATTGGATCGTAGGATATATTGTCTTGACTGGAAGAAAATTCACTGACTTAGTGAGTCGATCTACAATAACCCATACTAAGTCAAATCCCTTTGATGTCTTGGGTAGACCAACAATAAAATCCATACTTATGTCCTCCCACTTCCAAGATGGAATAGGCAATGGTTGTAATTCACCAGCAGACCTCAAATGTATAGCTTTCACCTTTTGACAAGTATCACACTTTGCTATATATCTAGCAATCTCTATTTTCATTTTAGTCCACCAGAATCTTTGCTTCAAGTCATGGTACATCTTGTTACTTTCCGGATGGATAGATAACCTAGTAGCATGTGCTTCTTCAAGAATTGACTGTCACAACTCAGGAACCTTTGGTACCACCAGGCGATCCTTGAACCACAACACATCTTTATCATCTATGCTGAAGCATTCTGCTTTTCCATTCTCGACTCTTTCCTTGATATGGGCTATACCCTTGTTTTCCTTCTGAGCAGCAATAACTTGATCTCGAATAGTGGCTTCTACAATTATGTTGGTCAAACTTCCTTGTTGAATTACTTCTATATTCAACTTTTCCATTTCTTGACATAAAGTCAAACCCATTGTTTTCACCGCCGATAATTACAATAACTTTTATGCGATCGAGAGCATCCACAACTACATTTGCTTTACCAGGTGATAATGTACTTCCAAATCATAATCCTTAATCGGTTCTAACCATCTTCTTTGTCGCATGTTCAACTCGACCGAGTAAAGATATACTTTAAGCTCTTGTGGTGCAGATACATATGGCACGTATTACCAAGCGTGTAATGCCGCCAAATCTTTAGAGCTTGAACCACAATTTGCTAACTCCAAATCATGAGTAGGATAGTGTTCTTCATGTTGCTTAAGTTGCACGGACGCATAGGCAATGACTCGGCCTTCTTGCATCAACACACATCCAATACCAATACCAAGCATCATAATAAACATCAAATGGCTTCTCGATATCGAAGTTGAGCTAACACTGCAGCAAAGAGCGAGTAGTCAACACCCTTTTAAAGTCCGGAAAGACTCTTCACAATCTGATGACCGGACAAACTTGACTTGGTTCTTCAACAATTCAGTTATGGACTTTGATACTTTAGAGAAATCTGGAATAAACCGACGGTAATACCCCGCTAATCCCAGAAAACTCCGAACTTGATGAACTGTGGTTGGTGGTTTCCAATCAAGCACATCCTTCACTTTGCTTAGATCAACAACAACTCCTTCCTCTGACAAGACATGTCCCAGAAATCGCACTTCCTTAAGCCAAAAATCACATTTGTTGAACTTAGCATACAATTGATGTTCTCTCAAACGAGTCGAAACAATTACGAGGTGTTCGCATGTTCTGTCTTATTCTTGGAATATACTAGTATATCATCTATAAATACCACTACAAACTTGTCTAGCTCAGGCATGAATACTGAGTTCATCAAATACATGAAATGAGCTGGAGCATTGGTCAAACCAAAAGACATCACCAAGTATTCATATAATCTGTATCTCGTGGTAAATGCCGTTTTGGGAATATCTTCAGGCTTTATCTTGATTTGATGATACCCCGATCTCAAATCTATCTTGGAGAAAACTTTGGCTCCGACCAACCCCAGATCAAAAAAGCAAATCTATCCGAGGTAATGGATACTTATTCTTGATGGTCACTTCATTCAACGACGATAGTCAACACATAACCTCAGGGTCTCATCTTTCTTTTTCACAAAAATTGCCGGACATCCCCAAGGTGAGGAACTAGGTTGGATAAACCCCTTCTCAATTAATTCTTATAACTGAGCCTTCAACTCGGCCAATTCCTTAGGTGGCATTCTATAGGCTCTTTGAGAAATCAGAGCTGTTCCAGGTTGTAACTCTATGCTAAACTGTACATCCCTATCAGGTGGTAGACCGGGTAAATCTTCAGGAAACACATCAGGAAATTCATGTACCACCAGGATATCTCTAATTTCTTTGACGACAGTTGTACAAACTCGGCCCACTGATCTTCTTAAGGTTGGAAGTTGGATGAGAAGTTGAGAATTACTATCAGGCAAACTTACTCTTAAAGTCCTATTCAAAGCATCTATAATAGCCTTATGCTGATACATCCAATTCATTCCCAAGATTACATCTATATCCTGATCCTTAAGGATAATCATGGTAGTGGGAAAAATATGCCCACCCAGGTTTACGGGTACCTGGTATACCATTTCCTTAGTACACAGACGTCCCCCGGGCGACTGTATAAAGAAACTTTCCTTTGTTGCCCCAATTGAAATTTCATGCTTCACGACAAATGTTCTATTGATGAATGAATGCGATGCGCCAGAATCAAAAAGTATAAGCTCATAGGGGTGATTGGCAACATGAAACATACCCATCATCACTGGCTCCCCCTCCGAAATTTCTCCAGCTTGAATATAGAACACCCGTCCTATCTTCCTCTCATCTTTGCCCTTCTGAGCATTCTGATTGTGGTTCTTGTTTGGTGCCTGACCCTGTTGTTGATTGGCAGGGGCCTTCTGATAATTTTGATTAGCCTGCCTAGGGTATGGACATTCCCTGGAGAAATGACCAGTCCTTCCACAATTGTAACACGGATAGTTGTGACCCTATGACATTGGAGCATTGCCACCGGGAGCATTGGTTGACTGTGAGTTCGGATAGGTTATAGCAGAGACGGACATTTGATCATTGTTCGGCTTGGAATCACAAGCGGACGATAAGGAGGACGATAATGGTTTATTGGATGATAAATCACTCTCTACCTCTTTTGGTTTCCACCAAAAGGTCCAGACGGCACATTCTTTTTTCTTCTTGAGCTCCTTATCTTTGCCGATACTTTTGCCTCTGAAGCAATTGCAATATTCTTGCCTCATGATAAGTGATATTGGTACAGTTTGTCATCATTGTCTGCAGCTTTGGTATTCGGACCTCTCATGAACCATTTCTTTTCTTGGCATCCGTATTGACATGTTCGGATGCATCTTTACGACAGATGATTGAATCTTCCCACATCTTTGCATAACCGTTTGATCCCCTTGCCTCAAAGCAAGGAATTCATCCACTTCATAGCCATCACTCCTTCCGGGATATAATGGGCTCAAAAAGCGGTGCGAAATTCTATCCAAGTTAATGGAACGCTGCGGGTTGCATGGCCATCAGATTTGCATACCAAGCACCAAATTGCACCTCTAAGTTGTTTGGGCAACAAACACCGATTTTGAAACTCGTGCGATGAATAAGATCAAATTTACGCTCCATGGTCCTAAGCCGGTCCATCGCCTCCAAATGGTTCATCCGCCTTGGTAAACACCGGGGTTTTGTATCCGTGAAATCCACATAGGTAGCCTCATGCCCATTATGATTGCGCCATGGTTTCTATGCATCCGATTACGATTACTTTGAGCCATCTCATGAAGCAAACGAGAATTTTCCACAGTCCATATTGACTAATGCAAAGAATAGCATCACCAGTTTGGTCGACATTGGTGGCGGGTTGGGGATATCATCATCATCTTGTGAAGTACCAGGAATATGAGATCCCCACGTACGACGCATCTGCTCATAACAAACCAAACTTTATTCACAAGCCTTTATTGGATTGCACAAAAGCTTACTCGAGACACATTACATAGGGTTTACTACTATAAACACCAGACCCTATAAGTACCAAAACAAGATACATAGCCTAACCATAATTAACTATTATACAACTCTACTCTTTTACATGATTACTTCAAACTTCAGGCTCGGTATCCATTCCGAATTATTACCGCCTTCATCATCACTTTCATTGATCATTACTAATTCTTGAGATCTTCTTCTTCTTCCTCTTCCGATTCGCTATCATTGGCAAGGATGACACACGGGTCCATGGCATCGACTTGAGGCTCATGATTCGGGTTTAGTAGATTGCTAAGCCTATGCACTTCCTCATGTAGATAGGTATTATGTTCTTCTAAATCTTCTACATAGAACTCTAGCTCATGAGTTCTAGCTCTATCTACATTTTCCCTCTACCAAGCCTCATTTCGTCCCTCCACCGTACGAACTAATATACTTTCGCAGTTCACATGTGCGGTGGTGAGACGCCTCAATTGATCCTGTAATTCTCCTACCAGATAGCATCCAAAGCCCTATCTCTAGTAGCTTGTGCTAATTCTATAGAAATTCTTTGTATCTCTGCTTGGGGATCGGGCCTAGAATCTGCTCTTGCTAGCACCATCGTTTCTAGGGGCAAGTTGGTGACGAGGAACTCCTTTGGGTCCAGTGGAATTACGGGGCGTCATCTTGGCACGAGCCATACTGTAGGAAACCAATTTAATCCAAGTAAGACCACTTGATCAAAGTCTAAAGAGCAGCTATGATGGATTACATTCCTCAAACCAGACTCACTACTCAACTCCAGACTAAGAGGTGAAGGAAGTAACGAGTGAATTATTCATGATGCATGAATCGTTCTTACGAACAAAAACATCAAAGTTTATAATGCACATAAACAACATTTATTTTTCTATATAGGGCATAGTAAAATTACTACTCCACCACACAAGACCCTTTTAATCAAATAAGGAATGGTGAGAAAGAAATAAGACAAGTCAGAAGCAATTTGG
The DNA here is from genome assembly GCA_904845875.1 of Miscanthus lutarioriparius. Classification (NCBI taxonomy): domain Eukaryota; kingdom Viridiplantae; phylum Streptophyta; class Magnoliopsida; order Poales; family Poaceae; genus Miscanthus; species Miscanthus lutarioriparius. Next base: position 57,977,814 of record CAJGYO010000002.1, read on the forward strand.
ACCAAATTAATCAAGTTAAATTTAGTCATCCCAAATCATTTTGAAGTTTTTGTAAACCAATATCACAAAAACTTTGTAACGATGCTCCGATACCATTCTGTGACAGAACCTCCTAAATTATAGGACCCACATACATTTGTCACTGTCCAATGACCTTTGACAACAATGCATATGTTCCTGGTAACTTAAGAAGTCTGTTGGGTGTCCTCGGGGAACCCCGAATCATCCACGATTTCCGAGCAGGATCACGTTACAGAGTCATTGTAGTATTACAACAGTTTATTCAAATAGACACATCAGAGTAAAAGTAGCGGAAGACTTACAATAACACAGTTTACAAACCATTTGTTTCAAACCGTACAACTAAGTTCGATATTAATACAAACCAAAGTAGTGGAGCGGCATTATAATATAATACAAAACACACAATGAGGCTGCCCTGCCCAAGGGCCACACAATTACTTCTCAACGCCATCACAAGGTACAACTGTCATGCAGCACGATCCAAAACAGATCTGCTCATGAGGCTCACCTGCAACAAGGGTCAATGAACCCTGAGTACAAAAGTACTCAACAAGACTTAACCGAAATAAGAACTGATAACTCAGGAATGCAGGCTCAGGGATTCAAGGTATGGTTTTAGCAATAATCAAAGTTATTTTGCGTAAAAGCTCTTTGACAAAATTCTTTGTTTCAACAGTTTAAACTTCATAAAATCATATACAAAGATGACACGATCCGTAATGAGATCATGAAACTTCATATCCAACACCTTCATCAACCATTCTCAAGTTCTAGTTATTAATTACTACGATGATGAACAGTGAGTTGAGTCTCCATAACCGAGGAGCAACGACGATTCGAACCGATTATAAACCCAGCTGGGGATTCCAGACCACACGACATATGCAGGACCCTGACCTACATATACCAACCTATTCTCGGATCCTCTAAAACAAGAACGGGTCCGCGTCACCTGAGAATACAGTACTCCACCAATCCAGCCCATTGCCACGTGGGTACACGCTATTCCCGCCATCTCTCCACTCCCAGTGCGCGAGTAGCCATTCTCGTAATAGAATTGCCAAGTTCAGGCTTACCAGAGTATGTGGTTAGTACTACAAATTCTCACCTCATGCAATTCAACAACGGACGTGCCTTAATCGACATAGGCGGAAAGATCCCGCTCCTACTTAACTCTTACTTAAACTCAACAACGCTCTTACTTAACTCTTAATCACTTAATGCAGTAACGGAAAGCAAAAGCGAAATTAATTTGTAAAACACAAGGTAGGGTTGTATGCATCCAGGGCTTGCCTTCGTTGACGGAAAAGTCCGGCTCCTGCGACGTTTCACAAGTCTTCGATCCGACCTCAACAGACAGATCAACCTCCTCCGCAACTTGATTAACTACCACGTGTTCACCTTCGTTTACTACACGTAGTAACATTGCCATGTTTAACATGATGCGGAATATGAAACATGATGCTCGATGATGGATGCAAAAATTAATAAATTGGATACAATTTTCCTTCGCAGTACAGTTACAAACCAAACTAACCAAACCATATTCGTAACTGATGTGACCACGCCAGCACCGATCATTTTGGTGAACTCTCCGACCACTACGGTGAACTATCCGACCACTATGGTGAACTATCCGACCACTACGACGAACTATTCGACCACTACGGTGAACTATCCGACCACTACGGTGAACTATCCGACCACTACGGTGAACTATCCGACTACTACGGTGAACTATCCGACCACTACGGTGAACTATCCGACCACTACGGTGAACTATGTGGAGCAAAGATCGTCGGTGAGGGAGAACCGGCGACTGCAGTGATCAAAATGAGTAAACAACAACTGACTAAGGACTACAACATCGAAACGAAGCCGTAAGTACACTGATTACAGACAACGGCTCACCGAAGGGCTCTGGCCATGATGACATGCCCGCAGCGGTGAAGTTGCTGACCTCGAGGAAGAAAAACGTGGACAGCGAGTTCTCGGCAATTTCAGGCGACCAATGTTAGCTGGTTGGATTCGCAAGGAAAAGATGGAACTAGGACGGCCTTTACCGAGATGGCAACAGCGCTGGGGAGACGATGCGAGCTTGATGGAGCGATGACAACGGCGGTGGTGAAAACAAAGGAAGAAGAAAAACGACGATGACGACGTCTTGGTACTTATAGCGCGGCGCAGAAGCTCAAGGAAGCCACAACGGAGCCATTTCTGTGCCAGCGCGACATCAAGGATGGCCACGACGTGCCTGGAACGCCGAAGAAGGTCCGACGGCAATGTAGCTTAGGCGGTGAACACTGTTCACAGAAATTACAAAATTGCCATACGCCAAAATTCATAAATTACTCTCAAATTTTCATAACAACTCAAAAATCTCCAAAAACAAAAGTTGTTCAAAATCGAAAGTTCTACTACTTTGCTTCTATAACCATCTCCTAATTCGGTCTAGATTTTGAAATGAACTTTTGAATTTGAATAGGGAAATTTAACGAATTACGCCTTTTTGAATTACTCAAAATTTTTCTAAACAACTTGAAAAACTCCAAAAACAAACTTTGCATAACTTGCCAAGCTCTACACTTTTGCTTTTGGGATCAACCCCAAATTATGCTTAGATTTTGAAATGGATTTTCAGGGTAGGATTTAAATGCTGAAAAGTGGGGTTTTCTCGAAAAATTCAAAATCCAAACAAACTTTGAACTAGAGTCAACCAATACAATTCAACACATACCACAGGAATATAAACTTGTTTTAGTGTATGCATCTCAAAGTTTTCACCAAATGCCAAATGCTTTGCAATGCATATGATGACATGTCAGGTTTTAATATTTTAAACACCCGAGGTGTTACAGAAGGATGGGAGGCAGATATTCTTCCATGCTTTTTGGTGCTTCCCTCAGTGTGTCGAGGCATTTAGGCACTGTCATCTCGTCTTCTCCATTGATGGTACGTTCTTGATTGGCAAATACTAGGGCACACTTCTTATAGCCATATCCTATGACGTGAACAACAAGTTGGTTCCTTTGGCATTTGCTTTGGTTGAGAAGAAGAACAAGGACAGTTGGGGATGGTTCTTGAGGCTAGTCTGGATACATGTGGTTAGGCCTGGCAGGGAGGTTGGCGTCATATCTGATAGGCACTAGGGCATACTTAATGCCGTGTGAGAGCAGATAGAGGGGTATGCACCTTTGCACTATCATTGGTGTACTCGGCACCTTGCCGAGAATCTACTCCGGAAGGATGGTGTGAAGGATAATTTTGATCTGTTCCAAGAGGCTGCTCGATAACTTGAGGACAAGTACTTTCAGAAAAAGTTGGAGCAGGTCAGAACCGCATCAAATGCAGAAGGTAGACAATGGCTCACAGGTTTGATGAGGGATTTGGAGAAATGGACAAGAGCTCATGATGCCGGTGGATGGAGGTACGAGTTTCAGTGCAGCAACATGGCGGAGTCATTCAATAAGTTGCTATTGGGGATACGTGGTATGCCCGTGAATGCAATCGTTCAATTCACCTTCTACAAGCTTGTTGCCTGGTTCAACGATAGACATGCCCATGCATTGAAGTTGTGGAGTGATAGAGAGATATGGGCTCTGAAACCAAAGGCACACCTAGAGAAGACAAATGAAAGGGCTAGCACACATGAGGTTACATGTTTTGGCCATGCCACAAGGACTTATCAGCTTGAGCATAGGGGCGGTACAACGTCCAACGGCGAGGTCCGAGAGTCGAGGATGCATGTGGTAATCCTCTAAGATTTCACATGCACTTGTGGTAACCCAAGGCAGTACCACTTTCTATATTCTCATTTGGTGGCAGCAGCTAGGCATCACAACTTTAATATCGAGAGCAGGATACCTCACGAGTTTAGTGTCGCATGCTTATGCACACATGGAGCCCCCACTTCGTGCCTTTCCGGAACCCTAGAGAGTGGCCTCCATATAATGGGCTAAAGTACATTGCGGATCCAGCTTACCATTGAAACAAGCGTGGATCAAGGAAGAGGACGAGGCACATGATGGTTATAGATCAGATACCTAGAAGAACGAGGCGTGGGAGAGGAACCCCATTTCTTACTGACCCCGAGCAGTACGAGTGTGGCAAGTGCGGTAGACTAGGCCACAATTCACGCACTTGCCATTAGCAGATTTGTGAGGTGCGACTATTGGTTGTTTTCATTATTTCATATTTGTCGTATTCATTCAATTAATTATGCATGTCTCAATTTATGCTTGTAATTGTGTCAATTACTTGTACATTTCTCAGTTTATGTTTCAATATATATTGAATTTCTATTTCATTGACTTTTTTTGTAGGATGGCGCAATTCCACCTGCTCGACCTGGTGTACGAGGAGACCCACCGAGGACGTCTCATAGCGGAGGGGCTGGTAATAATCTATATGTCTTGTTCAAAATTTTGTGAGCGTACATGTGTTCGTGAAGTAACGGGAGACTATGTTTTATTCCATGCAGGACCTTCCGCTCCTTCGTCCTAGAACCCACAACGGGTTCTTGGACATATAGTACGACAATAGGTACACTCCTTTCCTGCAAAGAGCTGGCCTAGATGTCCTCATGGGTTGCCCAAATTCAACTCAACGGCCATAACTGCGTTGGTTGACAGGTATTATCTTCAATCATTGCCTCCATTCATGGCCATTTGTTCATGCGCTTGCTTGTTTTATATGTAATCTTGCTTTGTCTAAAATGTCGGTGGCGGCTGGAGACTCACAACTTTCACTTGCCTTTCGGAGAGATGACAGTCACGCTCTAGGACTATCAGAAGATGCTAGGTCTGAGGATTCACGGCAGCGTAGTGACTGGGCAATGCAGGTCAGAAGGTTGGAGAGCATGAGTAGAGGCCTTCCTTGGGCATGAGGTTGGCGAGCAAGGGGCTCGTAGTTCTGTAGTTCTAATCTCCTGGCTCCAGCAAGAGTTCGCATAGTGCCTCGAGGAGGCAGATGAGGAGATAGTTGAGTTCTACTGCAGGGCATGGATCCTACACCTCTTTGCCTACGTTCTCTTCTCTGATGCCATGGGTGACACTGCATCATGGATGTGGGTCCACTGCCTCATTGCTTGGGACTAGGCGGGTCAGTACAGCTAGGGCTCTGCAGTGTTGGGTTTTCTTTACCGACAGCTTTGCGAGGCGTGTCATTAGACTTTGTCCTCATCGTCACTTGGTGGATGCGTGTACCTGCTCTAGTTGTGGATGTGGGCTCATCTACCAGTTGGCCATCCCGAGGTTCTAGCTAGTCGTGAGTGGTTCCCTGGTCAGCCTCCACGTCGGTAGCCGACATGGGCGTACCTTTGGGACCAGGTTAGGGTTCCGCATGCGAGGTTAGAGTGGGCATACATTGAATTCACGAACGATCTAGACACGCTCATGGCGTCTAGTGTAAGTAAATTTTATTTCCCATGCTGGTTTGAAATGGTTTAGTATAGCATCTAATATCTTGTTTGGACATGTTGCATGTGTCATGGGAGTCATACGATGGAGAGGGGGCACTTCCTTTTTAGGTGAGCAATATGTGTGGGTGCGACGATGACTTCTACAGTAAGTGTTTTGCTATTTCAATTATCTTGTGATGGTCTATTTCCATTAATTCCTATATAAGATGAAGTAATGATGACATACGTGCACTTTTAATATGGTGACATGTACATGGATTGAGATGAATGTGTGTGTATGGGCATTTCTTGTTCTCATCATTATGGCAAGTTATAGGACTATGGGTTCAACCCATGTCGTGATCTATTTTCTCTTCTTTCTTTGGAACCCACATGGTAACATTTTCCATAGTGAAGCTTACATATGATAATACTGTTACGTATGATTTCTTCAATCACTCTGTACCTTTCTTGAGAAGCTTACATCAAATAGTCGCGTCATATAGCTTAGGCACCATCGTTTTACAGCATCAATTTCATACCTGCTAGAAACTAACATCTTACGTGACGTGCAGGTTGGATCGTCAGAAGAACGGGAAGATGTTTTATTGGGAGAAGCACCACTAGTACTACATTGAACAATGGGAGCTATTGCACAACAACTGTGGAGAAGGTGCAACATAATTTGCTATGTGGCCACACTACTAGGACGACACTATCTTATTCACATGGCACATCCATGTGCTTGTTGTTTGGTTTTATTACCTAAGGCATGTTAGGTTTAGTCGAAGGAACTATGTACCCTTGTTTGGTACATGTTCTCACATGCCATTTCTTGTGCTTGTTGTTTGCTTCAATTATGTATGGCATGTTAGGTTTAGTTCAGGACCTCTATACCCTAGTTCGGTACATGTTCGCACATGTCATTTCATGTGTTTTGTGTGTTGAATTATATAATGCCCTACTTTGTTAGGTTTTGTTTGTAGCACGTGATCACATTTCACTACGTCCACAATATTAAACTAAATATTATGACCACAAATAATGAAAACAACTATATAATGAAAAGTCCAATACGATGACACATTAAACAACACAATAATACTAGAAGTACATGTCGACAAACTAAATAACGCAATACATGACCTAAGCATGCCCATACTTAAAGTGCATTACATGACAACACAATGAAAAGTCCAACAGTAGACAACATTGTTCATGAATAAACCATAGAACTAGCAAGTAATGGAGACTACTGAGTGCAACGAGGCCACTTTCCTTTCCTCAGGGCATCGGGATTCTCCTCCATCGCTGCTTTCGCTCAGCGTGCACGCTCAAGCTTCTTCTCCCTCTCCTCCTTGTATGCAGCAACACACCTCCTTTCCTCCTCTTCCTTATGCTCCTTTTTTGCAGCCTCCTCTCCGCGTCTCTTCTCCATCATCTCCTTGTCCTCTACCTCCAACCGCAACAGTTTCTGCATCCATTCCTTGTCTTCAGGCTTGATCTCAATGTTGATCCACTGCTCAAAATCACAGAGCGGTGGAGGGGTTTGCAAAAAATGCAATTATTACAAAACAGAAAAATCATGCAAGATGTCATATGACACAAACATCAATTCCTCACCATCTTGTTAATGCGGCGCTAACAAAGTGTAGGCTCAAACGCAAAATTGGAACACATCCAATACCTCTGCCTATACGTGTCCTCTTCATCGGACTTAGCTACCTTGCAAGGATCACCGTAAAAGCACATGGGCACTAGAACACCACTAGGCAGAGGCAATGGGTCGAAGGCATTTTCGGTCATCCGGCCATAACTACAATTTAGACATTTTCGTTTTAAGAACCGAAAGCAATTAACATTAAACCCTACACCTAGGGATTCCCATTTGATCCACAACAATGAACCCATATCATACCAACGTGCGCTGAGGTTGCTTTGGTTTGGTAGCTTTTCCACGCCTTGGCATCCTATGGTTGTATAATATAAATATTAAAATTGCATGAAACCCTAAGTAATGATGATTCTTAAGTTGAAAAATACGACTAATATATACCGAATCGATTTAAAAAAACTAGGAGGGAGCGAGGATACCTTGCTCTCGATGATCTATGGATCAAATCAAAGTTTCCAAGGTCCAATATGCCGATTCGTGAGGTAGGGCGAAGTGGAGAGAGAAAAAATCCGAGAGGGGGGAGAAAGAAGAGGAAGAAGGCTCGGGCAGGAAGGTTGGGCACCGGGTTAAAACACCACCTCGGCGCCATAGATCTTGGCACCATTCTTGGCACCAATAACCATGGCGCCAAGCTTGGCGCCAATAACCACGGCGCCAAGCTCGGCGCCAAGATCTACGGCGCCAAGGTTCCTGCCAAGTCACCTCCATGTCTACGTTGAGCCCAAGACCTAGGCATCAAAATCTATGGCATCGAGACATGTAAGCTCAGCGCCACCAACGATGGCACCGAGCTAAGGGTCCAGATTTTGAAAGCATACCTCTAGGGGCATATTTGTGAAAAACTTTCAAAAAAGGGCTAAAAAACAAAAAAAATTGGCCAACTAGCCGTTGTGTGGTTTGTTGCTGTTGGGTTGGGCCTGCAGCACCTACAGCAACACCGTCTTGCTCTTGTGGACAGGGCCGTTTCTTTGTTTGTAGGCCTGACTGTCCTTCTGTGTGGTGTGGACCATCTTTTTTCTGCAAAAGGCCCTTTTGTGGACCACTTCTTGTATAATAAATAGATCAAATAGAGAGGCCCATGTAAACTCAGAGGGCCTGCTTAAATCTTAATTATACCAGATAGAGCCCGTGCGTATGGGGTTACAAATTTTGTCTTGCGGCTTAGATGAACATATTAAGAACGACGTCCATAGCGTCCGGATGTCCGGACGTTAGCCCCCGTCCTAGCGCCCGCACCTGCCTGCCTGATGCGCATATTGCTGCTGCACGCGCTCGCATGCGCCTGCTGCTGCTGCACGCCTACACATGCTACCTGCCCCCACCTGTTGCATGTGCCCATATGCGTCTGCTGCTGCTACACGCCAACACAAGTCATGCTGCTACGCATGCAAACAGGGACCGTCTCTGCTCCCTGTGCCTGCAAATGAAAACACTTGTAACATGAAGCACTTGCTGCAACATACATCTGAAACAGATGAAATATTTGAAAACATACGCTTGCAACATATGTGTATAGCCACAACAACATATGCAAAATCTAGATAAAACACTTGCAACATACTTCTAAAAACAGCTAAAATATTTGAAACATATTGTTGACACCAAATTTTGGTTCATTGCATGGAACCCCATAGTTCAGAACTTACTAAAGAAAGCCGTGGTAGAATGCAGAATCGGCTGGGCAGAACGCAGATTTCGGCGAGTTCCTTCAGCAAGCAGGGCTACATCAGTCTGGCCGACCTCTGGTTTGTTGTGAGTACCGTCATGACTTATACTTTATTTGTAAGGCTGCATCAGTTAGATCTGACCTCTTGCAAGCTTTGTATAAGTTAGTTATCGATCTATATTGTTATTTGTAAGGCTACAATGATCCGGTCGATCTCTTATATGTAGTGATATAGATTAGTTATCGATATTGTGTTAAAGAGTTTACTATTCAACATAATATCACCAATTGCTTGATCTAGATTGAAGATTCCTCGGTCTTCATCTTTCGAGCTATCGTCTGTCGATTATTTTTACGCCTAAATCCAACTGTTGATGTTAGATCTCGTTTATCGACCGTTTTATCTTGATCTTGATAGATCATAGCGGGTGTTTGAAGCCCTTTTTCCATTAAGGAATAGGTTTATTAGTCATCAATCTCTGGTTTGCTATCTTTGTTATCAACCTATTGGTAGCATACTAGATCGGGTATTGTTGGTTAATGGATCTATTTATTGAGGGAGATATGACATCATCCATCTGCTATGTTTCTATCGGCTATTTTAGCCGATAGTTTGTGCTTTCACGCATATGGCACGCGTTCACGATTCCATCAAAACATAAATAGATCTATAGATCGCTAGACTTGTAGTTTGCCATTCTACTATCAATGCTGCATCGATTCGGTCGACCTATTGATAGTGCCATAAATTGGGTTTGGTCGGTTTATAAATTTATTTATGCTTCGGTGGTTGAAAGTTCGCACGCTATACGACAAGAACTACCTAGATTGGCCTCTTGGCCGGTTGCTTTTGCTTTCACATTCATAACACATGCTCATAATCTTGTCTAAATATGGATAGATCTATGTGTTTTAAGAGTTTAATTTGTTATCATTATTATGGCTGTCTTCGATCCGCTCGACCCCCTCTGTTAATGATGATAGGTTAGATTTGATGAGCTTGTAGATCCCTTTATATTAGATAAGTGATTGATCACATGATATGTATCTGTTTACCTTGGAATCGGCTATTTTGCAAAGGCCCATGCATTGCAAATATATTGCCTTTTATTATTGTATTTTTCTTGTCTTGATCTTTAAGCCAATACAGGGTATAGTCAATGCAAATGCTTTCACTCATATCAGCTCTCTACCATGTTCTTGCATGTTTTATGACCATCGGCATTAGATTTATATCATTAATAACTGATAATTATCAATAGTGTTCATTTTTAATATATTATATCATGAACATGCTGGATATCGACTATTTAGTCGATAGCCTTAACGAATCGGCTATCTAGCCGCACATTTGGAACTGTCTAGAGCAACACCGGCATGTTCCACCTTAAATTACTAATTACCTTCCTCTCTTTGTCAATTGCAGGGTCAAATTGACTGGCACGCCCTAGGTCACGACCATCTGGTCCGGTGTCCTCCTATGTTCGGGGAGAGCTCGGGATCTGCTCCATGTGGTTTCTCTCGGCTTGCTATGTGTGCCGGTGGTGAGTCACTTTTTGCCATCGACATAGCCTTGGCATGCCCGGTGGGACCAGAATTGTCAACATAAACAACGAAGTGATCCTCAAGGTCAACCTTGAAGACCTGCCTGAGGATTAGGAGGCACTCATTGATCAGGCAGTGGAGGAGTTCCATGAGAAGTGTCTGCTGTCTTATAGCAGGACGCGTGATTCAGTCGTCCAGAAGACTCTCCTACCAAGCATCCTCCTGCATGGACAGAGTGAAGATATTGAAGCCAGAGCTACTGCCCATTTGGTCCACACGACTGTTCACGAAGGCTTTACAAATCACAATAAGGTGTTAGCCAACATAATTGGCAATATTTTCAAAGAAGTTTTCTTTGGAGCACTAGTTGATTAGGTGGGGCCATCATATTTTAATGGCTGTAATCCTTCGGCTGTTGGAAGCAGTGTGCCTAGTTCTAATTAGCAGCCAAATGATGGGCAGTATCAGCAGCCACCAGCGTAGCAGCTTCTAGGAGGACAAGCTCAAGATTCTCAAGCTCTGCCAATAGCAGGGGGCAAGATCAAACCCTATAAGCGGTAGGGGGCAAGGTCAAGGACAAGTGACAGGGGGCAACCACCAGCACAGCAATCACCAAGTGTCCCTATCATGCAAACGGCTTAGCTTCCTACTGGATAGACCTAGGTGTATTCAGTCCAGCAGCCAACCTCACCAATCTCTCAACAGGTTGTGCAACGGCCAGCTCAGGGGAGATTCAATATTTCCTACCAAACACCTCAGTAGGCCCATAGAATTGCTCAATCAGTACAACGGATCATTAGAGATACTGATCCAGCTTATTACAATAGTCGATTGCAAGGATATGCGACTCACAATGCTCAGATCGACTATCCGAAGGGTTTCACTTGGTGTCTGATGCCAGCACATATGAGCTCTTGCCGCACCCTGGGTATCAAAATCCTTACAACTATAATACACAACAAATTTACCAGCTTTAGACCCAGGGCAACAATCTAAAGTTCAAGGTCAATAGTCTCATGCTCAAGGTCAACAGCTTTAGGTTCAAGGCTCTCAAGCATAAGTTCAAGGACAGCTGAGACAACAAGTTGCTGGCATGAATGCTGATGATTTGGTCAATAGAATAACTACTTTGATGTAAAGCCAGTTTGGTCTGAAACCCAAAAACCAGATTGGCACATATCAACGTCCATACCCAGCTTGGTATGATATTGTGCAACTCCCTTCGTGGTATCGGGTTCCTGATTTCTCCAAGTTTCCTAGAGTAGATGAGATGACCACATTGGAGCATGTCAGCCGTTATCTTACTCAGCTTGGGGAAGCATATGTGGAGGAAGCGTAATTCAGTTGATTTTCATCGCTTGAACCAAACTCAATCACTGGATAGGCCGTTATCTTACTTAGGTTCTTGCCTTTGTCTCTGTCTAGAACGACATTCAGTTGATTTTCATCGCTTGAACCAAACTCAATCACTGGATAGGCCAATTTAGAGCACAAGTTCCATGCATACTTCTATAGTGGGATAGGAGAGAAAAAGATCTCAAATTTGACAAACATGAGGTAGAGAAATAATGAGTCAGGCTCTGAATTCATTCAAAAGTTCAGACAAGTAAAGAGCCATTGCTACTCGTTGAATCTGTCTAATGGCCAGTTGGCTGAATTGGCCCTTCAAGGGATGTTACCAGCAATAAGAGAGAAGTTCAATGGCCAAGAATTTGATAATTTGGCTCACCTGCTTCAGAGAGTGTCTGCTTTTGAAGGCCAGCTTCGGACCATGCGCAAAGAGAAATATTTAAAGGGTACTACAGCTATGACTGATCCATATGATGCAGACTCTGATGAAGATGATCTAGAAGTTGTGGCCGTTGAATGGACATGGAGCAAGGCTCCTATATCTTGTCCTTGGGTGAAAGAAGCGGAGAGCACCTATGACTTCGACGTCAAGAAGGCTAATATGATCTTTAATTTGCTACTGGAGAAGAAGCAGTTGAGATTACCTGCAAATCATGTGATCCCTTCAGCTGGAGAACTCAAAGAGAAGAAGTATTGCAAGTTCCATGATGTTACCAATCATAATACTAATGAGTGTAGAATCTTCTGCATGCATATTTAGAAGGCCATCGAACAAGGGAAGATCAAGTTTGAGCCAGCCAAGAAACCGATAATGGACATAGATGGGCATCCTTTTTCCAGGGGTGCATATGGTAGAGTTTCAATTGGCTAAAGGAAATACCAAGGTGCTGACATCAGCTAAGGCCAAAGAAGATGGGCTAGTCAATCCTAAAGCCCAGATATCGGCTAATGAATACAAGGAAGTTAGACAGCAACGTGATCAACAAAAGAGCTGATATGAGCAAGGTGAGACCTCTAGAGCTGGTGCTTGCGTCCTCGCATAACTTCCAGGATTTTGTTGAACAAGTGGCAATGCCAGAAGGAGAAGGACTACCAGCGTTGACTTGAAGAAGAAGAATATGAGCACCAATGTGAAGAAGAAAGGTATGAAAGAGAGCAAGCTGAATTATATTGGAACTGTTCTTTCTTCAGACACTACTAGAATGAAGGTTTGAAATTGCTCACAAGACATAACTACCCAGAGTGCAGTAATCAATACCAAGAGTTTAGGTAGTCTAAAGCCAACCGCCGGTCTATCCATGAACATTTAAGTTACCAATCTAACAACATGGATTAACGCGTAAAAAATAAAGGAGTTCACAACCGGCTAGGTAAACGTGAGCATGATCAAAATTGGGTTGATTGTGATGAAGAAAAGGAGTATGTTTGGAAAGAGGCCCAATGGTGTCTAGGAGGTTTAACAAGAAGTCAGAAGAGAAGAGTTCAGCGTCTAAGGAACAGAGAATTGGAAGTTCAGAAATTTAGTAGACCCTGGGCATGGCGCGTCGAACAAACATCCGATAAGGGTAAACCATCGGCTAATATTAATGTGATATTCGCTCAACATGCGGAACTCAAAGCCTCCTTAGAATATGAGCAGAGGAAATACAAGCGCCTCTGCAGTGAAATTGTGAAAGGAGACATCATGAAAATCAATGATGAGCGTCAACAGCGGATCCAAGCAGTCGGCTCTGAAGATGTGTCTTAATGGATTCTCCAATTGATGATACAAAGGGGAAGTTAGGGCAAGGATTTATGTCATCTTATTTACTAGAAGAGGTTGATATTGGACCTTGTGATAGGCCTAGGCTGACATATGTAAGTGCTAAATTAGATCATGAGTATAAACAAGAATTAATAAATCTTTTGAAGGAGTATCGAGATTGTTTTGCTTGGGAATATTATGAAATGCCTGGTCTTAGCCGATCAATTGTAGAAGATAGGCTACCTATTAAGGATTGATATCAACTATTTAAACAAACCCCAAGGAGATTTAAGCCTAAACTACTTGAAGATATTAAAAAGGAGATTACAAGGTTATATGAGGCTAAGTTTATTCGGCAATGTTGTTATGCGGAATGGATCTTGAACATAGTCCCTATGCTCAAGAAGAATGGAAAACTAAGGGTCTGCATTGACTTTAAAGATTTGAATAAAGCTACGCCAATGGACGGTTATCCGATGCCGATATCTAACCTCTTAGTAGATGCAGCTTCGGGGCACAAGGTTATCAGTTTTATGGACGGCAATGCGGGCTATAATCAAATTTTCATGGCTAAAGAAGATGTCCCTAAAATTGCTTTTAGATGCCCAAGGGCTCTTGGTTTATATGAATGGGTAGTTATTACTTTCAGCCTGAAGAATGCCAGTGCAACTTATCAACGAGCCATGAATTATATCTTTTATAAGTTGATCGGCATGATAGTTGACATTTACATTGATGATGTAGTTGTGAAATCCAGAAGTTATAAAGAACATCTAGCTAACCTATGGGAGACTTTGGAGTGCATGGAAACACAGCTTAAAGATGAACCCGAGCAAGTGTGCTTTTGGGGTATCAGCTGGAGAGTTCTTGGGTTTCATGGTCCATGAAAGGGGGATTGAAGTTGGACAAAAGAGTATGAAGGCCATTGATGAAGCAATCCCACCAACAAACAAAACCCAGCTACAATCTTTGATCAGCAAGATCAATTTTATCAGAAGGTTTATTTTGAATTTATCAGAGAGAATGTTGCCGTTCTCCCACTTATTGAAACTAAAAGCTAATCAAGAATTTAGATGGGGCAGCGTACAACAGAAGGCATTTGATGAAATTAGGGAGTATGTGTCGGTGTTTCGGAACCGGGGGTCCTTAACCAACTAGTGAATTTGTGCTGCGTGCTCCCAATTCCGGATGGTGATGCAAAGAGACACAAGGTTTATACTGGTTCGGGCAATGGATGCCCTACGTCTAGTCTAAGAAGATGTTCTTGTATTCCTTACACCGGGGTGCTCGTAGTAGGGGGTTACAAGCTAGGCGAGAGAGGGAGTTCGTCCCAAGTCTCTGTGAGGGGAGGTGATATGAATTACAAAATGTGGCGTGTTGTTCGTGCGAGTGTTCGTGACTCTATCTGCCATCCCTAGAAATGGTCCTGGCCGCCTCCTTTTATAGCCGCAGGGAGGAAACCAGGAGTACATAAGAGAGCTACACGTGGAGCGGACTATTCGATGACGATATTTACTCTCGGAGCAAAGATGGCGTTGTCGTGGGAGTTCCGTAGATGTCTAATCGGTATGGTCTCCACTCGCAAGTAACATGCTTTGTGCATTTGTTGACTTGGTGGATTGCGAGGCTCGGCGGCCATCGTGGCCGGTCGTGCTTAGAGGCTCACAGTCTTAGAGGCCGTGTCGAGGCTGCGAGAAATGACCAGTGCGATCTGGGGTCTCGGCGACCGTCGTCAGCGGAATAGTGCGAGACGTGCACCTACAGGATACGGTACCTGAATTGTCAGTAAGGGATGGTAAAAAAGGTGATCTGACCATTGTCCCGTCGCTCCTATTGCAGCGCACTACCAATTGTGGCTTACGTAGCGGGTGCGGCTGAGCGCATTAATCGGATGTGACAGCCTGCTAGAGAGACTTTTGAGGCGGAGGCGATGAGGTTGTGGGACGAGCCCAGCCTCGGGCGAGGCAGAGCGCGGCCAATTTGTCCGAGGCCCTTCCGAGGGGTTCTCGGGCGAGGCGGACAGGCGAGGTGGAGTAAGATCCGTGAATCCGAGGCCCTGTCGAGGGGGCTCGGGCGAGCCGGAGAGGTCGATCCGCTGATTCCGAGGCTACAGGAACCCGTTCTGACTCCCCACGTTGCGATGTCCTTGGTGCAGGAGTTAGGCAGCACAGTGGTCGGTAACCCCTGCTCTATGCCGTCGCAGATGGCATGAGGTTGACGCGACTGGCGTGTAGTCGGTCACTTCGCTGTACTATGCCATCGTGCGTCTATCGGAGTGGTTGGGCGCTTGGATGCGACGTTCGGTCAAAGCAGTTTGGTCGAAGAGGCGGTCATGGGGCTGGTGCTGAGCCGGCCTCGCGCGAATCAAAGAATCAGCACTTCTTCCGAGGCCCTGGGCGAGGGGGCCTCGATGAGGGGGCCTCGCCGAGGCGGTCTCGGGCGAGTCGGAGAATCGTTCACTTCTGCTGGGGCTCGGTGATGGGGTCTCGGGCGAATCGGAGATTTCCCCCAAGACCTCGTTTATTTATTCCATTGGTTCTGTTCTTAGGGTCTGAGCAGTTTTTTGATCTTTGCTTGGGGTACCCCATTTTCTGGTATCCGACAGTAGCCCCCGAGCCTTGGACGGGAGTGTGAGATACTCTCCTTGAGGTTTTTTCGAGACTTTTGTTTCTCAGTGGCTCTTGTCGGGTTTGTTTTATACTCGTGATTCTGGTGGGTGCTCGTGAGCGCACCCGCCGGGTGTAGCCCCCGAGGCCTTAGAGGAGTGAGTTTACTCCTTTAGGGGCTTTTTCTTCGTTGAGTAAGGCGCTCTATCGCATTCGCTAGACCCATGAGAGCGAGCTCGGGTCACTTGTTTTTGTTTGGGGTGCAGGAGGAGCCCCCGAGCCTGCCGAGCCCTTGCGTGCGATCCTAGGTCGCTGGGTCTCGGCAAGGTTTGCAGGAAGAGCCCCCGAGCCTCCGCACGGAGCGAGAGGGCGGTCAGGAGTTCTCCTAGCTTCTTGTACGACCCTCGCGCATCCTTTTCGTTCGGAAGGAGGGGTTGTTTGCCGAGCCCTTCGTGTGCGAGCCTAGGCCGCTGGGTCTCGGCAAGGTTGCAGGAAGAGCCCCCTAGCCTCCGCACGTAGCGAGAGGGTGATCAGGAGTTCCCCTGGCTTTTTGTACGACCCTCGCACATCCTTTTCGTTCGGAAGGAGGGGTTGTTTGCCGAGCCCTTCGTGTGCGAGCCTAGGCCGCTGAGTCTCGGCAAGGTTGCAGGAAGAGCCCCCGAGCCTCCGTACGTAGCGAGAGGGTGATCAGGAGTTCCCCTGGCTTTTTGTACGACCCTCACGCATCCTTTTCGTTTGGAAGGAGGGGTTGTTTGCCGAGCCCTTTGTGTGCGAGCCTAGGCCGCTGGGTCTCGGCAAGGTTGCAGGAAGAGCCCCTGAGCCTCCGCACGTAGCGAGAGGGTGATCAGGAGTTCCCCTGGCTTTTTATACGACCCTTGCGCATCCTTTTCGTTCGGAAGGAGGGGTGGAACATGCCAGGCTACCCTCGGTGGGCGCGAGCGGTGACATTTCCGGTGAGCTTTTATCGGGTAAGTCCGAGTGGAGGCCTGTGCCCCATTCGATAGGGGTCGGCTAGTGGTCTAGAGACGCGCTCCAAAAAAGTACTAGAAGGCTTCTCTAGCGGGTGCTAGGGCCGTTGGATTAGCCCTAGGGGCTCGATGCCTCCCTTCGGTGAGATCCCCTTTAGAGAACTCCTGCTAGTCTCGGACACGACTTAGGGCATCCCAAGCAATCGCTTGCCTAGGCCTCGGCCATGTACGGGCTCGCCCATAGTTGTCCCTAACTCTGTTTGTCCTGGGGCGGCTGTCGAGGCCCTAGATGGCCCAGCCTTCGTACCCCTGGATCGTAATGGGCTTGGTGCCCTTTTTCGTCGCGTTTTTCCGACCCTCGGGGTGTGAGAGGTTGCAGAAAGAGCCCCCGAGCCTCCGCACGTAGCGAGAGGGCGATCAGGAGTTCCCTTGGCTTTTTGTATGACCCTCGCGCAACCTTTTCGCTTGGAAGGAGGGGTTGTTTGCCGAGCCCTTCGCGTGCGAGCCTAGTTCGCTGGGTCTCGGCAAGGTTGCTGGAAGAGCCCCCGAGCCTCCGCACATTGCGAGAGGGCGATCAGGAGTTCCCCTGGCTTTTTGTACGACCCTCGCGCATCCTTTTCGCTCAGAAGGAGGGGTTGTTTGCCGAGCCCTTCGCGTGCGAGCCTAGTTCGCTGGGTCTCGGCAAGGTTGCAGGAAGAGCCCCCGAGCCTCTGCACGCGTGGAGAGGGCGGCGATCGGGGGTTCCTTGGCTTTTTGTACAACCCTCACGCATCCTTTTCGCTCGGAAGGAGGGGTTGTTTGCCGAGCCCTTCGCGTGCGAGCCTAGGTCGCTGGGTCTCGGCAAGGTTGCAGGAAGAGTGCCCGAGCCTCCGCGTGGAGTGAGAGGGCGATCAGGAGTTCCCCTAGCTTTTTGTACGACTCTCGCGCATCCTTTTCGCTCGGAAGGAGGGGTGGAACATGCCAGGCTACCCTCGGTGGGTGCGAGCGGTGACATTTCCGGTGAGCTTTTATCGGGTAAGTCCGAGTGGAGGCCCGTGCCCCATTCGATAGGGGTTGACTAGTGGTCCGAGACGCTCTCCAAAAAAACCACGAAGGGCTTCTCTAGCGGGTGCCAGGGCTGTTCGATTGGCCCTAGGGGCTCGGTGCCTCCCTACGGTGGGATCCCCTTTAGAGAACTCCTGCTGGTCTCGGACATGACTTAGGGCATCCCAAGCAATCGCTTGCTTGGGCCTTGGCCATGTATGGGCTCACCCATAGTTGTCCCTGACTCTGTCGTCCTGAGGTGGCTATCGAGACCATAAGTGGCCCAGCCTTCGAACCTCTGGACCATAGCGGGCTCGGCGCCCGGTTCCTTAGCTCGGAAGGAATCGGCTAGGGGGTATTTCCCTTCCATCGGCTGACAACGGCGCGTCTTTTGAGGCGGTCTTCTTGGGAACTGCCGTTGCTGCACGACGTGGTGTCAGTGGATGGGACATAACCGTCTGCGCGATTAAATGTGGAGAAGGTGGGCACTTGGCCGGAGATATCGGATCTGGATTATATGCGCCGGATCTGAGGGAAACTTCCCCTATTTCGTCGCCCAGCGGTTTTGTCTTACCCCTGCATAAATACGTAAAGAGCCTCGCCCCTCCCCTCCTTACCTTGCCTGCATTTGCTTTCGCCGCCTCCAAGCTGTTGCTGAGAGCATAAAGCGCCGGGAGAAGAAGGGCGAGAGAGATCGATTGAAAGAGAGAGAGAGAGAGATTTACCGCCGTAGCAGCGTCCTCCACCGCACAATGGCTGGCGGTCCTGTCATCCTCCCGGTGGATCCCTGGGAGTAGTCTGACGTCACCGTGGAGAAGCTGCAGTCGCTAGTGGATGCCGATCTCCTCCGCCCGATCACCGATCCTGACGAGCCGGAGTGGATTGCTCTGGGGAATGAGTCGGAACCGAGGCCATGTGATGGCTACGTGGTGAGCTTCGTCGTCTTCCACGAGCGAGGCCTCGGCTTGTCGGCGGACCAGTTCATGCGGGCGCTCCCGCACTACTATGGCGTGGAGCTCCACAACTTCAGCCCCAACTCCATCGCACAGGTGGCCATCTTCACCGCCATTTGCGAGGGGTACCTGGGGATCGCTCCCCACTAGGAGCTGTGGCTCCATTTGTTTCGGGCGGTTTTTACCACCAAGTCGGCGAGAGCGAAGGGGGCTCGGAAGGCGTTGAGGGCCGGCGGCTGCACCCTTTAGGTGCGCCAAGACCGTAGCACCTCTACATCCTAGCCCAGCTGGCATCATCCAACCGTCGTTGGTATGACAGCTGGTTCTACCTTCGTAACGGCGATGGTGGGCTTCCCCCTTATACCGGGCGGGTCGTGGAGAGCCAGCTGGAGAAGTGGGGGTACGGCGTTATCAAGCCCGATCAGCCCAGGCTGGAACCGCTCCTGAGGGCCCTGGGGAAGCTGCGTGATTGCGGCCTTACGGTGGCCGTGGTCGTGGCGGCTTTTCACCGCCGGAGGGTGTTGCCACTGATGGCTCGGCGGCGGCGCCTGTTCGAGATGACCCCGCGCGATTCGATCAAAGGCATCAAGATGTCCGCCTTCGCCCTTACTGATGAGGAGATCCTACGTCGGGTAAGGGAGGCGGTGGATGGGAAACCAAAGATTGACGGCTTGATGCCATTCCTGATGCGCCCGTCGTGGGGGTACATTTCCCTGGTAAGTTGGGTATTGCCGAGGCCTTCGCGGCCTTCTTGCTTATTGCTTTTTTCGCCCGTTGCCTTATTTCATCGTTTCTGCAGGGGATAAGGGACGTGCGAAGCTCCTCGCCGCCCGTTCCTGAGGACGCCCAGCGGCGAGCCATGAATAGGGCATATGCCGAGGAGCAGAAGAAGAAGAAAGACACCAAGGTGGCAAGGCGCACGAAGAGGATCCTTGAGCATGAAAAGCTGGACACACGCCACCGGCAATAGAGGCTCGACGGTCTCCCGTTGGAGTCGTCTCCCTCATTATCGGTGTCGGGTTCCCTGGACCACCTCCCCGACATTAGGGAGGTGGCGACCGGGGTGTCTCTGGTAGATGTCCGTCTCATTGTCGAGGGCGACACGCCCGAGACACGTGCTGTCAGCCCGGTGGGCTCGGTGGAGGAGGTGGAGCAAGCGACGCCGGGGATGGCTCAACCATCTCCGCGGACGGTCAAGGGGGTGCCGGGGTCCGGCGGAGACCAGCCGGTACCAACGGATACAGAAGCCGTGCCACCACCGCCACCGCCGCCGTTGCAGAGGAGGGACGCTATCCAGAAGCGGTTGTGTCCTCGTTCGCAGTAAGTGTATTTTTTGGCGGAGTTTGTACTATTTCCTGCTTGCCCCCTGGTCGTATGCTGACCCTTAGGAGCATCTTTGTTTCCAGCCAGAAGCGCCGGGTGGAGGAACCTGCCTTGGTGCCCCATAAGGCACTCAAGGTGAGCACCAGCTCCACCGCTCATCAGGTGGCGGAGGCGCTGGCTGCCGTGCAGCATGGCGCGGCGTCAGTCGGGGTCGGCCCGGAGGAGCCGACTGCTGAAGGAAAGGGCGCCGAGGTGGCCATGGAACGAGCGGGGGAGGACGAGTCCATGCCCCGCGAGGTCGTGGGTCTTGGGGCCAGAGCCCCTGAGGCTTCTAAGGCCATGGCGGTGGACGCCGGGGCCACCGAGGTAGAGATGGCAGAGGCCAGAGCCCCCGGTTCCGTTGAGTCCGAGGCGGTCGGGACAGAGACGGGGCAGGCTTCGGCACCGCCCCTGGTTTAGACGATCTCGTCTGAGGATTCTTCCTGGGGGAAGGAGGCGGTGGACGCCGAGGCGGCCAGCACCGCGGAGCGGCCGGTCCCGACTCCTGCCGAGGGGAGTTCGGTCCTTGTCCGGGTCCGACCCGAGCCCCGCGGGTGGGATAGCCCGCGTGTTGTATGGGGAAACCGGGCCGACCCTGATGGGGAGCCTGTGTTTGCCCTTGAGGACGTCGCCGAGGGGGGGCGCTGGGACACCTTCGAGCAATACCGTGAACTGGCGGTGCAGTCAATGCAGACAGCGATGTCTGTTATGCAAAGGGACCTGCCTGGTGTTACCCAGGTATGCATTTCCCTTTGTCGTGTCGCGTTGTTTTTTCTCCGAGCCCCCCTTGCGGTGTTTGACATACGCCTTTGCCTGTTTCAGGAGCTCGAGACCCGGTCCCTTGGGAAATCGTTGTTCCTACGAAGGGAGAGGGGTGTCTGGGAGGAGCTCCGGCGGTAAAAGGGCCTGCTTGCCGATGCCCAGGAGCTCTTGTCGGTGCGAAGTGCTGAAGTGGAGGACCTCAGCCTTTGCTGTGTCGACCTGAAGGCCGAGGTGGCCATGGCTAAGGAGTAGTCTGCCCCTTTGGTGGCGAAGATCAAGGAGCTGGAGGAGGAGCGGGATTCCCTCAAGTCCCGGGCCCAAGAAGCAACGACCTCTGCCGAGGCCACCACCACGGGCAGTCAAGCAGAGAGTGAGTGAACATCACCGTGTGAAAGTCGCTTTGGCAGAGGCTACCAAGGTGGCCGAGGCCTCTCGAGTCGAGGCTTTAGCCTGGAAGAACAAAGCCGAGGGTAAGTTCCGCTGAACCGCGCTCCTTGTTCCGTTTGCTCTGGTTTGCGTTCGACCCCTGACTCTTTGTCGTGGTGTAGGTCTGGAGAAAGGGGCCTCCCAGGCGGCTGAGGCCTCTGTCGCAGCGCAAGCAGTGCTGGATGTTGAGGTCCAGGAGCATGAGGCTCTGCGCAGCGCGGCCCGTACCGCCTGCGAGGCTCTAGAGGTTGAGGGGGTCCAATCAGCCAGCTCCCTTGGGAACCGCCTGATTGCATTGAGCGGCCGCGTCCACGAGAGCCTCTGGGGGGCGTTGCACACGGGTGTCAAGCGTGCCCTGGCCGTCGTCTCCTCGCACTATGCCGTCAACCTCGAGGCTGTCAGCGACGGCTATGTCTTGCCGGAAGATGACGAGGAGGCCGACGCAGAGGTCACAAAGCTGATGGAGGTGGTGGAGGCGCCTGGCACAGCGCTGGCCATCCTGTTTGAAGAAGAGGTGGTCCCTCCCGCGCCAGCCGCCGATCCCTGAGTTTTGACCTGGGCCAACAGGGGCCATGTAAATGGATTAGTTTAATTGTCGCATCGTGACGTTTTGTGGCCGTCGAGGCCTTTTTAAAGTACTTGCGTATGTGCGTTTTTTAACCGCTTTCTTATTCCATTTCCAAGCCTGTGCCCCCTGTCTTGTTCTTGGATACCCGCAGAGAACTTCCTCGGAGCCTAAGCCGTCCCTTGGCGAAGGGTGGCGAGGGAGTTGCCGTAGCCCGGGGGCGTAGGCTGTTCTCACGGCTCGACCGGCCCTTTGGCCTTAGGACACGCTTTTGGTCCTTAGGTTTCTTGCGACGGTCCTGCTGGAGCGCGAGAGAGTTTGGCGTGGAAATTTTTGAAAGACGGTTAAGAAACGGCGTCCGGGACTTAGGGGGTTCCCCCCTTTTTAGCCCCCGAGGGAGGCTCAGCTCTGCAGAGGCAGAGCCGAGTCTCTCTCGTAGCGTTATTGTGACATCGAGCCCCTATCGATAGACAAGCTCTTTGCAAAGAACTTCCTCAGAGCCTAAGCTGTCTCTTGGGCGAAAAGGTGGCGAGGGAGCTGCCGTAGCCTAGAGGCGTAGGCCGTTCTCATGGCTCAGCCAGTCTTTTGCCTTTGAGACAAACTTTTGGTCCTTAGGTTCCATACAATTGAGTTGCCTATTAAGGGGGGGCCTCGAAAGATTGTAGCAACTAAAGAACGCTTCTTTATTGTATTCCGAGAAACAATGTAAACAACGTTTGGAAACTTAAGGGTAGAAACGACGTAGCTGTTCTATGTTCCAAGCGTTGGTGAAGATTTCGCCCTTCTCGTTGGCCAGCTTGTAGGTTCCAGGCTTCAGTACTTGGGCGACGATGTACGGCCCTTCCCATGGCGGGGTCAGCTTGTGGCGGCCCTTGCCGCTCTGCCTCAGCCTCAGCACTAGGTCGCCCACCTTTAGGTCTCAGCTTTGAATGTGCCGGGCTTGGTAGTGTCGTAGGGCTTGCTGGTATTTGGCCGAGTGTAGCAGGGCAACGTCTCGGGCTTCCTCAAGTTGGTCGAGGGCGTCCTCGCGGGCAGTGCGGTTGCTTTGCTCGTTGTAGGCCTGTAGTCTCGGGGAGCCGTACTCCAAGTCGGTGGGGAGGATGGCCTCGGCCCCATAGACCAGGAAGAACGGTGTGAATCCCATAGCTCGGCTCAGTGTATTCCTCAGGCTCCAAATGACCGAGGGGAGTTCGGCAAGCCACTTCTTGCCAAACTTTTTCAACCGGTTGTAGATTCTTGGCTTGAGGCCTTGTAGGATCATGCCGTTGGCACGTTCTACTTGGCCATTTGTCCTAGGGTGTCCTATGGCCGACCAGACCACACGGATGTGGTGGTTGTCGTAGAATTTCAAGAACTTGTGGCCAGTGAATTGCGTCCCATTGTCGGTGATGATGGTATTTGGGATTCCGAACCTGTGGATGATATCCGTAAAGAACAGCACTGCTTGCTTGGATTTGATTTGGGTGATTGGACGAGCCTCGATCCATTTGGAGAATTTGTCGATGGCTACAAGCAGATGGGTATAGCCCCCACGTGCCTTCTGCAGAGGCCCAACCATGTCCAGCCCCCACACGGCGAATGGCCATGTGATAGGGATGGTTTGGAGGGCTTGGGCCGGGAGGTGCGTCTGTCGAGCGTAGTACTGGCATCCTTTGCAAGAGCGTACTAGCCCCGTGGCATCACCCACCACTGTTGGCCAGTAGAAACCTTGGTGGAAGGCATTTCCCACTAGCGCCCAAGGCGCTGCGTGGTGCCCGCAGGCACCCGCATGCAAGTCCCGGAGTAGTGATTGGCCAGCCTCGGTGGTGATGCACCGTTGGAGAATACCAGACGGGCTATGCCTATACAACTCGCCGTTGCAGAGGACATAAGTCTTGGCTCGTCGCGCAAGCCGTCGAGCCTCGGTCCTGTCTGCGGGAAGCTCTCCTCACGCGAGGCGATCAAGAAAAGGGACTCGCCAGTCCGTTCCTTGGTCGGCCTCGGGAGGCTCTGTGTCAATTGCCATGGCCTCGGGCTCAGGCAGCGGGGTCTCGGTGGCAAAGGGGGCCTCGGGCCCTGTGGTGGGCTCGACCGATGGGCCCTCTACCATCGCCGAGTCATAGTCGACGGATGGCTTGTGGAGGTCTCTGGCGAAGACGTTCGGGGGGACCGGGGTCCGTGCCAATGCCATCTTTGCCAGTTCATCCGCGGCCTCGTTGAACTTTCGCGCGATGTGATTCAGTTCGAGGCCATCGAACTTGTCCTCTAGGCGGCGTACCATCGTGCAGTATGCCTCCATCTTGAGGTCGTGGCAGTTTGATTCCTTCATCACTTGGTTGATGACAAGCTGTGAATCACCTCGAACGTCAAGACGCCGTACCCCAAGTTCAATGGTGATCTGCAGGCCGTTGACGAGGGCCTCGTATTCGGCCACATTGTTGGAGGCGGCGAAGTAGAGTCGGATTACGTAGCGCATATGGACTCCGAGGGGTGAGATGAAGAGCAGACCCGCGCCTGCCCCGGTCTTCATCAGAGACCCGTCGAAGTACATGGTCTAGTACTCCGCCTGGACATGAATAGGTGGTAGTTGGGTATCGGTCCATTCTGCCACAAAATTGGCCAAGACCTGAGACTTAATGGCTTTTCGGGGTGCGAAAGATAGGGCTTCCCCCATGAGTTCCACGGCCCATTTGGAAATCCTTCCCAAGGCCTCCCGGTTATGGATTATCTCTCCCAAGGGGAAAGATGACACCACGGTCACTGGGTGGGACTCGAAGTAGTGACGCAGCTTGCGTCGAGCCAAGATTATGGTGTAGATTAGTTTCTGGACGTGGGGGTAGCGCGTCTTGGTATCAGAAAGCACCTCACTGATGAAGTAGACAGGTCGTTGGACGGGTAGAGCGTGCCCCTCTTCCTACCTCTCGACCACTACGGCTGCGCTGACCACTTGGGTCGTTGCGGCGACGTAGAGCAAGAGGGCCTCGTCTTCGATCGGTGGTACCAGAACGGGGGGGTTGGAGAGCAGCGCTTTGAGTTTGGTGAGTGCTTCCTTGGCCTCGGGGGTCTAGGAAAAGCGCTCAGATTTTCTCAAGAGATGGTACAGAGGTAAGCCTTTTTCGCCAAGGTGCGAGATGAAGCGGCTCAGGGCCGCTAGGCATCCCATAACCTTCTGTACTCCCTTGAGGTCTCGGATCGGCCCCATATTGGTCACGGCAGAGACCTTCTCTGGGTTGGCCTCGATGCCGCGCTCTGAGACTATGAATCCTAGGAGCATGCCTCGGGGGACCCCGAACACACACTTTTCGGGGTTGAGCTTGACGCCCTTCTCCCTGAAGCATTTGAAGGCTACCTCTAGGTCATTGTCGAGGTCATTGGCCCACTTGGATTTGACAATGATGTCGTCCACGTAGTCCTCGACGGTTCGCTCGATGTGCTTGCCAAAGACCTGGGTCGTGCACCGCTGGTACGTGGCCCCCGCATTTTTGAGGCCAAACGGCATAGTCGTATAGCAGTATAGGCCAAATGGGGTGATGAAAGAAGTTGTGAGCTGGTCGGACTCCTTCATTTTGATTTGATGGTAGCCGGAATATGCATCAAGGAAGGATAGGGTCTCGCATCCCGCAGTGGAGTCAACGATTTGATCGATTCGAGGTAATGGAAATGGGACTTTTGGGCATGCTTTGTTCAGACCGGTGTAGTCCACACACATTCTCCATTTTCCATTTTTCTTCTTAACTAATACAGGATTAGCTAACCACTCCGAATGGGACACTTCCTTGACGAATCCGACCGCCAAAAGCTTCTGTACCTCCTCGCCGATGGCCCTGTGCTTCTCTTCATCGAATCGGCACAGGCGTTGCTTCACTGGTCTGGAGCCAGCCTGGATGTCGAGGGCGTGCTTGGCGACCTCCCTCGGTATGCCCGGCATGTCTGAGGGACTCCACGCGAATATGTCGACGTTCGCGCGAAGAAAGTCGACGAGCACGACCCCCTATTTGCTGCTAAGGGTCGCGCAGACCCTCAACACTCGGTCATTTGAGCATGTGGGGTCGACCGGGACGAGCTTGATGGCCTCCGCGGGCTCGAACGTCCCGGCACGACGCTTCAAATCAGGCACCTCATTGTCGAAATGGTCGAGGTTGGCAATGAG